>WAAE01007635.1:0-352684 GCA_013400495.1 Nicator chloris
CTAAAGAAGAAATGTTGAGTTCTATAAAGGGAGCTCACTCCGTGACCCAGCTGTAATCAGGCACATGAGGTATTTTCTTTGTTTACATGCCATAAGCCTGAGGCATCTAAGGACAAAGGGTAATAAAAACATGCATTGAAAATTCCTGTGATTAATCATAAAACTTTTGGAAATTTATTTTCATACAAGTATTTCAGAGCACTGTATTGCAATAAACAGAAATTTATGCTGAACCAGATGCTTTACTCCTCTTCCAATACACCAGAACAAACTGGAGTAATTGTATGGTGCATTTGGAGGCACTTCTAAACGTGATCCAGCCCTACTGAAACTCTTAATCATTCACACCAAATTTCCCTCAGCAGAATTTAAATACTGCTGGACAAAGGGATAAGCTGATGTGCAAAAAATTTTTTAAAAATTGAAATTCCATTCACAGAGACAGTTTGCTTTTAGTTTTGGTAACAGTTCACAGAAAACCAAGTTTTGATTAGGTAAATCCACAAGTATCAAATATACAGCAGTTACTTTCCTCTGCCTTTGGGGGTTTTTTGCCTTTCATACAATTTCCTGACAATACTACAATAATTTCCCAAGCATTGGTAGCAACATCTACTCTACAACTGCAGCAGCCTTCAGCTTTGCTTACTGCTATGGAATTCCATAGGCACACCTATGAGTGTAGAGAAAATATTTCAACAAGTAAACTATTTCAAAGAAAAAAAAAAAGACCACAATTGCCATTAGAGGCAATTATCAAACGGTATCACCATATATCCTGCTAATAAGAACAGTTTAGGAATAGAAAAGCGTTTTAAAACCACACATTTGGAGATTGAAAGTCAAGTGGGAAAAAGGCTGTTGAGAAACTCCACATGCCCGAGATACAACAGCACTTTGCAATCACACACAGACCAGCAGTGCTTTCAAAGCACAATCAAGTACAGACTGCACATGCAAAAACTGAATTTTGGTTCTCTCTCCTCTGTGCTCTGAATCCAGTTCCTTAGATTCTTCAACTCAAAATGTGACCTGATAGTTATGTCCCCTTATATACCTAAGGAAAGATGTGCTGCTGTTTCTGTAACCCCATCCAACAGTTCTTCACTTGGATATTCTGGCTTTGTATTATCCTATCCAATTCAGCTCTTTAAATGGAAAAGCTTAATTACAGGAAAATATTTCTCTACACATGATACTTGCAGATGTGAATTTGGAATTGCACCTGAGTTTTTGTAAATCTTTTTCCTCTCATCTTACCTTTTTTTTTGCTAGATGTGCCAGTATGTTTAGAAGCATATTGGAAGAGAAATATTGGTATTTTTGCTAACCCAAATTTTGTGACAAGTTATCTGTTAGTATTACTGTTCACTTACTTGGTATTTTCCAAGGTCTTCTGCATTTTCTTAGTCATCTTCTCAATGGCACTCTGTCTCTTCCCCTCTGGAAGGAGATCTATTTTGTTCAGAACTACCACCATCTTCTGGCAGGCAATTTGCCCAATTACCAAGCACTCTGCTGACTGTGTCTGCATCCCCTTTGTCACATCTATCACAAGCATCATTAAATCGATAATCTGGGCACCTGGAGGAGAACTCACAGTCAGTATTGCCACAGCATAAAAAGATTAAGGATCATTTTCTCAAATTGTTTCCATTTAAAATTGTCAGCATATGTACAAATGCCCAGAAAGACAAACAAAACACAAGTCAAACTAAGCACTGAATGCCACAGCTCTTTTGAAATTAGGACCTTGGGAATTCAAGCTATTATAGGCTATCATCAAGTCATAAGAACTAGGGAAGAACGTGACAGTTCAAGTCTAAGGCTGTTATCACTGCATTAAAAAAAACTACTAAGAAAATTAAGCTTGTAGCAACACAGGCATGACATTTGCCTCAATTAAAAATTATATTATAAGCAGCCAAGCAGGAAACTGATACAACCAAAGAAACACACAGCAACACTGTAGGGAGTTGCACATGCAGAGCAACCCCAACAAGAGCCAACCAGGTACCCCATAAAAACATCCACAAGCCTCAGTCAGTACCTGCTTCCCACCATTTTTCTTTCCAAGTCCAAAATTTCATAAAAGTGAAAACCATGATCACCACCAGAGACAGGCTTATTCCAAGTCTAAAAAAACTCTTGAATCCCTCAATGTTAGGAAGAGGCAATTTAAAACCTGCAATGTATCACCATTCACTCCCAATTCAGATCCACATAACTTGAACAAGTAATTTCAAACACAGGAACAGAGATCTGATTCCTACATCTCTTTGTGGAAAGGCTCCTAAATTTTAGGCTGACATTACCTGTCATGCTTATGGATTATTTTTATTTTTCGAAATATTGTTGTCATGAACCCTTAATCTTTTGATTGAAGCAACCTGAATTTCCTGGATTTAAATTAGTTTTCAAGGAAGCTTTTGATGAACATTGGGCCTTCCACTAATCACGTTCAGAATTTTCTCGTTTCATTTGAGGTAACTGAAATACTCTGAATACCAAAACAGAAAAGTGCAACAGACTCAAGTGTTGCGAAAGTTTAAAAATAAAAAAAGTTAAAAAAAAATAAAGCTGAAATACTAGAAAGTCATATGCCAAAAAAAGCACATTTTGAAAGATGATAAATGCTAGAAATCATGTAAGATTCCAGCTTTCTAACTTAACTACTTTCAATATTGGCCTTAAGATCAGAAGAAATCAATACAACTGTTCCTTGTTCCTCCGCCCTCTCCAGCCTTCCCCTTGCCTTTTTTTGTTTTTAAGGCTTTTACAATGGCTGTGACAACAGCTACCCTTGTTCCTAATTCCCATGAACTCATGATAGGAAATCATTCCGAGGTTGAAGTGCATGGGTGAATGAGCGGGTGGGAACTACAAGAAAAAAAAAAAATTATGGCTACAAATGACTATTTCAACCTACCAGAGCTTTCATCTTATAATAATGAATGTTAAGCCCTTCAGAGCACTAGTTAAATAATTACGGTATTTCCAGTGCTCCTGCAGAATTTTCACCAATCATTTCAAATACCTCTCCCTGACAAACCAAAGATGGGCTTTGTATCTTCAGAAGTAGTTTACATTTTTATTGTTTCGGGAATTGTATTGATTTAGAGCTTGCTTAAATTTCAACACAAACATCATCAAGACTGTACAAAAGGCTCAGACTTTATACACCACCCAAGTGCAGACCTAAAGGTCAAAAACCCAGGGAAACAAAAGGCATGAAAATAGTTTGAGTGGGACAAAGCACTTAGCAATCAGAATGGATCCATTTTCGTGAATACATACAACAGGGCTGTTTTAAACTTAACACACACATTGTGTAACACACATTCTGTATTACACTATTCTACAAAATAGGAATGGGAATTCTGTTTTGACATCCTCAAAAGGAATGGGAATAAACAATGAAAATCAAACCATCAATTCTTTATCAATATTATTAAAAAGGACATTCTGGTAACACCACAATGCTGCAGCTTGAGCCTTACCAAACATTACTGTGACTACTAAAGCACAGTGATCCTCACGCTCCAGAACTAAGCCAAAGCAACCAGACCCAAACCTATCCCTGAAAAGGGCAGCTGATAAGATGCATCATACACAGTGTGGCATCTTTCCCTCCAAAAGAACACAAAAGCTGTACTGAACTATAATACATGGTTTTGGTAAAAGGGGTCACTTTACCTTGAAACTCTAAATCTACTGCTTCAAATTCATTTGTTACAAAGCAAATGCTTGCAATTGCTATATTTATGAATCTATTAGCAACACTTTAAAAGAGCCGTAAGAATTATCAATCCAGCTGCTAGAAGGTTGAGAATGTCTGCCTCAGGGCATTGCATAGTAATGAGAAGATGAACAAAGAAAAATAACTGTACATTCCATGGAGGAACTCCAGAAACGCCACAAGACATACCATGACACTTCAGACAAAAACTACTTCAAGTCAACAAAGCAGCAGCACACAAGTTCACAAACACTGTCAGCACAATTACTGTGCCTCCTCCAAAGCCCCAACATAGTGACTGGCCACAGCTCCTAAGAGAGGGCACAAGATGGGACAGAAGGCATGGCAGGCACAGCTGGCACATGAGCAGGGTGGGAAGCTGCTGCCCTTCAAAGGAGTTGTGAGCTAAGGCAAAGACCACAACAGCATTGACAGAAATACCTGAACTGTGTTCTCACCAAGGCATGAGGATGCTCTGTAATGTTTTGTATGTGTCTACTGGTGCATATCAAGGCAGGAGTGCTCAAGTTTACAGGACTCTTGAGTAACAAGGCAAAAAAATCATGCTAAAACTTAGTTCCTCAACTTTCCTTTTTGAGCTGTTTAATAAACCATCTTTCACAACTCACCTTCTTCCCAATCGCCCACTTCTCCCACATAGTTCTACGTTTTGATTTATCTAGAACCCATTTCCTTCATTCCCATCAGCCATGCATAAAGTTCATTAAATACTAAAACAAAATCATCTAGAGAAGTGTACAAGGATTCACCAACATCACATTTCAAATCAGGAAAGTTGGGAAGATGACAAAACTGTAACCCTCTCCCACCTACCATGGAACACCTCATTCAGTACGTTTTCTCCTCATAACATATAAATGGTAATAGCAGACTTAGAATAGGTTTAACTTCATATTCACTACTTAAATAATCTCTAGTAAACAATCAGCTCACTATCATATTAGAGTTCAGTCAACAAAAGGAATATTTCTGAATTTTTCTGCAGCAGAGTAAGATTTAACAAGGGAACAATAAAGCAAGGATAGATTGTATCAGTATTCTCATGAACACAATCTCACTTGGAAAGATTTTTCAATTGGGACATAAAAATACTGCAGACATACTATAGACACTCAAAAAAACAGTAACAAGAATAAAAAAAAAAGGTGAAAATATTACACCTGCACTATCTGACAACAAAATGTCAGCCATGGGATCTTGTGCAAAATGGAACAGAAGAATTGAAAGAACAGAGAATTGAACTCTAAAAAAGGAGACAGAATATGGGCCTACACAGGTAAGAACAGTAATAGGGAAGAGATTATGGACAATTTGAATATTCCTCAAGCCTTCAGAGCAAGAAAATGGCTTGAAATCACTTTGAACAAAGCAGAGACGCACGCAAAGGACAGGTCTGCATACAAGGATGCACAGCAATCAAAAATATTTTATCTGCACTAAAGCAGGTCACATAGAATCAATGAAAAAGTTAAACTAAGATACTCAAATTATTTCTTCTTCAGAGAAAACAGGGGTGTAACCTTTTATTTGCCACTTCATCTATCAAAGACATGTTCAAGAACATTGAGAAAGATAAATCCTGACATGTGATTTCTCACTTTGCTTGAAAATGAAAGATCAATTATTGGAGTACCCTTTGTGTGATGACACACAGCTTAGATGAAACCCTGGAAAAAGCAAATGAAATAAACAAGTTGTCATCAGAAAACACAAGGGGGTGGAGAAAGATGGGAATTATACTTCAAAGATAAGCAGCTAAACTACAGCAAAAATAAAGTAGATAGTCTGAATGAAGAAAAACAAAGAAGAAAGATAAAACATGAACTGAGAGATTCTGGATGACAGCCAAATACAGGAAAAACACAAGACCAGCAGCACAGCATCACAAAGACTGCAAGTGCCAGCTAAACCTGGAGGCAGCAGCACTCATTTGTATCACAAAAGTGACAGGGAACACAAAACTCAGAAAATAAGAAAAATACCTTCACAGACAAGATAAAGAAAAGGTCCAGCTACTGCTTCGAACACACAACCCATGCTAGCTCCTGAATTTTGAGGAGTATCTGATTACAAAAAGTCATCAAGGAAGTAATTTATTACTCTTTACTCAGGAGATTAGTTGAATCACACGTCAGAGATTATGACAAGTTTCCAAAGAGCAGAATGCAGCAACTCAAGCTTCCCTTAAGTGGCCATCAGCTCAATTTTTTCACAGGAAGAGCAAAATTATGCCACTTACAACATAATTCCTAGCTAGCTCTCACTGTTGGATCCTGAAAGAACTCACCAGCTGCTGCCTGAGTACACTGAAAAAGAATAGTATGCATTTTACAAGTATGTATTAATGAACTTTTAATCTTTAGGAGAAAATTCACTGCATTCTCTATACTTGCATTATTTAGTATAATATATCTTCAAACCTTTGCTGAAATAGGAAAAAAAGCCTACCCAGAGTTCTAAGCAACAAGGTTTGATCTTCATCCCCTCCATAAAATTCACTCCTCATAAATATATTTAGTGTCCCACACAATTAGTAAAAACCAGCTCTTATACCAGTGTTCACAAGGAAACACCATGGGAATACCCAAGATGACAGATGCATTTCCAAAAACAGTAAAGCACTATAATTGCCATGTTTTATTCTGGAACAGAACATTACATCTTAAATAACAAACCTCCTTCAACTTCAGCCACAGAGGCTGTTGCAGTTCTGCATGAACGTGAACTCAAAACACCTTCCATGTGTGCAGCCTGTTGCATGCTTGTAAATTTTATACCTGAACTCCCAGACTGAGCTGTGTCCCTACAGCAAAATTTAATATTAACAGTCATTTAGAAAAAGGTGACATTATTTGATCTAGGAAGACAAACATTTCAGCCTCATGTATTAGTTTATCAGTTTCAAAAATGTATTACTATTTGATTATACGTGCACTGAGCCGACTTTCAGAACCATAGAGTTATAATCTCCAAGCACTAAATTAGCTACCAATTCCTTACTGAAAAGCTCACCCCAAAGGCATTTTCAATAAATAAGCAGAATCTCAACTGGTTTGTCTTTACCAAATGTAGATCAAGTCTATGAGAGCACTTTTAAGTTGTATTATTTTGGCAAGCATAACTAAAGTATTGCATTAGATTCCCAATAATACATCAATATAAAGCTGACTTGGCTTCAAAAGGTAAAACCTGGTGAGTGGAGAGAAGAGGGGATCAGGTCCCCGTGTGAACAAAGGGAGGTTTTGCATGCCACACAAACACAGAACACAGGCACAGATTCTGAGTGGTGCCTTCTTTAAGCTACTGTGTCCTGTCCTGTTTGTGGTAATCTTTTTAGCTGACTTTGCACAAACAGTACAACTCTTGTTCACAGGCAGCAAAAGGAACCAGAAAATGGAATTTGAAATGTAAAAATAAAATAATTGTGGGCCATGGGCTATAATTTGATTTCATGCTCCACAAGGAAATGAAAGAGGACTTCCTTAAACATACATTTTTTAGAAAAAATATGCTTTTTACCATGTTAGGATTTCCTCTGCTGTAGAAGAGAAAATAGGATTGTAGAAAATGTACCGTTCTCAAGTATCATTGCTACTCAAGGGCAAAGCTCTGTTTTAATGTTCACTTCCCATTCTGGGGAAGAGGAAATTCTTCAATTAATAAACCGGGTGGACTGAGGCGAGTTTTTAAGGTTTAATCAATTTCATCTGCACACAGGATAAAAAGACCAACTATTCTACCATTTTTACCTCCGCTATTCCACTTTCAAAAAAAAAAAAAGGAAAAAAATTAAATCAATGTTTTATTTTAAATTCTTTGAGGTTAGTATCTCGTGTCTCAGGAAATATTGTCTATATCACGCAGCGAGTATCCAACTTCCCCTTTCACAGCTCCCTCCCCCCACTTTTTTTTTTTGTTAAGAAACTTTATTCAGAAACAACTAAATTATTCCCTGTTTTCATATGCAGCTGCACCCTGGGAGATGTTACAAGTCGCACAGGATTTTGCTTGTTACCTTAGGGGAGGCACTGTGATGAATAAGGAAGATGTTTTACAGGATTTGGAATCCCCCAAAATTCAAACAGAAATAGGAGGTGTGAGGCATGCACTCAAAAGGGGAACATGAATTACACATGAAGAAACCTTCTGCAAAGCAATGCAAATCGTGGATCAAAACTGATACAACTCCTGTTAGGAAACACTTTGAAAAGAAAAGGAACTCATGGAGTTCAAGCATCCCACCATCATTTCCAAAGCAGGCCATCAGCAGCTCAGAGCACAGACAGGGAGCTGTGCAGCTTCAAACTCCACAACATCAGATAGAAAGCATCAGACTGGCAACCCACAACATTTCTGAGTGCACAGTAAAGCTTAAAATTAGAAGCATTATGTCATTGCATGAATTCTCTTCAGATGACAACCAGCCACTCTGGTTGGTCTGTAGCTGAGAGTTAGAAAGGGAAAGCAGTGCAGCCATAAGGGCATAATTGGAAGACGTCCATTTCTCGTACGTCAAATAACCCATCTATTACAGTTATTTACTTGTAAACGTGAGTTCAACTCAACTACAAGTAGCAGGTGACAACGCCTTGTAAGAAATAAAAGGGTTCTTTTGCAAAAGATGTCACACAAGAATCCCCTTGAATATACTTTATACTTCACCTGCCAGAGGAAACACTGTGCCATATTGTTCTGAAGACGATAAAGGCACGAATGCCCCTACCATCTTCTCTGTCAAGTCACCCAAGGATCTATCTTGTTTGAGTAAGTTCTAACTACATGTCAGAAACAAGTCTGTTCTTCAAAGGTAGGAAAATGCCTGTAATGATTAGAGTATGTCAATAAGCTTGATCAGCCATGCTGAAGTAGCATGAACAAAGCTGATAAGGCCTCTATGAAGGTCATGCTAAGTAAGACTGAGGAATATCTTCTAATAATTAATTATATGCTGGTCTAGCTATTGCACTATTGTGCACAGGATTAAGCTTATATGAAATGGATGAGTTACTGAGAAAAAATTCACAAACAAACATTAAAGTGAAAACACTCTTGAAAAATGCAGAACAACACAGGTAAAAAGAAGGTTGTCAAGAGATCCTTTGCAAGGATTTACAGAATGTAAAGAGTCCAATGTTGTCTTCGGCCTCTTCAGAGGAAGGCCAAAAGCACAAGCCTGAGAAATGTCTGAACACTTTGGTCGTTTCCACCACTTATGGAAGAGAGACTATTCAATAAGGACGCCCTTATTGCAATCTGACTAAATTCACTGGTTAAACACACATTAAAATGACATGTAGTTTTGTAAAAAAATACGTAAAATTATAGAGAAACCTTCCTCCAAAGACTTCCAAACAGAAATCCACTACTAAAGAGAGATTGCTATGAACCTTTTTAATTTAGGCAACAAATTAATTTCCTATACTTGTCCTCCCCTCTCCCCAACACAAACAGAACCCAAGTACACCTCACCTCCTCCCATCCTGAGCGTAAGCTGGAGCAGCACAAGTAATGGCCACTGCTCAGGACACATCCTTCTCCAGCCAAGGAAAGGCCACGACTAATACTCCTCACTTCTATTGTAAAGACTAAACATGCAAGGGAAAAAGGCATTTTTTTGTGGTTTCAAGCCAAGGCAATCACAGGCTTTACTCTGTCATTGTGCCTGTACATAGGCAGCGATCTAGAAGCAGTTGTCAGTGAAGAGCAGCAGTGAAAAGGCTCTGGCACCTGGTCATGGAGGCTGCAGTTCCATGAGCTGGGAAGTTCCTGCTTCCAGTTATGTTTCCCCACCACTGTGTTCATTTAGGCCTCCCACAGCTTATGGAGGGTCTGATGAAAGGCAAAGTTGAAGCTCAGACCAGTCAGTCCAACCCAGCCACACCAGAGAGCTCTCCCTGAGACTGGCAAGGTGACCCAAGTCCTGCAGTACTCCAGGGAGAGCCAGACCTGGCACAAGGGAGGCAACTGGACCAAACAGCCAAGAGCTGCAAAGAGAAAAAGGGAAAGAGCAAAGCAAACCTCCTTTTTCTAGGGACAAGACGCTGCCGCAGGCCAAGGGGTTCATAGAACAGCAGCCTGAGGAACTACAGAGAAACTTAAAACTGAATAAACAGTCCACATATTGTTAGGAAGAATTTAAAGAAACTTAAATACATGTGTATATAGACAAAACCAGTGCAATTACTTCAGAAAATCCTGAAAAGATACAGCCATTATATGCTGTTCAATGCAAAACTGTTTTAGAAGCAGCAAAGAAAGGTAAAGTATTAGACTTTGCCTATATACAATGTAATATTGAAATAAAATACTGCATTTTGATCTGGTCATTTTCTGGAAAAGGAATCTTAAAGATAAAGTAGCTTCAAAAAAGGAAACAAGACAAATGCAGCCAGGTCCTTCACAAAGACAAATCCATGTTAATAGCACACAGTGACAAAGGCAAATGAAGTTGAGCGAAAGAAGGGAAAAAACCCACCTTCAATAAAAGAGCACAATCAATTATATAATTTTCAGCAGCAAAACAACTCAAACTCAGTGCTGCTACATACCATTTGTCTTTAGACAAATAAAAATACAGCTTTGATATTTACGCCATCAGGATTTTAAAGCTACATCCAGCTAGAGGAAGTTTCATTTTTTAACACAACATTTATGATTTTATCCTGTGTAAGAGGCACTAAGATGAAACTTAAAGAAAGGGATACTTATTCCATCACTGACTTTCTTGTTTGTCCCTCAAAATCACTCATTTCTACTAGTTCCAAAGAAAATGTAGCAAACCAGATGAGTGACTACCAGGGTCTGGCATTTAAATTCCTGTTCTTTAAATAAATATTTCTGTCAAAAATCAGAAAATCACCCCAAATGAAAATCCTATAGACAATGAGGGGAGAGGAAAGCAAACAATCCTTGCCTTGTAACATGAAATGCCATGTAATATATAGCAGGTGTAAAAATGGAGGTAAAGCACCATATGAGAGAAGACGTCATCCTTCTTCCATATGTACGAAAGCCCTTTTCTGGAATATTACCTATTACTGGATCTGAATTTCTATATTGACAGGGCACAAACTGGACAGAGTCCAAAACAGATTTCTACTTTTTTTTAATGCTGAAAACATAAACTATGGTACAGTTAAAAGCCTACATATCTTGGAAGAGCAACAATAATTCTGAGTAGACACAGATGACTGCTACAAAAAAAAGGTAGCATTTGCTGAATTACTCAACACCGTGGTATTTCAGCTGCATTAATTTCTTTCTTGGCTTGAAGTCAAAAGTGAATAAATTGTGAATTAGTTAGCAAACATTAACTTTTTAAAGTGTCATTCATATATATGTATATGCAAATACAGACACCAGTAAAAGCTGAGAAGTTCAATATTTAGGATACTGCACGAAATTACAGTGAAGTCACTTAGCATTTTAGACTGAATGTCATTATACAGCTTATCAGCCATGGAGTACAATCTGTGGCATATAGTGAGGAAAATATTATTTCATAGACTTGAAAGCAAAAGAAAGCATAGAAGAAACTAACTGGGTTACTACTATCCAAGTAGTAGACTTGGTTTGTCCAGGGGTTTTTAATGGGATTTTGTTTGTCTGTTTTTTGAACTTTTTGCTTATATTACACCTAGCAGAAAAAGGTTCTGTTTCACATTTTGGAATTCAGGTTATAAAATATTTCAGGCTTTTTCAGTACTGTAAGTTCCCAAATGTCATACAAAAATGGCACCTGTAATTCCACCAATTAATATCAAACCCAAACTTAGAGATTAGCAATGAAGTGCCCTGTTCCTTTTGCTTGGAGTTGTTCAGTTCATAAAATAAGGTTTCTGAAACAATGTGACAGTAGGTTGTGTAAGAAACCAACACTTTATGTTCATGCTTCAGGAAAAAAAAAAGTGCAAAGTAAAAAAATGGAAAATGGATACTTGTAAAACCATGCTTTGACCTCCTCAGATGATATTGTGTGCTCAGGGTTCTAGTAAGCCTTCCTAGTGCCTAATGAGTAATTAGTTCAAGTTCCAGACTTGTTATTCAGAGGTATTTTGTTTTGGTATCAAGGCCACATGTGTTTTCGCACTGCTCTGAAGAGTTAAATCTAAGGTAACATTACACTTGGGCCTTACATAGTGACCATAAATGATCCCTGATGGTCCATAAAGTCTTTACTGTAAACACTGAAAAGCAAACAGGTCAGAGGATCAAGAAGAAAAAAAACCACCTTTTTTATAGTCTTGACCCATATCAGCTTTACATTTGCTCTCTGCAAGATCTCCTGCCAAGTTTCAAGAAAATAAAAGTAATTATATTTGCATGTGATAATGTTGAATATGTTGCAAAAAATATAATTACAAGTATGACCTTTCCGTCCTTTGCATCTTTCAAAGATTACAGACACTTTGAAGCTATTTCCAAGACCTGAAAGAGAATATAGTAGCTTAGCAGTATAAAAAGTATCAAAGATTTGGAAGAACTGCAGAGGCAGTGAACCTGCCCCAATGAGGACATGAGCCCATCTCCAGTTCTGACTGACTTCCACACGTCTGGAGTCTTCTACTCCATCTCTAATGACTCAGTTCACACCACACAGAAACAGACTCTTCTCAGCTTCAAGAATATTGCACCTGAGGTTTCTCCACTTACTGGAGTGTGGAAACAAATATTGATTGAAAGCCTCATGGTACCCACAACCATGGAAATTCCTGCTACCTCCCCGATACCACAGGATGCTCAGGCCAGAGCCAACAGCAGCCCATACCAGTATGCCTTTCACTAGAAATGGTAAGTCATGCAAAACCAGGTTTACACTGGAAAGAGCAGTACAAAAATTGCTGGAATAACTTGATCTATTTTTCAAGACTGTTTAAGGGAGAGAAGCACAAACAGCCACCAGTGCACACATTTTCCCTCAAAGCAGTGAGCTGTTTCAGGAAGTGAGCTCCTGTATTAGCTTTTCAGACAATTTAACACTGATTTCCAAGAACAGACCAACTGAAATGTTTCCTAACCCATGTGTTCATATTTCTGTCCATATTTGAACCTACTATTACATACAAACCCAGTACTTGACTCAGAGGGGGGGCAAAGCCAGACTCATGAACAGTAACTATGAGTTATCTATAAATTCTGTTCTCTATCAGTACTACTTCACACTCAGCTCTTCAACTTTTCAAGCTCTTTTAACATTTGTACAAGATGGTATCTTTCCATTAGCATATACAGGATTTGATCACACCTATGCCCCCATGTTGCAACACAAAAAGAAGCAGCACATGCCAGAAATCCTTACACAAGCAATACACAGCTTTAGTACTTGATTATCTCAGGATAAAAAGAAAATGCTATGCTTAATGACCAAGTAGTTGTTTTTTTCCCTCCCAGAGGACTGGAGAATTGTTACTACAGTGCATCTATTGCCTCCCCCGAGGTGCTTTGGAGAATTACTGAATTATAAACATCTTGGAACACATTAGAATTTCTTTAAGCATATTTTTATCAGTTTACTATTAGATGACAAGGAGACTTTTTTGCTGTCTTTTGTGTTAACTACCTCAAGTCCTGCCTAGCCAAAGGATATCTCACTGTAAATTCTTGTTCACTCTTCTGCCTTTTCTTTGAAAGATCAGTCTAAAGAAAAGTTCCATGCAGTGGTCATTGGAGATAAGGACCATCACACAGGTACACAGACCTGAATATACATTTAGATATGCAATTCCAAATTTCCAAAACCTATGAACAGCAGTTTGCATGCAGTCAAAAACAGGTATAGATATGAAAGTTGTACCTGAGAGATACTGCTGAACCGCCATGAAATTCTTGACTCCAATTAACTCTACTTAAATTCAATGTTTTAGGTCAACTACTCTGAAAATCATGGAACACACTGGAATCCACAAGAAACACACAAATTATCACCTTGATCACAGAGATTTGCTACAGGATTCTTTTCTTTCCACCCCTCTATCAATTCAAGGACACTGATCTTAGAGTGCACCTGCAGCTTTAGGTAGCTCAACCACCACCAGTAAGAAACTGATTTAAAACCTTGTACAGATCAAGAGCATATTTCTACAAGACTACCAAAAATAAATTTTCTTAAACACTTCTGTCACCAAGTCCAGAAGTAAAACTCCAACTCATTGGATTCTAAATCATTCTTCTATAAAAAAACCAAAAAGTGTTCCGTACAAACCTGAAAAAAAACCTTTGTGATTCTGCTCGTAAATCGTTACAAGCCCTAAGCTACCTTGTCTCTGTCTTTGAAATAAAGTAAGCAAAGGTCCTGCATCCTGCATTAACGAGCTTCTTTCGTATTAAAATCCAACTCTATTATGTTTTTACAACACTACATGCAACACACTGTCCTACCAAAAGGGTTATGATAGAATATGGTAAGATATTCCTGCACAGCTCTCAGATGTACTTCATCTAGGAATGCAAAACAAGATTTAAAAAAAAAAAAGAAGAGTTTACATTTTGCTTTTTCTTTTTATTTCTTCTCCCCTGTCCTCAAAATAAATAAAACTGAAGATTACTAGGGGCAATGAAAAATGCATTCTTTAATTTTCTGTTCACCCTCTACAACACTGAAATAACATCAGTCAGGGTTATAAACATCTGTAATTGCCAGGGGAATGTACAATACATTCAGAAACTCCAGGCCCACATATCCTGTAGCTCTGCACTTCACAAACAAAAGGTTGGGGAAAGAAAGAGGGGGTGGGGTACAGGGAATAAAGGCTTAAAGATTAAAGTCACAGGCAGAGACAGACGGCTCCGTTTTTTAATAACTGAAAACACTAGTTGTGCCTGAATGTGCTCATTGTTTTATGGCGGGGGGGAGAGTCTCCGCATGCTGGACTGGCTGGCGACAGAACTGCCTTTGCATCAAAAATAAGATTTGCAAAAAAAAAAAAAAAAAAGACAAAAAAGACACCAAACCCATGCCCTAATTTCCCCTCTTGCAACAGTTAATGACGCTTTTAGGTAGCAATCAACAAATTATCCCACCTCAGCTTTATTAAACTGGGGAAAGCTTCAGGACAGGAAGTATTACCTGATGGAAACAGTGTAAGACACGGCTGCTGAGATGGCTGGAGGTTTTATGCTGCAAAGGAACACAGACTACAAACAAGAACAGTTGTATATAACAAACAGGCACACCTAGGGAACAACAAGCTTATAAATCAATTTCTGATAGATTCTTCACACAGTAAAACCAGCGCTGCAAGGCTGAGCTATGGTATAAGCAGATTTTTGTATGGTTTCAGGAAGTTTAGCTGTCATGAGGAAGTTCTTAGGTCCTTACTTTTTAAAAGCATCAGCTATACTTCTAGTGAATGAAAAGTTTCATGAGTTGAGTTCAGTCAGTAAAAAATGCTATCACCTTAAAATATTGCACTAGAGCATTAAAAAACTAAAATGTTTCCTTTAGGCTTTGAAGTAATTTTTCTCTCAAAAATTTAGGAGTACAAGCACTTGCACACTACATGGCTACTCAATATCCACTATTACAAATGTGTAATATTTTTAAATTCCATAATATTACTTTTTCTATTTCAAATAATCTAATACTTAGTATGGTCTACTTCAGTGAAAAATTTTTGCAGGTTAAATCCCACCAGGGCCCAGGAACCCATCTTAAGGCCGATGCAAAGAGGTCAGTTCCACTGCTCGGTGCCAATGGACTACAGGCAAGCAAGTAACCTCAACAAACATAGGTAAATAAAAAAATCTTAAATCCTTCTTTCTTTTTTATTCTAATCTAGACTCAGATACTACCATAAGAGAGCTTTTGTTTTACTGTATTTTTTTTTTTTTTTTTTACCTGCCAGCTTTGCTTTAAATATAGACAGAAAGGAGATAATTCAGTAAGACAACAGGCTCTTTCATCTAAAACCATGAAATTCCCAGTCATAACTTCTTGGGGAAGCCTAAAATAAGGAGCAGGGAGCCACACAACAGGAGTCAATGAAAAGTGGTCTCCTGCCCAAAGCAAGCATGCTGTGCCGGGAGGAATCAGTGGCCACAATACACGGCTCCTCAGCCAAAAATGTCAGACCTGGAATGCTCCAGCTATCATCCCCTCTTTGTTGATGCAACACTTTTGCATCATCAGCCACTGGACATCTTGTTGAGATTAAAAATATTGTGGAGAGTTACTGTCTGTTTAGCAAAGAAAGAAAGACAAGAGCCCATGTCAGAAAAGGAGGGGAAAGGAAAAGCCGAAACATGAGCTCATAAGCCTGATGTGGAGAATAAAGGCAGGCTTTGTTTTACCTCATTCATACCAAGTACAACAAGAGTCTCATCACTGTTTTGAGCTTGAACTGCAAAATTTGTTTTATACGCAGCACTGCCAATTTTCTTCCTCAAGTAACTCAACTACCCCTCTTTCTCAAATATAGCTCTGGTGATGCTCCGATCAAGCATTTAAGCCTAGATGAAACCTGGGTATACTAACAGACTCTCATTCTGCCCACCCTACATATTCTGACACTTCAGAAACACCTACAAAGGCATTCTTACATGGTAAAGACCAGCCTTGGTTATATCATTGATGTTGCCCTGAAGTCCTTATACATTCAAAGGAACTAAAATTAAAATATAGGAATATTTGAAAGAAAAGAAAAACCACTTGGAGGGCACACTGGCTATCTAGTGACACTAAGAATTAGGCAACAGCTATTAAACTGGAGGTACTTCTTTGGGCAAGAAGTATTAATTCTTTTTAAACTTCCAAATGCAGAATTCAGCTCAAAAATACAACACAATGTTTAAAAGGTACAATCTTTGGAAGATCAGAGGTTAAAAAAAAACCATTAGAAAGAAAGTCTGTCCTCTGACAGAAACATTACCCACCAGTGCTGTCCCTAAAAGAGCTCAAGGGCAATACCAAAGGGCAGCACAGGAAAGCACAGTCTGGATTCTACTTTCGTGCTCTTAGGAAAAGGCGAAGAGGGTGGTAATTTACCGTGTACAACCAAATTGTACACGAAAGTTTAAAAACAGCCAATTAAAGCTAACATTATGGAATGGAACTGAGGTCCGAGTGGAACGCATTAGACACGCATTCCAGACAACGGCTCCAGAGTCCGCCTGCGAGGCCGACACTGTACAAAGTACAAAGGGTCAAGAAGCTCCACTCAGAGAGAGCCCCAGCTTTGACAAGGACTCAGGACAGCTTGCCCAAAGCACAAATGTGGTGCCCAGCTGCACAGTGACACCAAGGCTGCAAAGCCAAGTCATTGCCTGCATTCACAGAACGCTACGGAGAGAGTTGGAAAATTTGTCAATCAAGCAAGGGCAAATCTCACTACAACTGAGAATCAAATGGAGGGGGATAACAAGGGACAAAGAAGAACACCCCTAAAACTAACCGCAATAAACATGCCTATATCAGTTAAAATCTCTTACATATATCCTTTTCATACACTCAACTACAGCTTTGCTTCTCTTAAGCAGGTCATGAATAGAAGAATACTCTAGAATGAGTAGAAGAGTTACTAACACCTAGTGGGAAGTTGGAAGACAACTACTTCAAGTTACCAGGACTACGTTACATTTTGCCTTAGTCTTCTGTACATTGGAGCATTTTTGATGCAAGTTTCTGGATTTCTGTGACAGTAATGCAGAAAACTGTTGTGTTGGTATTCCAGCTGCAGAATATAACCAAATGGAAATACAAAGAGAACAATTTGGTTACTTCTTGTGTCTTATATTTCAACATACAACTCCACACACATGCAAACCAGGAAATTAATTCAATGTCATGATACAAAATTCTGTGAGGCTTCTATAACACTACCACTCTAACTTCCAAACCTTCAAAATCTTAGTTTTTATGTCAAGCTTCATTTCAAGCACCCACATCACTACACAACTATAGCAGTGCATCATGCAGAAAGATCTCAAACAAATCAGTCCCAAACACATTAAGGATGCCAGTTCTGAGAAACAGAACTCCTTCATTCTCTGCAGTGTGCACAGACAATTAGAGCCAAAGTAAACAAGCAATACATTGGAAAACAAATTTTTCTGGACACATTCTAGGCAGCAGTCAGTTACCCTGACTTGCTGCCATGCTAAATATTAGGTGCTTTGCTAACTAGTAAATTTCAGTGGAAGGGTAGCTGAAGAGTTAATGTTGCCATTAAATTGTTCTGGCTAAGGTTTTAAGAACTAAACTGGGAAATAGATATTTTGTAAATAGAAATTTTGTGAAATAAACTGAGTTCAATTTATACTGAACTACCAAGGGAAGTTTTTATATTCAAAAAACACCACAAACTTATCACTTGAAAACTACAGTCAAAGCAGTGATCTATTAGTTTATTCTCAGTTCACTTTAACAGTTTTCCATGTTTATACACAAAGGCCATAACTTCTGTTTGTCTTAAAAGATAAATTGGACTCACCACTCAAATTTCATTAAAGATTTATTTTGTATTTAGTTCTCTGGCTTTCAGTCCATGGCAGACATCAGCCCTGCCCAACAATTCACTACCTAATCATGACAACAGCAAGCATTTTGCACAGTTTGTCATTCCACTACAGTCACATCAGATTGTGCTAGAGACCCTTCTCCGAGAGGCCATTATCAAGCACGTGGTGCTATTTCATACCTCCTGCCAGGCCAGCACAAGGGCTTCTGACACTGTATTTATTTTTAAATTTTTGCTGACTAGGATTGCACAAGATACACACACCTCATTTCAGAGCAGTCCCAAGGGGTCAATAGTCATGCAAATCTCACATCCCAATACTTCAGGACAAAACAAACTATATCATGTGGATATGCTATCTAAACTGCCAACAGCACAAAGCACTCCAGAAATTGCAGGGTGCGTGGCATTTGTTTCACATTATTACACTCTCAGTATAATTAATAAAAGTCCACTAAAATATAAAAGGTGATGCTCACTGTAGAGGAGGAAAGCCGTGCAAAGTTGAAATGCTAAATACAACTAGGAACAATGCTTGCCAAGATTAGAATTTATACTGTGTTAAGAGGGGCTGGAATTTAATGATCTATAACCACACCAAGATAAGAGACAGTAGCAATCCCTGAGTAAATATTTTCCATACTACTAACAGGAAAAGTCTAAGTGAAAAATCTAAGTTATCATGATTTATAGCCAGATGACTTCTTTAAAGAAACTTTACAGCAGAGTGAGTGCCATAAAGATACTCCAAATTTCACTGGTAGAATATTAGATTAAAAAGAAATATTTTTATTGCTTTGAATTATATAGTTTATAATTTAAAATTGTGAATGAACACATGAATGAACCTTTACAGCCAAGGACCGAAACACAGATCTGGTCTGACTTCATACTGGTTTGGACCTTAATCCTGCAGTTTCCCTTACTGAATTCATTCCTACAGAGCTTCATGGATTCAGAACACCCAGCTGGGCACCGAGTTGGTACTTCTACAAAGCTGCAAACGTGCATGGCACCTCACAGATAAACACAAAACAAGGCCCTGGGTTTACAAAGCTCACAGACTAAATTTAGACCCCTTGCTCCCTAAAATAATTGAAGTATTTTAATCACTGACACAACCACATTATTTTGTTGTTTCAAGTCTTATACTGAGAAAAGCACAGATCTTTGTGAGGTGAACATATAGAAACCATCAACATACAAACCCAGGTCCTTTATCTCTAAAAGCCCTCAAATATAGGAAAAAAGTCTTCAATTATGTATTTTGAAGAATTTCCAGAAGTGAAGCTGTTCAACACAACTCGACACAGAAATTTCGTAAGACAGTTCAAACACTATATAAACCAGAACATGATTATCTAATCATAGATATTTCAGTATAATTCAGAGCAAATCCTTCCAGCATTTTCTCTAGGATGAGCGAACAACTGAATAAAATACAAGTGCCAACACAAAGGAACAAGCATTTTACAAGCAGTAGTGGCAGTTTGTGAACGCTGAGTTTGTGAGCGGTAACATCTAGTCTGCTCAGAAAACATCACTCAAGGTCAAAACCTTCCACAAGGACAGAACTATGACAAAGAAGGATCACCAGAAGCAAAGTAAAGCAGGGCTCCCAGTTTTGCATCCCACACTCACCATCCTGTTTCATTTAATCATTAAAAACCACTTCTTTTCTCACAAATCAAAATTTAAATTTTCAAGTTAAAACAAAGGCTGCGAGCATCCCCAGGGAAGTGGGAAGAAAGCCTACAGAAAAAGTCTGCTCAGAATACACATTGCTCTGCCAGGCTCATGTGACCAGCTCTCGGGAATGCTGGCACTGCTCAAGTTATTCACTTGAAATAAGCAACAAACAAGAAAATAACATGGAGGGCACTAACACTGCTACTCCAAAGCTATAACAGTAAATTAGCATTTAAATGCACACTGCAAAAGAATACCAGTCCCAGCAAAAATTCAGAGCAGCAAGTGCAGGCAACTGAGCCATCACTCTCTACCTCGGATGGGGTTCAGAAAAGAAGTGCCCACAAGTCCAGTAAAGTCATCAGCCCTCGCCAATCTAACCTTTGTGGCTAAGAGAAGAAATTCCTAAGCACAAATACAAAACAGGATCAAAAGCATATCAAGTATACAAAGAATATTTACGGATTACACACTTCACTCTTCCACAAAACCCCTTCTTGGATGCTCTTGCCTTGTACGAGCCTTTTTGATATTTTTAATTATTGCTTTTCACATTTTGTTGGGTCTTCTTTCCCATTCATATCTGGTAGACTCAGAGAGCACAATGGATTCTAAATTGAACTTCCTGACAGCAAGAATTTGAATTACAGAACAAGAGATGGAAAACTCCAAATGAGAATTTAATTTCAAATGAACTTAAGTAAATATACTTAATTTGTTATCTAACCACTTTGGCCTTCGCATCAAATGATGGAGACAATTGCTGTTGAAGAATCGTATAATAATAACAGAAGAGAAATACAATGGAATTTTATTAAGTATATTCTTACTGACAATTCACTGTAGACTTAAATTAAATTTTGTTAGGAGATTTCCTTAAAGTACTTCCAATAAATTATTTTTATTAATTATGTTTAAAATGTCATAGTTAATTTGCTTTTAAGGAAAAAATTATCTTGCCATTTTGTAAAAATATAACATTGAAATAAAGCATATAAAGATGAAAAAAGGTATGTAGGTACAGAAAATGAAATCATCTAATGACTGGTGTACACTGAAGAAAAAATCGAACAATCACAGAAATGGATATTTAATTTTTTTCCTCCCTTAATAAAGTAGTAATAGCATCTGTTTATATGCTTTTTACCTCTAGTGTCCTGTTAAAAAGCAAGGTCCTCATTGGGGCTGTAGAGAGACCTGAGACACCAAAAGAGGGGAAAAAGTTTTTAAAACAGTTTCTTCATCTGTAGTCATCATGTTTTAAACATACCTAATGTTTTCTTTTACTCAGAAAAACAAGAATTCAGTGTACAATGAGTAGATTTGCCTCTCTCCAGGACTAGATTCTTTTGGTCCATGGAAAACTGAATCACAACATCTCAAAGTACATCAGTTTTAGGAAGGGCTTCACCAGCAAAATGAAAGCTTTGAAGTTCTCAGTGCCAAGAGAGCAGCATCAATCTCTTCCCTCTGCAGCACCACCAGGCAGGCAGAGAAGCCTATTTCACTGCAGCTGTGTTAATAAACTGGAACTCAGGCTTGGATACTGTTAAATCTGGAAGCAAACCTATCAGATAACTGTAAAACACGTAAACAGAAAACATGAAACAAGCAGAAGTGAAGCAACATGGGTCATCAGCAACCCAACTCCTCCTGCCACAAACCATGGTAACTCTCAGTCCAACAGTGCCCACTTAAATTTAACCACAGTTATGATACAAAACAAACAAGGGCAGTTTTTTTAAGTATCAAGATCCTTTTCTTCTCCCTCTTCATCATACAGGCAAGGACACCATACAAATATGAAGAAACTGGTTTTCAATTCCATTTCACACTACAATGTCCCTCCTCTTTTCCTTCTTCTTTGACATCCCTTTAGGTAAATAAGATCTTTTAATTCATTTCTGGAACTGCCAGCTTATGAACACAGAGAAAAATCTATTCTAAGTACCAGCTTCCACACCAGTCTGCTACAGAGCTGAAAGAGACACACCATGAGCCACTGATGTTCTGCAGACAAAGCCCACGGAGATGGACTTCAGAAAGGAATTCTGAAAGTTCCAAGCAGTGGAAAAGAAAACAACAAAACCAACCAACAACAAAAATACAAACAAGCCTCATTTTTTCCTTTTTTTTCCCCTATAAAAATCAGATAAGATAATCATTTAAAATCATGCCAAGGCTATAAATGCCTCTCTACTGCTTTCTCTCGTGTTCTTATACGGCAAGAAAAAAAAAATCTGCTGAAACTGCTCGGCATCAGCCAAATTCAATAAATCAACACTATCTCTAACTGTAAATGCATCAGTAAGGTAAATTAATGCATAATTGAAGAGTACTAATCACTCCTTAATGAAATGCTGAAATCACCAAGAAAGAATACAGCCTTGGTGATTAAAGCCCAATTTTTTTGGGTGCTCAGAGCTAACAGAAATTTCGAAAGAGAGATTACAACTCATGCATTTAAAGTATTTTAAAATGATCATTATCACATAGTGGAAAAACATATTTTCCAAAATGTATTTACTTTTGAAAAACTGGCTTGATGTTTTGTTAACCTATTACAAAAATCACACTTGCCACCTACAGACTATGCCCAAATATCCCATATTTCCATCACGACTTAACCACACAACTCTACTCTTATGGTAAGTTCTCATAAATGGCTTCTTGCAGCTGAGCTCACCTTGGCTGTTTTTACTGCATCTATACTGCATGATGCTTCTGATCCAGAAATTAATTTGTTATTGTTAGAGAACAGCAGACTCCACTTTAGCATCCTCTTACCAGAAACAGATTTTTCATTCACAGAACTTTTTTATTCTACTTCCAAATAAACAGTGCATAAAGAGGAACTGGGACAAAAGTACAACTCTTTTGCATAAAGCTTCTAAATAGAATAACAATATCCCCAAAAGGAGTGCATTTTGATGATTTCATTGTATCATCCTGAAAATTTTCAGCATCCAATAACAACAGTTAAGACAGGTGCACTTGAGATGCTACAAAATTTTTAGCTCTCCAACAGAAAGGGAAACTATCATACGCTACTAAAATAAATATTAGATAGCTTCACCTCAAACATTCTTGTAACTATTTTGTTCCAACTGTTCTTAAAAGAGCTCATAAGTTACTGCAAAAAAATTTAAAACATTACACAAGCCTTGAAAGGATACTGTCAACTAATTTAAATTTCACATTAGTAATTCCTAGTTTTACCTAGGATTGACTCAATTATATGCAAGAACATAACAAGAAATTCCATAAACCTGACGTCACTTTCTATGTGATCTATTCTCTTCCTAGTTATGCGCCACCATTTTCTTAATGGGACAAAAATATCTTTACAGTGCAAAAAGGAAAAAGAAACAAGTACAGTGACCAAAATAACTTTCATCCACTGCATCAGTTTGACTGCAAGTCTTTAAAAAATCCAGCATTCTTTTATGTAGTAAGTTTAGGACTCACTGGTTTCTTGGTGCAGGGTACGTAAAGTAACAGACAGCTAAATTTATCTTCACTTTGATTTGTTTGGCTTTATATTACAAAAAAAGAAAACATTAAACCCCACAAAAGCAGTGCTGGCTATTAGTAGAACAATCAACTATTTTATACTGTAAATAAAGTTAAAAAAAAAAAACTAAAAGCACATTTAGGGATATACTATGAAAGAACTCCCAAACACCTTCCTCCTAACATGAACATGATTTGTTAGTGAACACAGTTCAGTAATGAAAACACCTCTGAGACAAACTTTCTGTAAAAACCGAATTTTCAGTCGCTTGTTTTAGTTTTATGGGTTGTTTTTTTCTAAATAGAAATTTAGCTTCAGTTCAAAACTCTTTTGTTCCCTTAACCAGAAAAGTCTTTTCTCTACACAAGATTGGTACAGTCCAATTTCACCAAATACACTTTTAAAAAAAAAATTCCCCTAAATACACTATGCAGCACCACAGACAGATGAATCTCCTCCCACAAGAGACTCCAGTTCAACACCAGTTTTAGACAAAAAAAAGCTACCATTGCTGGATATGGCAATACACACCAGAAAGAGTAAGCAGAGAGCTCAACTACAAATATACAGGCCAACACCACCAGCACCACAACTTTATCACAGCACTTGAAATAACGGGAGCATCTCAGTTGTTAGTCAGGTGAAACACCCACTCAGAGAAAAAAAAATACTCATGATGGTGCCTCCCACAGGGTGAAAACCTATGAAGCAGCAAGCAAATCCAAAGAACTAAATTACTTCCTTAAAAAAATTTATCAGGGGTGCCTGAGCTGTGACTTTTGAAATTTTAGCCATACACAAGAATAAATATTAACTATTATTTCAATGGTTTTATTATTTGCTTTATTTATATATATATGAACAAACAGATGTAATTTCAGTGTAAAAACTTGCTTTTCAGGCTTTAATGAATTTTTTAAACTAGGCATATTATTATATGATTTGAAGCTATAATATAGCCAGACGGGCCAGCTTCAATGTCAAATGCCCAAAGCATTTGGTGAAAACCCTTAAGTGAACAGCACTGCTGACACTTGGTCCCTTTTTGTTTATAAACTTTTTAATACTCTAAACTGAATACTCATAATTTCAGAGATCAGGGAAAGATTGTAATGCTGAGTGTTTTTAAGAACGATGATGGTCTGGGATTTCTTTAGTCTCTAAATGCAATCTAGACACCTAAAATTAGGTACTATTTCAACCATTTTCCTTATTCTCTGATGAAATGTGTCTTGGTCAGTTCTTTTGATGTCTTTAAAGGATACTTCCTAAATTACAGTACAAGGTCAAAATGTTTTCTACTTAACACACAGTCCATCATTGTTTTCACAAATCTTCAGTTAGGGGACAGTAGAGTCCCAATATTGTGTACATACAGAACTGCACACTGAAGCCAAATAACACAAAATACTTATCTGAATCTTTCCATCACACAACAACACTGCTGCACATGTACATTCCAATTTTGCAGGATGGGGCAATCTACCTCTACAAAATTGTCTGTAATTCTTTGCATATCCACATTCACACTTATGCTGGGTTCCTCCACAACCAGCATCACCACACTGGTGGCGTCCTTCAAGATGCTGAACACCTCCAATAAGCACTGTGAGGGTGAACAATAACACTTGTTGATGAGTCCAAAGCCCTTAACACAGGATCATTCACAGAAACCTCCCTCAGCCCACATTTACTGCTTTTTCCCTGCTGTTCCAGCAGGTGACCAACACACAAGAGCTGCTGCTGCCGCCGCGCTCCCCTGACAGTGACAGCACAGAGCCAGACAGGACCGAGCTGTGCCACTCTGGCACTTTGCACGTGCACTCTAAGCCACTCTTCAGATCATTTCACACACTGGAATGTCAGCGTGGATAACCACTGCCAGAACACGACACAGAATCCCCCCAAGTCAACCACAGGTTCAGGTAATCATGACCTCTCTTTTTACAACATAAATGCATAATTTCCGCACCACTCTTTGATGAAGGGACCACAGACTTAAAAAGAGGAAACAATTACAGTCATTAGAATTTCACCCAAGCGTGAGATTTAATCTCAGGCCATGGTCTTGCCAATGGCTGTGGGGGTCTCAATGGAGACAAAATTGTTCTGTGGGAGAAAAAAATGCCTTGATGATGACATTAGTCAGCAAGAGAAACTGAGCTTTGTCTTCCATCCAACAGCACAGTCAAATACAAGGAAACCATTTTCCCTCCCCCTCTTCTTGATCCTAAAAAAGAAAGCTACAATTTTGTTTTTCTCTCTGAAATGCAGTTTTTGCATACTTTGGAAAACTTTCTTCCCCAAAGCTATACTGCTGAAAGGGGCTAGTTTTTATTACAAGAGAAGTAGATTTAAGCATGAATAAACGTCTATGACAAAAAAAACATTTCCTATGCCTATCCTTATTAATATCATAGGATAGTTCTATCAGCAACTCTCAAACACTTCCATAGCTTTTTTTTACCTAACAGGTTCTTCATGATTGTTTCAAATTTTCCATATACAGGAGAATCGTATCTAAAGTATGTTCACTTGCTCTACAATGCATTTAATGGAAACAAGACAGGTAAAACTTGGCCGAAAAAAATTAAGGCAAAGTCTAACAACTAAAAAGACTCCTGAGATTTGAGAAGAGCAGCTTACTCTCATATGCCTGTCATATGTTGCATTCCAAATAAGACAGAAAACGAAGGAAAAGGTAAGCACAAAAGACAAGAATGGGCTACAGGCAACTGTATTAAATTAATTTTTCCAGTACTGCAGAAAAAAACAGATCTGCAGTCACTGAAAGAGTCATCATCATCACTTCTATAACACGAAGTAAAAAAGGAGTTTCTCAACAAAACCATAAGTCCAAACGAATCACCTCTTCTCTAGAGCCTGAGGTGAGGGAGCCTGGATTCTTACCCAGATCAACTTCTATAAATCTCAAAATTCAAACCTCAATTTTTATTCCTCCATATCATCCTTTATCTCCATGATGCTCCTGAATACAATTTCTTCATTTTTATTTAAGCTACCCTGTCTATTCCATTTCCTCTCCCTCTACTATCCACCAATTCCTTCTGCTGTTTCATTAAACATAAAAATGTATTTATTATTGTTTGTCTGGTCCCAACTACCCCTAGTGCTGGTAATGCTGATAATTACAAGCTAACGTAGGATTAATCAGCCCAAGTTTGAAACCGAGATTGCAATTCAATTTGGAAGCCAACACTAACCATTTCATGTTCACTTGAAGAGATTAGATAAACTGTGCGAGAACATTTGGTAAAATAATTGATAAGGAGATGGGAAATAAGAATTATTGGTATTTACTTAGCCCGCAACACTTTCTGGAAGCAAATAGTTTAAGGAAGCACTTCAGAACAGCTACCTAATCTAAATTTTACAGATAGCACAAGGAATATTTTCTGACAGAATGCACAGTATCTCTGCAATCCCAGCTATCGTACGAGCTGTTCAAGCCTCCTTGCTGAAGCTCGCACTCACTTTTACCCCATTATGAGCTGTGACCCACAGAACACAACATGTTCAAGAATCCAGCTGGAAATTACCACTGCAAAACATCTGTCCTTGCTCTTCAGCTTTCCAGGCCAACCTTAGGGTTCCCAGACCGAAAACAACTCGCTGCCACAAGGAAAAACAACTTTTTATTACACTTAACAGATTTCAGCAATGACAGTGTGCAGGTTTGGTTTGCTCACTTAGTGAGATCTATTGCACGTCTGCTTTACAATTACAACCTCAGTTTTTCCATCTGCACTTTGTTTTTCTAGGGGGTTTCATAAAGAGTACTTTACAACAGCCATGCAAAAACACGTATTATTTTAAGTACAAAATAACAAAACAAATATATTAAGGAAATTCAGTTCATGGCTCCATCAAGCTAACAAGCTATTAAAAATGAGTTTATACATAAGTAACACATTCTGCTTGTATCTAGCATCTACTAATTGAAGACAATTTCTAAATCAAGATGTAGTACAAATACAGCAGAACCTTATAAGGCTGGTTTGTCGATTAGCAGACCACTGAGTTGCCATACTGGACTATTTAGCAAGCAAGCATTTCCATCATCAGTAAAAATGCTACTTTGAAAAATGTGCTTTAAATTTACTTTGACAAGAGCAATTTTAACTATAAATATGTTTCATATTTTACAGTAAGTTGTTCTAGGTTTTATGCATTTTATGCATTATTTTTTATCACTACATTAGGTGCATTTTAAAGCATCTAAAAGTTGATTAACAAAGTTGATTAACAAAGTTGATTAACTTTCCTGCTCTTCCAAACAGCTTACAAAATAATTTAAAGCAAGAATAAACATGAAGCAAAAGTGAAAAGTGGTTACTCGGCGAATGCTTGCACACAGTATGCTGGAACAAAGAAATTCTGGTTTTAAACCAATAGGAAAAATGATCAAACAGACTTGAAGAGCACCACTACAGTGCTTTACAGTGCTATTAAGTTTTCCTGAGAAGCTGTCATGGTTTTGTGTCAAATAGCACAGTTTTGTTGTATACAAGCGAACAAACACAACCACTCAGAAGCTTTGTAGAAAAATTGTGATATATTATCAAGGGACAATTTCACATTCAAACAAGTTTCAATAAAATCACTCCTGGTTAAAATCTACACTTAAGATTGAGAATTCCATTATAAATCACATCTTCCAAACAAGAAATGCACTATTATTTTCATTTTTTAAACCCCACACAGAAACCAGTACATTTCTGACAGGATTCTAAGAAGCAGCAGAAGAGAATGTGATTATTCACTGTAACTTCTGATATCAGGAGACAATGGGTCTCTTGCTTCTTGTAAACTACTTGACCCCAAAAATGAACAGAAGACTCCTCCTGCTTCAGTCTCTAATATTGCCTAGGAGTTGTTGTGTAAGTTTAGGAAGTTGTAGAATGTGTAATTTTAACGAAGAAATCAGCTTCAAGTCAAAATTGCGGAAAAGGGCGTAGAACAGAAAAAGTAGCAGCAGTCCCGCTGTCACATCACTCACAAAACCCACAGAAACAAGAAGCAATGAAATACATAGAAAGAGCCATTAAAGTTATGGTATAGACAGGTAAAAACTCCACAAGATCAGTATTTTAAAGTTCCCCCCCAAGTTTCATTCTACTTAATATCACACAACAAATCCTATTTCACACAGTAGTGGTTCAAAGTAGATTTAGTACAACTAGCTTCCTTTTACCCAGTTATTAAAAGACATGGGGAAATGGGGAAGGAAATAAAAGACTTGTGCACACTAAATTCCATGGTTCCACATCAAACCAGTTGTTTTTTCTCACCTGTTACCTGTGTCTCATGTCATGTGCAAGACAACACCTCACACATTTTTATTGCTTAAGGTATAAAAAGCACAATCCAAATTATAGATGAAATAAGACTAACCTTCCTTAAAACACAGAGGATGTTTTCTTTAAGAACGAGAAAATTAACGCAGAGCTGTGTTCCAAATCGTCTACTTAATTCTGTTTCGATCACAGTGAGGTCACTCCCCCACTGACCTGTTACCCCCAGTACTTATCCCTAAGATCCTACATTGTAAGCAAACACTGCCCTCTTGTGCACTGCAACATCCAGGAGACAAAGTTCCATTTCAGGGGTTGTGGAGACCACGCAACAAAATTTTTATACTGGTTGCCTTTCTTCATGCATAGCTCCTTAATTTAAAAAAAGTGGCTTTCATTTTAAAAGGTCAATAAAAATACTCCTTCGTGTTGTCAGACAACACAATCTGGTGTCAGCCAAATTACAGTGACTAAAAAAAAAAAAAAGACACTGTTTCAATTTCATCTACAGAAATAATGTTTATTTGAAATTTGTATACAAAGCAGTGTCAGCAACTCACAAGCACCATGAACCCAAACAGTCCAACAGCTTTTAGAAAACATTCCCACTAGTGCTAGCTGAAGTCTCTTAACCCATGAGTACTTCCATAACATCAACTACTACATCAAGGTTTGTGGATAGGAATTACACTACACAAGAGCTGCACGTCTTTTTTCCACCAGAACAGGGTTCATTATGTTATTCTCACTTCAAGCTGGCAGCCAAAGATCTCAAGACTCTCTAGTGACTTCTGACTAGAATGATATCCAATAAATACAAAGCACTCTTTCCCTCCAGAGGTTTCCCTTCATTCAACATCTGTACTCAACAGCAAGTCATCCACATATACATCTGCAACTATAAAACTCTACTTGCTCACTCACCTCGAACAGAAAAAAAAAACAACAAGAACTGTCACATCTTCACCAAGGTCTCAACAAACAAAAGCTCACATCAACAGAAGTGTGCTTTCATTGCAGTAATGCAAAGGTAACCCCAAGTTTACAAATCCTCTTAAAAGCTTACAACAAACTCAGCAAAACAACTAATCTGTGATAAAAGGTGGGGGTTTTTTGTGATCTGTTAATCTTACAAATAATCTGCATCTGACTGAATTTGAATGCTGGTAGCAAGACCACATTTCCCTTGATCTCCCAAGCCTGTTTTCATTGTACTCATTTGCATCAGCAAGACATGCTTTTGCTATGCTCATTTCCCCCTCTCCAAGCTCTAGTGAAAGTTCAAAAGTCTTGGCCCCTCCAATGTATCAGGTATGAATTAATACCCTTCCTTAGCCGAACACAGCAGCAAAGTGGAAACAGACACTTGCAAGGCAGTCTTCTTTGAAAGGAACTGCAGGGACAAATGGTGACAATGAAGTTCTAGTTATAAAGTAAAAAGGTCAAAGGTTCAGACAGGCATAAGGGTTACAAAACTACAAGTTTGTCAGAGTTCCCCCCAGCCCAGGTTTAAACAACCAGGGTCAAGCAGTAGCTTTCCAATTAAAACCCTATAAGGATACTCTGTCCTTTGAACTTCATAGGGAAAAAAAAAAAAAAAAAGACAATTTTCTGATTTAGATGTTCTTTTGAGGACCCATCTCAAAATCAAAGAGATAAAGGGCACGTGACAGCAGCTCACCTAAAGCAAACACTCAGTATCCCTTGGCTGCCTGTGTGGGGGAAGTTGGGATGAGGTAATCGTGTTCTCCTGTATTAGTGTGCTGACCCTTTGTAGGGCATGAAATTAACCATCAGCAAGGAAAAAATCTGCTACTGCTTAAACTACTTTGCTACGCAAAGTGGTCTTAAAATGAAATATGGGGATTGAATTTCGTCTGGCAGATTAACGTGTCTAACCTCTCTGCAGGCATCCCTTCCTGCTGAACTCATTTGAGAAACTCTTCCAGACCCCACTGGTGCACGGGTCTACGACAAACAAACATAAAAGCAACTCTTACTTTATTTCAACAACATTAACATCAGCTTTGTGGAAGATGAGGAGCTGAACATTAACAAAAGAATAGAAGCTTTAAAAACCCTATTGTGCTGTGACTTAAACAACCCCATCTCAGGATGAAATTTTATCAAAAATACCACCCTAAATCTCTACAGCAACAGAAGAATGCACTAATGACAAAAATATCAGTCCTGCATCTTGCAGTCATTTCTTCAGTGTACAAACCAAGTGTAAGGCTGATGTAGGTGCTTCTTACTCCTTGGGACAAGATAAGAATTGGGTCTTAAGGTTCAGTTACTCAGGTTTGTTCACTCTCCTTAGCAAGTCAAGACACACGTGACTAAATACTGGTTTTGTTGCCTTGCTTGAGACAAGATCCTGCTACAGCACAGGAAAAGTCTGAAATTGTGTTTTAAAATAAAGAGTTCTGTTCTTATTGTTTGAAAGTGTAAAATAGAAATACATAGCACAGTCTAAGCCACACAGCTACCCACAATAACTTAATGCCTTCATGCCACAGACACAAGAGCCTTAGAAGAATATAAATCAGTATGGTTTGAATACAAGTGAAAGGCATGATGAAGTACACCAAGTGACTACTACTTATTCCATTCCAACCTTGACTATCACCTTCCAGCTAAAACTTAAAACATCTTGAGTTAAACTGTCTGCAACATTTCCAATTCCCAGCATGCAGGTAGAAAAAAAAATGAAAAACCACCCAAAACAAAACACTTTTGATTTAACATTCGATATATTTTGTTTTCAAGGACAAGCTTTGCAAGAAAAATGTAGCCACACAGAATGAAATATGACTTCTATTTTTCATTCCGTTTGGTTACTGCTCAAATATTCTGCATTCATTTAATCCTAAGGTATTGTGTCTGAACAAGCATCTTGTGAGTCACTGTGAGAAGTATTCACAAGGTCAAGCACTACCTGGCACAGCATGACAAAAATACAATACTAGATTCTGACATGAAAAAATCCACTTCAGGAATTACCTACATACAGAAACATGTTAAAGAGTGGTAAACAGTAACATTTAATCTGTGAGCAGATTTATCAACTTTGTACAGCAAAGGAATTAACCCTTCGAAGCACTCTGGGAACACAGAAAAGATGACAGTTACAAGACAGAGATAACCTGGAACACCACTGGTGAAAACGGCACTTTGGAAGAGAAGAGCCAGAAAGTGACTTCTCAGAAGGAAACCCTTGAGCTCCTCACCTCATGGGAGACCTGAGTGAACAATGCTGGTGCTACCCAGCCACACCAGACACTCTTTCCATGAGCTGGGACCACTCAAGGGGAAGCCAATTAGTTTATCCCACCTTCAGTTAAAAAAGAGAACTGCAAACAACAAGATGCAATAATATTTTCACAGCAGTAGCTTCTCCTGCAAACACTGTATGCACATGATCAACACAGAGTTCTGACGCAGCCCTCTCATCTCTGCTGTCATTCCACCTTCCAAATCCTCACATCCAGCTCCCTTGCCCACAGGCATCCTACTTCTAGTTTTTCTGCAGATCAACTTCCAGCTATAGCTACTTCAGGATTTGAATTCAGACCATTGGTATTTTAAAGATGTATGGGAAATCTGAGCTGCAGAATAAACACAGGAAGATAAAGTACTTTGCACTTATGTCTTACTGAAAAACCATATATAGAGAAAACATGTAGTAACAGGGAAATCACAGATTCCATCAAAAAGAAAAGGGCAGTGGCATTCCTGGTTGCAGAGAAAATGTTTGGAATGGTAAACCTTTAATGCTTAGTGATGAGGAAGTAGATGAAAATAACCCAAATTTTTCAAGTAGCATTATCTGGAAGGACTCACTTTCCATTCCTGAAGTGGTGAAAAAGTTGGCATTATTGAAACACACATGAACACCAAAGAATGTATCCTGTTACACAAGACATGCTACACTTCAATTTGAGTTTCACCAAACCTGTGAGCACCTAAATAGTCCCACAGGCACAGATCAGGTTTTATCATCAAGGTTTCACCTTTCAAACTTGGTAGGAAAAAACCCATCCACTATCAGAATACATCTGTTATCAAGCAAAACACTGAGGTTCCTAATCCTTTAAACTATTAACACAATACTGCATTTTCTCTACAACCCTTTCTTAACACACAGAATTGCAGTAAGTCACACTAATCAACTTTTACTTCAGTAAGATACATAACCTGGTATAACTGGAACTAAGCAAGTTTGATGTGCTTATGGGTCTGAATTACCATCTGTAAAGAATTCTTTTTGCTAGGAAGAAAACTATCATCATCTCATCCCATCCATGCCTCCCTTCTCCCTGCAGGGCCTATCAATAAGCAAATCTGAATAATTTATTCAGCTGATGTCAACAGCTATGACTAAACAGTTTGAAGATCTTCATAAAAACAACAGAAAGCAATGAGAAGTCTGTGTATCAAACAACCGCCCCAAATAAGTGTTGAAGTTATTGAAAAACAGAACTGGTTAAAGCTGATTTCTAGGTTTTCCCACACCCCCTTTCCCCTTCATGAGAAAGTTTACACCATTCACATTCGTTGCTTCTGGCAGAGAGGAATGTCTGACTACAAATGACTCTTCAGTACATCCAAGAAGCATCCACCAAAGTCAGCTTTGCTCTTCAGAAGATAATCAGGTGCTTACAATTACTAAAGAATGATAAGGGATTGTCAAGTACAAGAGATGACTAGAAGACCACAGGTTTCTGAAATTAAACACACAGCCACTCCTCCCTTGCAGCTGTGGAACACACATTGATGATACAGAGCGGTTTACTGCTAGTGAAACCGACAAATACGTAAATATTTATTATCCTACCCACAGGAAGTGCAACTTGCAAATAACACAATTGTTCAAAAGGCGGTTAAATTCCTACATCATGACAAGTAACTCAGCTGAACCTCAGTCGAGCCAAGAAGCACTGTCTTACAAAACTACCAGCAAGTTGTCATTGAAGAGACACTGGCAGAGGAAGCGCAGAAGAACTGAACTTGCAGGCTGATCCTCACAGTTGCATCAACCTGCGACAACTTTAAACACCTGCAGCTGTGACTCCATCATATCCTTGGTCAAACACCAACAACCCCTTAACACTCTTCTAAAAGAGATGGAAGGGGAAGATAGAACACGGTGAACTAATTTAAAATGAGTCCTAGTGCAAACTAAATTAACCTTCTGATATCACCTATGAAGATGAAAATGAAGAGTTACCAAAATCCACTAAATTATTTCTAAGCCTAAAATTATCATGTTACAACTCCCTGGTCCTCCAAGACAACGTGGGCATGTCCAGCAACTATATCAGAGCTCTCAACTACAGGCAACATCAAAACTCTGACAGCCTTAGCAGGCAAGAAAATAGAAATGTATAGGGCTGTTCTGTGCCATTTGTAAGGCCTCCATACACAACAAATAAAACTTTTTTTCTGTAAGTGTAAGAAACCTGAGCACACATGACCATCCAAACAGCACCCCAAGAACTCACATGTATAAAGCACTTTTCTATGAGCACCGGTTTTTTATTTGAAGAGCAACTACGAGCAAGCGCAGCAAAGTCATAGGTCCGTGAAAAACCTGATACCCCTGTCCCCTCGGTTTGGGCACAGCCGGAGACCCCGGCTCCCAGCGGCCCCGCTCCCACCACGGGCACGGGCGGGCGCGGACCCCGACGAGGGCTGGAGCACCCCGGTACGCACGGCAGCCACCGGGCCGGGCCCCCCTGCGCCCCCCTTACCGCCGATGATGGTGCGGATGAGGGAGGCGTGCCCGGGACAGTCGACCAGCGTGAACTGGAGCTCGCCGGGCCCCGGGCCCAGCTGCGGCGGCAGCGCGGTGCGCAGGCAGGAGAAGCCCAGGTCCAGCGTGATGCCCCGCGCGCGGCTCTGCGGCGCCCGGTCGAAGGCGGCGGTAGAGCCGGTGGTGCTGAGAGCCCGCGCCAGCGCCGTCTTCCCGCTATCGATGTGGCCCAGCACCCCCACGTTCACGTTCAGGACGCGGGCGGCCATGGCGGCGCTGCGCCCGCCCGGTCCGTCCCCACAGCGCCCCTGCGGCAACGCGGGCCCCGCCGCCGCCGTTCCGCCCGCCGGGGGCCCGTGCGCAGGGAGACCCGGCAGCGCCAGGGCTGCGCAGAGCCAGCGCCGGGCTGCTCGCAGCCAGCGTGGGTCGTCCGCTCAGCCGCCGGCCATGAGAGCCACCCCGGCTCACCCCTCTGCCCTGCGCTGCCCTTAGCAGGCACCCCCTGCAAGGAGAGGCAATTTCAGCGGGTTACTTTAATGGCCACGTGCCCATCAGCTGCGCCCCCTCCCCGGTGTGTGCCCGGCCTGAGGGCGGGCTCGGAGCCAGCAGCCCTGGGAAGGGCGCGCTGTGTTTGCCCTGAGCGTCCGCAGCTTCGCTCGCATCTCGCCCACGCTAATCAGACACTGCAGGGCTTCTGAAACCCGCTCACTGTCACATCACCCCCGCCATTCCGCCCCCAAGCAAACGCCGGTGCTGCTGGAACTGTGGTGGCCGAGTTTGATTCCAAAGTCACATGGACATTGCAAACCGACGTGAAAAATCAAGTCACGTTTGGATTACTCTCCTTACACTTAATAAATTCTAGGCTTGCATAATTCATTTTCCTGTAAAGAGATATTTAAGTTAGGTAAGATGCTGATTTAAAAGTCATATCCTTAATGAATTAAGAATCCAAAATTATTAACAGTGATGAACAGCTCTCCTGGGTTTCCACCGCTGCCACCACCAAAACAGACAAGTAGATTAACATTGGAGAGGCCTGAGGGCATTTCAGAAGCTAAGGGCATGATTCCTTCACTGATTTAAGTCACTTGGCTTTACTGATAACCCAGGGGTTTAAAGTCTCTACAGGATAAATCTTAACACAGGTGCTCAGCATTTCAATAGTGACTAAGGAGCCCAAAGTACCTCTTCTAATGAGTACAACTCTTTTACAAGCCAAGAAACCGAGACTGTGTCATGGACTTCCCACAGGTGTCAAAGTAGGCTAGACTTGTTCTATATTCTGCCTTTTTTTTCCTTTGAGAGCAGTGCAGTTGCTTTTCTGCTCACTCTGTGCAGTAATATATATTGCTCATAGTAATAACATTCACATCTGAATAACTAATGAATGAGCCAGAAGTGTAAAATGACTTGCCTAAGGCTACTGTCAACATCGTGGATCTGGTTTTTAGGCTTTGACTCCAAACTCCAGGCTTTTTCTTACAACGAAATTTGCTTTATATACCAATACTTTCAATATAAGAGTTTGGTTTAAAGCTGGATGCAAATTACTCCTCCTTCCCAAACACATGGAAGTCAAGATGACAGAATCAATGACTCAAATGAAAAAGGGGGGGAAAATTGCATTTCTTCCTAACACTCAGTGCTATTTGAGAGACAACTGTCTCCCTAAAGGAAAGATGTGAACACACAAGGAACACTGAGCTAGCCTAGCTAATTAGCTTCTTAAGCTGAATAGTTCAGCCTAATGGAAGCTCTGTCATGGGAACCAAATTAAGCATAATGTCACTTTTCAGACCAAGTTCCCAGGCTTTGAATAACTTCCTGTTAAATCATAAGGCTCATATACACTTCCTTGTGCTGAATCTGTTGCATCAATATGCACTTGCAAAGGGAAGGGAAAGTTTACATCAATTCCCATAAGGCCCTAAAGAGTTAGAATCCACACAGATATCCTTGTATTATATAACATACCCTTTACTTCTTTTGTTTTAGCATTATTAGATGAGTTCAGAAGGAAGAGGTGGGAAAACATCTGATTCTGAACCAGAAAAGATAGTATCCAGAAGTCCTCCCAAAAGATCTAAAATAACAGCTATTTTTCAACAAGCCTTGACAATGTAGAAAGATCTGAAACTTTCTACAACTCTTGAGAAAACTGGCAATGAAGTCAAGGAGGTCCCATTGCAATACTCACAGTGTAAGAGGCCACAGCAGGGCTCACATGAGATCCGTTTTTGGTCTGCCTGCTTAACAAAGAGATGCATTTTGCTCAGCCAGAATTTAGAGGAATACTGGCTAGAACTTATGGGATGAAAAAAATATAATTCTTTCTGTTAAGGATAGCTAAGAAAGGGAGATAAAAATCCGCAGGAAAATGGATTTCATTCCACTCCTCATGTAACAATAGTGGCCCTTCTTTTACTCCTGAGTGACCCGCAAGAAGGAGGAGTATCAGGTAGAAGTGGAGGTTTGGTTTTCTCCCTTTAGACACAGAAAAGATTTGAAACTTTCTGGATAGGGAAGCAGTTGCTCTTCTGTGGAGGGAAGGAAAAAACTCAATGCCTACAGCTTTGTTGTTACCACTGAGATCATACCTCTGTCTCCAGGGTTTTAGAACCTGTGGATCTGATTTTGCCACTTATCACTTAAGGAAATCTTAGAGTGCACATAGTACATGTGAAATTAGTAACTTCAATCACCAATATAAAAAACGAAATCTGATAAAGACAGACATAAGCACTTCTATTCAGCATTTAGAAAGGTCCATTCTGTTAGCTTACAAAGTTTTAGAATTAATTGCAAATTTGGAAATTAAGGTGTGGCATTCGGTAGGACACATCACTCCTGTTGCTTTGAAGAATAGAAAAATAATCAGCTTCTTTTGCAGGGAACAAAACAAGACATGACCACTAGCCCCACCACTCCCTTCCCCTGCACAAAGGTCTTGATATTACTAAGAGGGAGAGGGGAACCTGGCAAAATGAGAGAATCCCAACTTCTCCAGATTTTTCTATATTCCTTACAAAATTTATAGCATTTAGCTGTTTTCCTTGTTTTCTCCTGAACTAACCATTCCCCATCCCAGTTGTTCTCTCCTGTATGGAATTTCTTCCTTAAAACATGTTCACTTTAATTGCTAAAGTTTATGGACTCATGGGAGAAAGGGCAGGAAGTCAGACTTTTGGGATAGGGTAAAAATGTAAAGGTCATTCACACACTCACACACACATACTCTCTCTCACTCCAAAAATAATACACTATTTGACAGTTTCAGGATTCAGCATGTCCCACTGAAATTTGAAAGCTTATGTGAAACTAGGCTACGTCCTGTAACCTCAAACATTTAGTCTAGGAAAACAGCTCTCAAGTCTCCAGCTCCCACATCGGGTATCGCGTGACATCTGTGCCAAATAGAAGACCTCAAACCAGGGGGCAAAAGAAACGTTGGTAAAATGAGTTGATTAAACCTGGGGAATAACAGTTGAGACTGTTAGTGACAGGTATTATTTTTTCTGATTAGCTGGCTAGTGAAATATTAAATTAAACTCAAAGCATCCATAGAATGAGCTGGGCAGAACGGCTGCACTACCTACTTATGTTCCATCTGGTGGCCTTGACAAAGGAGGAAGAAGATTCATGCTTTGCAATTGAATTATTTTATCCTCCCTCTCTAATACGTTAAGTAGTCAAAAAAATCACAGAAAATCATGTAGAAGTTGAGGTTTTATATTTCCTCATCCTGATGCATCACAACACAAGACAGCAGCTATAAAAAGATGATACACAATATGGAAGTTCAGTTCTAAACTTCCCAGTAGTTCTACTTGTACTCTGCTCTTCCTGGGGAATAAACAATCCTGTGTGGTCTAAGGGATTATTGTTTATTTTCCCTCATCTGAAACCCCTCTTTTGCCCCTCTAACTGCAACTTCAGGACAATGCTCAAAGAACATATGGAATGAGTAAAACAATCAATACAATGAGCAATGTCAAACCTGGCACAGTTAAGTAATACCTGTGAGCAAATAAGAGGGAGAAGCCAGCCTTACATTTATCCAGCAAACTATTTTTTACTTTTATTTCTATTGAGGTATCCTCTTCTACTACAAACACAAACCCAAATAATTTTAATCATGTTTTCTGCAGGTCAATATTAAAATTGTACCTTCATTATGGCAGCAGATTTTATTTACTGAACAGCAATGGTCAATAGCAGGCAGAAGTTTTAGGCTCTAAATTCTGAGTTTGAGACAACTTATTGCTGTAGACAAACAATTAACACTCTTTCTTATCCACTTTAAGCAGGAAAAATCCCTAATTACTATTTCCAAAGTTAAAGAACTTCATGTAGCATATCTGATTTTTATAGACATAGAACATTTCTATCCTTCCCCCGAGTTACAGTGAAGATTAACAGCAATTCTCTATTCCCTACCATTCTACATTCCTGTATATTGAATTTCACCCAAAATAAATAAGCAAATATTATTAAATAGACTTTGAAATGCCATAATCTCAAAAACAGGTCTTGTTGCAACATCAAACAAGATAACATGGACCATATGGACAGGTTTCAGTCTAAGCTAACAAATTATTATGTATTTCACCCCTTTTGAAAAGGAGGGTCATACCTAGCCTGAACCCCTTGATAGCAACATCACTGCCTTCAGAGCTTTTACCAGACTTGCTAATTATTCTTCCAGAACTGGCAGAAACTTGAACTCTGACCAGACTTACCCACAGCACTTGGGGCAGTTTAATGCACTGGAGAAATCAAGGTTGTATATTTGCTCTTTTACAAAGGAAAAAGTCTGCAGCTCAGTACCTATTAGGCATTTGTATTCTGCGACTAATATGACCCTGAGAGGATGTACATAGTCTAATGGCATACACACTTTTCTAATTATTTAAAGAATAGCTCATATTTGTTAGCTAAAAATTCTTAGCTGAACAGTTGAATAGCAGGATACCCTTACAAAGGTGTTGAACCACACATGTGTGCAATTATATTGTAATTACAATTTTAAACTAGAGTATGTAAATATAAACTGACAGAACAATTACCAGAAAAAGAAAGCAACAATAAGCAAAGTCTTTTCTTTGCCAAATTACATTTATAATAAAACTAATGGAAGCTCTCGAACAAAGAGGGAATGAATAGCACGTATATGGTTCACTGGGCTTTTGCAAATGGAACCGTAACTCCCATCCTCCCTAAAACTGCTCTGCAAGCTTGTGCTGTCACAAGACTGCTTTTGCAATTCCCCTGGCAGTGCACAGGAAATCCAGGTTGGCACCAGACATCAGTCCTGCCTTATACTACATTAATCCACTGGCTTTAAACATTGCAGATACAGCCATGGTTTTATAATCACAGAAAACTCTATGTATCCATAGGAAGAGTCCCCTGTCTCTTTTGTGGGAGAGATCACAGTATCTACAAAGAGAACTCACTGGAACTGCAGGTTCCCAGATCCCATCTAGAATTTCACTGTGAGTGATCTCCATATTAAGCTTTTAAACCCCTCATAGAAGGTGCAGCAGAATTACCTGCAAACCACAGTTAGGAGCTGTAACAGCCTAGAAGCTGCGGCATCACAGACCACATGAACCATGGATGTTTCTGTGAGGCCATGAAATGACCTGCTGAGAAGCCGGAGTGTTTTTAACCATTTCAATTGCTCAAAGCTCATAATGAATACATGCTGTAGGTGCAGCACATGTCACAGCCTCAAATGCTTACAGGAATGCTTCAAGATGTGGAATAGGATTATTCTGCATTTTCACTGAACACTGAAAACGAGTCAGCAACGTCGAGCACGTAAGAGACCACCCTTATTTTCCTTGGCAGGGGAGTTGGACTAGGTGGTCTCTAGTGGTCCCTTCCAACCTTAACGATTCTGTGAATCTTTGACAAAGTTTTAGAAAACACCCTTGGAGAGCCTCAGATTATTGTTGTGAGCTAAAGCCAGCCGAGGTTTTGATAAGACTCTGGGTTCCCGGCGCACAGTCAGCGGCTGTGGGCGGGCAAGCGACAAGACACCGAGCCAGGGACCCCCAGGACTCCCCGAGCCCCGGCAGCGGGGACGAACGCTGGCTCCAGCGCCAAATCGGATTGCAGGGAGAAAGAAAGTGCTTATGGTGCTGCAGGGCCAAGAAACCTGCGAGCAAGAACGAGCTGGTTCCTCCTCCAGGAGGGCTCTGCTCGCCTCTCCCCAAACCGCCCCTGCCGATTCAGAGAATCGCAGAACCACTTAGGTTGGAAAAGACCTCCGAGATCACAGAACCCAGCCTATGACGGGCCACCACCTTCTGAACCAGACTCTGGCACAGAGTGCCACGTCCAGTGTTTCCCTGAGCACCTCCAAGGACAGTGACTCCGCCACCTCTCTCCTTCCCGGCCCTACTCCTCCACAGCCCCCGCGCCCGCCCGGACCGTCCGCGCGCGCCGCACGCGGAAACGGGCGGGCGGACCCTAAACCCCTGCGACCCTGCGGCTGACGGGCAGGCGCCATGCCCAATGAACGCCGAGAGTGCCGTCGTAGGGACCAATGACGGGGCGGGGGCGGGGCGCGTCGGCGCGCGCTGGGAGCCCCGGTAACGCGCGGGCCGCGTGCGAGGAGCGCGGGGCGGCCGGGCCCGAGCTGCCCCTGCCCTGCCCCGCCATGAAGATCGAGGAGGTGAAGAGCACCTCGAAGACCCAGCGCATCGCCGCCCACAGCCATGTCAAGGGGCTGGGGCTGGACGACAGTGGCGCCGCCAAGCCGGCGGGGGCCGGGCTCGTGGGGCAGGAGAATGCGCGGGAGGTGAGCGCGGGGCCGGGCCGGGCCGTCCGACACATCCCCGACAGCGAGTGAGGGTCGTGCCGGGGTTCCTCCGTATCGCTGCTGCGGTGTGAGGCGCGGTGGGGGCGGTCGGGGCTGTGTTTGCTCTGCTCCTGCTTCGCTCTAGGACGGTGACGGCTCCCGGGTGTCGGGCGTAGAAATTGGGGTGTTACAGGCAACGGAACCCACCAAAAGCCAACAGATTTGGTGCAAATAGGGATTGGAGCAGCCGTTTCGATGCGGTGGCCGGATAAAACCATCATAGAGTCACACATTGGTTTGGTTTGGAAGGGACCTTAAAGATCATCTCTAGTTCCAATCACCCTGTTGTGGGCAGGGACACCCTCCACTGGACCAGGTTGTTCAGAGCCCCGTCCAACCTGGCCGTGAAAGAAGATCTGTACAGGATCTGCGGCTCAGGCAGCGAAGATTAATTTCTTGCTTTACTTTCAAACCTCTGTGCGTGGGACTGCGGGAGGGAAAAGGAGTCGGAGCTCACAGATTGAGTTTTGTTGTCTGTGGTTTTTAATGTCTGTGTCAGATAAAATAATTGTAGAAAGTACGTTTTTCTGATCTTGTCGTTCTTTTTGTGTGCATGAAATTAAAACCTTTACTTTTTGTAAAACCTATTATTTCTAAACACTTTAAGTAATGTTGGAACTAAAGATACTGTAGCAATACTTCTGTTAATAGTATAAATACTTATTTAACATACAGGCATGTGGGGTTATAGTGGAGCTAATCAAGAGCAAAAAAATGGCCGGCAGAGCAGTGCTGTTGGCAGGACCTCCTGGAACTGGCAAGGTACTATTTTTCTATTTTGTTACAAAATAAAGTATTTCCAAATCTATTTTAATTTGTTGTCAAAACCGTTTTAGGGTAGTGGTTACAAAATGTTTTCATATACCAGCAGTTTTTTTCAATCAATGTATTGATGTAGTTTCCTACTTCGTATTTTTACTTTTGCCATGTCATGGACACTGGCAGTACCCAGTGAGTGGTGTGTTCAGCATCTTTAATGTGAAACCACCTGTTGTAGGCTACAAAACACATAGGTAAATAGGGGTTTGAAAAAGTTTTAGAAGTTACTTTTATATTAAAACCCAGAATAGTTATTGCTCGGTTTACTTTTTTTTTCCCCCCCATGCTATTTAAGGCTTTTTATGTCTGTATCAGCTGTCACATTCAAATGTCCAGTATTGTGTCTTCAAGGTTTTTTAAAAGTCATTGGCCAAGGTCACCTGTGTTGGAGGAGGGTTGTAAAATGTGAGAAATATATGTCAGACAGAATAGTCTTACCATTAAATTGATAGTTGATATGTAGAAGGTGATGTAATGAGGAAAGTTATCTTTGTGCAAAAAGAATCCTTTCATAATTCTCTTCAAATTTAATGTCTGGGTTTTGTATTTGTTTTGTTTGTTTGTTTTTTCTTTTTAAAGACTGCTTTGGCTTTAGCTATTGCTCAGGAACTGGGAAGCAAAGTTCCCTTTTGTCCTATGGTTGGAAGTGAGGTCTATTCCACTGAGATCAAGAAAACAGAAGTTCTAATGGAAAACTTCCGACGTGCGATTGGTAAGTTTCAGGAAAAGAAGAATTAAGTGTTTGCATGATACTTACTGTGCTTTTTCCCAGTCATCTATAAAGGAAAAGCTTCTCAGTGGTCATGACCTTCTTAGATTTTAGTATGCATATTTTCTTCAGTGCTGATCCTAATTTAGTGAATCTCTTTCAAACTTAGTGGAGCCAGGTGTTCGGTTTACAAACTGTAATTTAATTACTGTATTTTGGTTTATACTTCACCAAATTCGTCTTTCATCTTCCACATTCAGCTCTCCATTTTGCCTGTGACTGAATAAAGCTGAAAGAAAAATAAACTTTTAGTTTCTTACATTAGCAGAAATACTTGTAGACAGAAAAATGTTCCTCCTGTTTTTTGTTGTAGTGATTTCACCCTACTAAACAAACAGTCTTAATCAGGGGTTCCCCAACGGCAGCCTTAGCCTGACTTACTGTTCCAGCGAGCACAGAGAAAGTTCCCTGCCAACTAAATAAACACTTTAACTTAATGTCTTCCTCAATTCTACAGTGCATTTACAAGTTTGATGTAAATTGGCTTAATTTCCAACACAGCCTCAGTGATTATCTAAAATCTCTTACACAACTGCTGCTGACAGCTGATAAATGCAGATAGAAGTGACCCTTGTTTGTGTGAGGATTGGCAAAAGAGCCCAGTTGATTTTAGTCCTGAATGTATTAACAGTAATTTTCCTGTTTCAGTACCAAGTTTCCTCTTGGACTTCATCTGGCAGCAGCAGGGTGAAGTCTCTCAGTCCTTCTCAGTGAAACAAAAGTATTCCATTGACTTTTATAAGAAAGCAACTTTCAGTAGTCTCTGGTCTTCTGGTTACCACGAAACTGGCAGGGCCTGGGGGAGGGAAGCCTCAGTAGTCTGCAAAATTTCCTTGATGTGATGAAGTTCCCTGTCAGAGATTTGGAAACCTGAACCGACAGGTGAAACTTAGGCCATCCATGTTGTCAGTTCTAGAGATAGCAGAGATTTAACAGCCAGCTACATTGTTAGTTCCCTGCATTCCCTGAAAGTCAATAGAGAGACACTTCTAAACAAACATTAGTGTTAATGAAGGATGGAATTTCTTTTATTCCTTTCTGTTGAATTCCATGTCACATTTTCATAGCACAGCCTTTATTGAATATTTTTATGGGTGTAAAAAAATTCTCTGAATTATTTTAAAGGACTAGTAACCACCATTTCTTGTAATGAAACACTTTGCAGTAGGGTTTTAATCTCGGGAAGGGTTTAACTTCCCTGCTTGGTAAAGAAATCTTTTCCAAGGGTGCATTTAAAAAAATTATTCTGTGTGGTGTAGTTGGGTCTAGGTGCAAGGGAAGCTTCAGCTAACATGTCCATCAATACTTAAAGTATTCATTTAGGTTTTATTGAGTTTTGTTTGTTTGCATGTCTCCTTGGTAGCAGGTTCTGTGTACCTCATCATTGCTCATATCACGCATTTTGCTTTTCAAGGGTTTTAGCCACCTGAATTTTTAAAGATTTGCAGAGATGTTAACATCAAATTTTTTACTTAATGGTTGGGTTTTTTTCTTGGAAATTACAGAGTCTGACTGGTTTGGACCCATCACTTCATAAGAAAGTAGAAGTTACTCTGAGTTTACAGAATTTTTATTGTTGAGTCTTTTCATAACCGCCTTGACATAGTCTCATGGACAAGTAGTTTTTGGGATGCAGGAGAGGTTGTTATATGTAAGAAACATAAAAGGACAGTGGGAAATGAGGAGATCAAATTGTTCTATGGATTAAAAGAAATTTAACCTGGGAGAGATTAATCCAGTATAAAGCTCATTAGCAGCTGGTGAGGATGATGATAACAGCTGATGTTAAGAGCTCAGTTGCAGTAAAAAATAACTGCTGCATTAACCACTTCAATGGTATAACTGTTCCTTGCGTTGCCAAATTGTACCTGCCAATGAGTCAGGCAAGCACTGTTTAGCTCCATGGAGTGCTGTTGAACCAAAACATGAAATAGTCCACAATTGCTGCCTTGGATTTGTGTCTGATTTGGAAGTAGGAGATCCCTCTAAGAACTCTTCTGAGAATGAAGTTCGTAATTGACACATCCATACTCATTTGAAATCAAAGGATAATCAGCAGCAAGTTCAAAGCATCAATTACCTTTGTTCAGATCATGTTCACCTGTAAATATTTTCTACAGACACATCTCTAAGAGCACATTAGTCTGGATTAGAGGAAGGCTTCTCAAGCAAATCCCTGGGTTTGCCCTCACTGACTTGGCTTTGACTTCTATTGTGGAACAGAATGAGCACATGAACTGGATTCTTTCCAGATGAAACAGAACTGGAAGATTGATTGCATGCTTCAGCAGCATACAAATCATACCCCAAACACAAACAGGCTGCCACGTTTTCAGAGCAGAGTAGAACTTGTGCTGGAAGTTTACAAGCAAAGCAAAGAGAACACGCAAACCTGGTCCAGTTTGTGCAGTAGCAGTTTCAGTGTGCAGATTGCCATATCGCTTCACACTCATTTTATACCAGCCTGTGTGATGCAGTCGTGTCTAGGTCAGTTTTACAATTCAGAGGTTCATTAATTTCTGTCTGGTGTTTTGGCATACCTGAAAAACATTTTAAAAATTACTGCAATTAACTTTGTACACAACTTTTTATGTCTCAAGTAAGAGAAAGCAAAATTTTCATACCAAGGATTTGTCATGTTATCCACAGTTAGGCTGTTTCTCGCATTTCAGATCCTGGTCTGAATTTGGGCCCAGTAGAGGGAGACAGACTCGTATTTGTCAGTTCTTCATAGCCTCTATCAGCAGCTCAAAATTACTGGTGAAGTGTCTGATCTCTTTCAAAGCAAAATGAAAAGTTACGGAACAAGGAAAGGTTTATAAAGTCACAATACCCTCAGACTGGGCAGGATGACTTCCTTATATCTTGTTACAGCCCATTCATTATTTTTGGTATGGCATGTGTGTCTCATAGCATACTTTATGGAGTTTCTTCAGATGTGGATTCTTTGAACTTCTATGTAGTTAGAACATACATAATGGTAGTGGTGGTGGTGATGATAGTAGGTTTGCTTTGAAACAGTCTGCCTGTAAATTTCTTCAGCTCTATATTATTTATCACTTCAAAATAACCTAGTTAATTACAGAAATTGTGACTAGAACAGAAGATAGCCAGATATTCTGATGATTGCTCGGCTGTCTGAAAAATAACAAAGTGAGGATGTAATTTTCAGCTATTTTGAAATATTTTCAAATTTGCATTCTTGCCGTTTATGCTAAATTTTATCTAGCTCACCTTTTGCTATTAACTTGAAAAATATTTGAAACTATACATTAAGCCTTTAGTAACTTCATGATGTTCTAGCACAATACCTGTTAATCAATTTATGTTACATTTTTAACTCAGTTGCTGAAATGTAGTGTTTTATGAAGTTACCTTTTTTTCCCCATCTTTTTGTTATCTTTGCAGGGCTTTTTTGATGGTCCAAAAATGGTGTAAAACACATGGTTATATTAATGTCACTAGTTTCAGAAGATGGTCTTTGTTTCTGTCTTTAGCATAGGGGAACAAATCAAGCAAATTCCCTCTTTGTGGGAGGGAAAGGAGACAGAGGATCCTACCATTTGCTTCAAGAAATAATAATAATGAATAAACTTCTAAAAGTTTAATAAACTTCTTAGCAGGTCAGAATTTGGGCTGTGCTTTCATTCTGATGCACAGGATGATTCTCACTTAATATTGAAGAACAGAACAATAATTCATCTTTCTGCCTTTAAAACATTACCATGAAGCGTAACACACCCTAACAATATGTTACATTTTGTTGACAGTAAAGCAGCAGACTCCTAAGTGTATACTGGAACTATTTTAAACAATTTCTTGCAGGGTTGAGGATTAAAGAGACAAAGGAAGTTTATGAAGGAGAAGTCACAGAACTAACTCCCTGTGAGACTGAGAATCCTATGGGGGGATATGGCAAAACCATCAGCCACGTAATTATAGGACTCAAAACTGCAAAGGGAACCAAACAGTTGAAGGTATGTGTGGTAGAGTCTCAGAGATTTCCTTAAGTATTTTGGCTTTGCAGCTTCTATTTTTAGCGCTTCTTATTTCCATTTCAAGCTGTTGATTCCCATCTCTGTCAAGTGGGGCTGCTAGGAGGCTGCTTTCTTTAGCTAGACAACTTTATCCTATTTATCTGCTTCATGTAGAATATTTAGATATTGGCCTTGTGTCCTACTAATTGAAATAGGAGATAAACCCATCATCACTTGGTTAGCAGCTGCTGTTTTTCTCTGTTGGGCAGCACACACCTATGTCTTCAATGAGTTAAAAGTGAGTTTTAGTTGGAAGAGATCCTGATGCAGTTTTGTAGATCACAGGTACCACAAAAAATGGGCTGAGTTGGCAATCTGAACTTAGTTCTGTCTCAGTCTGTGATACACTCTGACCCTGGCTATAAATTAATGTTCATGGTAATAAACATACAGGAAAGGCCTTGTTTGGTTTAGTTTTCCTTATTGTCAGGAACCAAGTTTTTGAGGATGGCTTGGGAAATATTGCCTGTTTAAATATAAATTGTTCTTTCTGTCACATCTTTTCTTTCTGTATGGAATGTCATGCTTTAGTGAATATTTGATAGAGAACTGGAAATTGAACTGGTGTGTTGCCAGCTCAGGCCCACTTTCCTTTTGTTTTCCTGTCTCCATTCAATTTCGCTGTCAGAGAGAACTAAAAGCTGTCTCTGTTGTTAAGTATCATCTTTCATTTGTTCACTCTGAAAACAAGGAAATGAAGAGCAAAAGTGAATAAACATGTATCAAGAGAAACAAAGGCATCTAATACATTCCACACCCAGTCTCCCACACAGGGCTCCACAGAGGATAAGGACTCAAGAAATCAAGGAGCATGATTCAATGCTCTAGCCAGATTTTTTATAAAAGTTTTCCTAGAAAGCTAGAGAACTACCGTTTCTGAGGTATAAATACATTGTCACATTACTCAGAGGTATGTTTTGGAGCTGGTACCGTTATGTTTCTGGCACTGTCACTTCCTTTTGGATAGCAGATTTTTTTGTAAGACAGTAAGTTCTGTGCATCTTCCAGATTTATTTGCTATCCCTACTCCAAATGTTACAACTTTATAAAATCCTAGAGGTATTGTCAGGGTGAGTTGCAGTTTAATTTTGTCTGATAGGAGTGAGCTTCACACTGAATTTCTTTACCTTGATTACCATAACAATATGGAGCTGTTTTGATCAACTGTGCTGTTTGCTTGTCTCCAGCTGGACCCGAGCATTTTTGAAAGCTTGCAGAAGGAGCGAGTGGAAACTGGTGACGTTATTTATATTGAAGCAAACAGTGGAGCTGTCAAGGTAAAAGAAAAGTTCTGTACTTTTATGCAGGTGTATGTTTTTTGCAGAGCTTTGTCTGCCTTTGTCAGAAGGCTCTCTGATTTATTAACCTTAACTGACATGATATGGTTACATGGAAATTTTAAAAAGAGCCCAGTGCTTTTCTTATCTGGAGAGAAACTCTCTTTTGCCCCCAAAGAATGTGGTGGTCTGGTTCACAATTAAGGTCATCTGGGAAGGAAGCTATCACTGATGCTGTCTGGATGAGTTTTCTTTTCTGTAAGATCAAGGCATCTCTAAGGGAAGAGGGGAAGAACCAAGCAACTTTAGTCATTTTCAGGCTGACATGTGCAGTGTATTTAATCTTTCTTTTATCGCTCTGATATTTTCTCCACAAGATATATACATGTAGAAGGGAATACTGCATTAGTTAGCATTCTTTTCATATCTGATTTAGAAAGTAGTGTATAGTGATACTTGCTGTTTAATGGATGAGCATAATATTTTCTATCGTATAATAAATCACCCACCTACAAAGGAGGTTCTCCCTATCTCTGGTTAATCTGCTGGATTTGTCCTTTAGCAAGAATTGTGTACAGTAAAAGAAGGGGAGAGAGGAATGGAATATTCTTGCCACTGAAAATAGCAGGTGTTTTTCAACAGTTTTGGAGCTTTGATCAGTAGATAGGGTGTGCCTGTTGCTAAGCAGGGAGTGGGATGTCTGAATTGTCAGCTGAAGCTTGTCAGAACTGGAATTGTGAACTAACCCTGTTGACAAATTCATGTCACTCAAGGTTTTGGCACTGAAATTAATTCTATACCTGGGTTTCTCTTCACTGTTCCTCAGAGGCAAGGCAGGTGTGATATCTATGCTACGGAATTTGACCTTGAAGCTGAAGAGTATGTTCCCTTGCCAAAAGGTGATGTGCACAAGAAAAAGGAAATTATTCAGGATGTCACCTTGCATGACTTGGATGTGGCCAATGCTCGACCTCAGGTATCTGAATTCACAGATGAAGTCTTTACAGAAAAATTACTTGACATAGATGTGGTGTTACCAGAATAATTGAGATGTGGGAAGTTGAGCTAACTCACCCTCAGAGGTTCCACTGTAGGAAAAGCAGTAGGTGTTACACCTTGAAGCCAGTCTAGCTCTCCTCAGGGAGGTCGTGCTGCAGCTGGCTGCCTCAGGGCCCTGCCACGGAGGTTGAAGAGGCAGTTGCTTCCTTAGGATTCATGCATCTGGTCATGGAACACTGGTCAGCATAACACTCCTAGCACTACAGAGAATGGTCTGGGATTTGTAGAACAGCTTCCACACAGGAATTTGGGATCCACCACCTTCACAGTTAATGCATAATCTAGACCCTGCTCTCTTTCCCTCCACCACTGTGCCCCATCACTTGCAGAAAAAGAGCATTGTGGGCTGTTGCTTCTGGCCAGAAAAAGATTATTGCTTTCTCTCCAGAAGGAAAGCTGCCTACAGGTGTGAGGTAGCAGCAGCCAGACCTGCATAATTTCATTTACTGGAAGTTCTGAATGCAGATAATTATATATTCTGCTCTGTATTTATGATTTCATAACCATGAAATAGAAACTGGAAGGACTGTGATAAAAGCTTTCGTAAGTATTTTTAACTGCTGTGGATTCTGTTGATGTTCTTGCTTATTTCAGAAACGTTTCATGGCCACTTACTAAACTTCTTTGTGAAATTCAGTAGAGCTCTACATGTATTGCAGCAAAAAAACCCAGAAAATAGAAGAATTACTCCTTGCTGTGTCTTAACATAAATCAACTCTTGAGGGAATTCTATCTGTGTCAAAAACAGAAGTCACTAATAAGTTTGAAGGCTGGAATCCCTACAGTAAAACAATATAACTCTTTAACTTAATTGCAAAATAAACCTCCTTACAAAAAAAAAACCAAAAAACAAAAAAACACAAACAAAAAACACATGATAAAAATCATGGTATTACAAAGTCATAAAATTTAGAATAATTCATCCTTTGTTGACAGGCTGAACACCTACTGTGCATGCAGGCAATCCAAGTCTCTGTGTTGCCTGACAATTTCATTCCTAAAGAGTTCCTCTGTGACAGTTTTTCAAGAGAGGATATCTCATTTTGATTTTTATGCTCTCCAAATGAGCAAAGATCAGGAGGTAGCTAGGTGATTATGTTTAGAATACTCCTGTGGTGAGGTGACCTAAACTTGGGTAGATTATCAAAGACTGCTGATACAGAGCATTAAGTTAACTGTAAAAATATTCTTTAACCAGTTCCTGATCTATAAAATTCCCAAGGTGTGTGCTTACTACATGACCTCAAAGTTGATTTGTCACTTTCTTTTCCTAGGGAGGACAAGACATCCTTTCTATGATGGGACAGCTGATGAAACCTAAGAAAACAGAAATTACCGGTGCGAAATCTGTCTGGTATTTGGAGATGATATAGTCTGTGTGTTTTCCAGTTAGAAAGGGACTAAAAATAGAGTTACTATATTTAAATGAATGCCTACATAATACATATTCATAAATACTCAGATTTCAAAAAGCAGTGATACAGTTGATAGAATTGAGTGGCTGGGGACAGTACAAGTTACTGGTTCATGCATGTGGTGGTAAAATGTATACAGTGCTCTGCACCCGTCTTCCTGGGGAGAGGTCAGAATGCCAGTGCCCATCCCACATTCCTGCCACAGTGTGAGGTCCAGGCTTTCAACAAAGAGCCAAACTGAACAGCAGTAATATACAAATTCTAAAAAATGTTGTAGCAATCATACTGAATTTTGGTGGAGTAGAAAAATGGCACCTCTGTAACAGCTGGCTAAGGACCTGATGTTCCACATGCACTGCTGCTCTTCCTACCTACAGGTCTTTGGAGAAAACAGTATCTACAGACAGATCTGTTCTCCTTTTTGCTTTGAAAGAAATGATGCTTCACTAAGTTACTATCTAAATCAAAATCTGTTTCAATACCTAACTGGATGGTCATCTTTTGAAGTATTTTGTCTGTCCCAGAGGTTGCTTTGCTTGTTCTAATACCAGATATATTGATGTAACATCTGGCATATATTTGAGAGCACTAGGTTCACAGAAATTTACAAAGCCTTTTTTTTTTTTTTTTGTTAAACACAACTTCTTTGCTGAAATAGACTAGCAAGATTTCAGCCATGCTTGGAAACTTCAGTAAGTTTCCTGTTTAAAACAAGGTTTGATTTGACTTCTTCACCCCCTACCAAACTCCACAAACCCACAACAATCAATTTTTCACATGTATGAAAACAATCAATTTTTCACAGGTATGAATATTTCAGTTAGAAACACTTTGTTGCACAGATATCTCCCCAATACAGTATGAAATGTCACAGAATTTTAGTGTCACAGATATTTTCCTTGTGGCAGTGAGATAACCAAACCATAGAAAAATTCAAGGAGAATATTCCTTGCTTCAAGCCTTACCCTCCTCTGTTCACTAACAGAACAACCAACAGTTTCTTTTTGTTCTCAGACAAACTTCGGGGAGAGATAAACAAAGTGGTGAACAAATACATCGATCAAGGCATTGCAGAGCTAGTGCCAGGTGTGCTCTTTGTGGATGAGGTTCACATGCTGGATATTGAGTGTTTCACATACCTGCACCGAGCACTGGAATCTTCTATTTCCCCCATTGTCATCTTTGCTTCCAACCGAGGAAACTGCATCATCAGGTATGATGTCTAAACTTGAATTTTCCAGTTTGCACTGGTCCATATACCCTGGAATTAGCTGTGTCAGTAGAGTTACAATCTTCCAAGGCTTTTGTCTCTGACACTTGACACCTGTGATAGCGGCATTGGTGCTCAAGAACTGCTCATGAGCTTCACGATGGGACAAGCATTTAACACCAGGCTGACTGGATTTCTTCCTTTCCCCTAACAATCTCTCCTCCTCTAGCATTTTCTGAATTGTTTCACTTCCTGGGTGATATGTAACAGTTACATGCTCATTGTATGCCTCAATACATTTGTTGCCTGCACCTTAGGGACATCAAAAGCACCAGAGCTACAAACCTCTAGTATCATTGTTTCCTCCTTCTGGGTTATTTTGCTGCTTGCTACCCTAATTCCATCAGACCTCAGCCTCTTGTTCTTACTGATAAAGTGGGTCACAGTTCAGCCTCTCCCTTTTCCTGCTGTGTTGGTCTGGCTTTTTGTGATTCTTCAGTCTTGCCAGCCAACTTGTTTTTCATCTCCACTTCACTTTGTGCCTTCACTTTGATATTTTGCACCCACAAAATGCATTCTTTGCATGTTCAGTAAAAGTGCTCTCCTCTTTCAGAGTCTTCTGTAAGTTCTAGCAGTTTGTGGTCTAGGTCTAATTATGTCTAAACAAACTGTCATTAGCAATGATTGCTACTCTTTGAATTGATTTAATTCAGCTGTATAACCAGCTTTTCCTTTCCCTCATAGTGCCTCATCTGGTATTAATGTTTCTCTGTTTGCATTGCTTAGAACTATAAGCCCTTCAAAAACAATTAAGATGGACATTACTGTGCTCTCTTTGCAAAGATATAAAAAGGCTGTCTTGTAAAGGAAGTAGAGATCTGTCAGCATGGATTCACTGCAGACCTTGTTATGAAAAAACTGTGACTTAAGAAAGGAAATTTTCCATATTATAGTGGCATCTAATATTGGAGGACCATGGCCAGAGCTGCAGTAGCTAAATACTAGCACTGAACTTAAAAGTGTAGTTCTTTACCAGCACTTCACTGTTTTTACTGCAATCTGTGTAATTCTCATAAATTAAATCTGGTTATCTTTCAGCTTCACAGCAAATTACAGTGATCTTGGGAAACCAAGAGTACATGTGTCTGCAGGCTTTGCTGTTGGGTGTTGTATGTCAAACAAATAAAGTGCTTGGGGATCTAGATCCTGCCCTGTCCTTCATAGAGAGACCTAAACTTCTCCGTTTGCTGGATTGCAAGCATGCAATGTAAACCACTAAAGTATTCACTGGAGGGACTGGGGAAAGAATGGCTTGCTCAGCAACAGGGGATGTTCTCCAAATGGATGATAGTATATATAATTTCTGCTGATACTGCTAAACAACGTGGTAAGAATTATTTGTTCCTTGCTGGAAGATACCTTGGAACACTAGATAAGGCTATAATGTGAGATACAATGCAAGAAAGCACCTCTGACTGTTTTTGAGAGGCATGTTTAAGAGCTCCAGCAATCGTGTTTGTTTCCCTGGGGATGCCTAGAATGAACCTTAGACCAGAATGTTTCCTGTGTCTGACCCAGGGGGTCTGTGTCTCTGTGGACACACAACAATTGTAAACTAGTATAGTCACCTTTTAGTGATTTTAACCAAATCAATGTACTGAACTCACAGCAGTGTCTGATTTCTGTTTGGTTTCTCTAGAGGCACAGAGGATATCGTGTCTCCTCATGGAATACCATTGGACCTGCTTGACCGAGTAATGATTATCCGAACCATGCTCTATACACCCCAAGAAATGAAGCAGGTATGCACAGGATTTTAAAGAACTTGTTACAAGTCCCCAAAGTTGTGCACAGCTTCTGCCTGCTCTGTTACTGTAGAGCTGTTTGACTCTGTGGTTAACAGGGCTCGTGCCAGAAAGCTTCCTGCTCGTTAAAAGCCTGCTTCTCTAGGAGCCAGTACAGTGGGGTGGTTAAAACTGTGCACACAACTTCTCTGACTCCCAGCCACCGAGGAGTTGCTAAGCACACGTGGAGCTGGAAGGGGCACCTCACTTGCAGGAAGGCATGAATTGTTAGCTGAAGCAATATCTTGCACAGATACGCTCCCCGCAGTCTGCAGATTTCAGCAAGTAGTGCTTTTTCAGTTGGTACAAGACAAAGTGTCACATCATGTGATCTTTAGTCCCAGACCTCAGGCTTTTCCCTCACATGAGACATGAGAGGGATTGAGGAATAAAACTTCATGTGCTGCTTTTTTGCTTTTATGCTCTGTTCTGTAGCTTTAACCTACTGGGGCTGTCTCCTGAAACGTTTTCATGCTCCTAGTCAAGTTTGGAAATGTAAGCACAGAAAGTGTTGCAGAGATATCCTTCCAAATGCCTGGAAGTTTTCCTGTGGGGCCATCACAATGTATTGTGTATTGATTATAATGCTTGGTGCCATTATGATGCATTGTGTCAAAGATCCCCCCTCATTAGCGTCTCAATGCTGGGAAGTGACACAATGCAGAAGACATTAGGGTTTACCATGTCAATTCTTTGTATTATTTAAGAGATAGTGTCAATTGTCACCAGATAATGGTCTCCTGCTGCTGGATAAGTGCCAAGGTGATGTGGACACATTTATCGAATGTAAATGTAGAGGCAAAGCTTCATTTCACTTGGTTTGAGGAGCTTTTCACTGATGCTGTCCTAAGCTATTCTCAGGATGATTTTCTTTTTGGTACATAAAGAACACTTTGAAGCGTTGTGGTGTAGATTGCAGTAGAAGCAGCCCTGTGATTTAATAATAGAATTAGGTTTAGTCTCTATACAAAACAAATTTTCATGTGTGACATTTACTCAGCCTTGGGGTATTAAAGACTGTCTGGATTTCCCTGTAGTGTTAAGTGAATTCTGTGTAGTTAGTGCTGTATCACCCTACAGGTAAGACACTTTCTGAATGCTGATGTTCAGAGGAGCTGGGTACATGCTATATTTCCAACCTCCCCAGGGCTGAAGGAAAGGAAGTGTTCACAGTAGCCATTTCCTAAAGCTAAAAATACAGTCCAGACATAAATCACGTTTCCATAGTCAGATAATCTCATCTTCCCTTAAATTAAGGTTTTTGAATGGCAGCTTCTCATGGGAGAAGAGGAGGAGCAATTACACTTAACTGTGGCTTCTAACTAAGTACAATTGGGGTGGGGGTACAAACAAGGCATATGTAAGTTAGTTCTCTATTTTTGCTCTCATTTGTCTTTCATGTCAGGAAGAAGTTTCTGCTGCTGATATTTCTGTGTGAGGCTCTCTACTTTCAAAATTGATTTCTTTATCAGCATGGAATCTGGTCATGTATCTATTGAAAGTTTGTTCATAACCAGTTCAAAATATTTTTTATGTGTGCTGTTCTGAGACAGGACTCAAAGTAACCTCAGTGCAACCAGAAAAGGGAAAAAATTCGCTTATGCTTTTTATGCTTATTCTAATCTTTTGGTGTTATAATCAAACTTTTTTGCATACATGCCTCCTGATGGGTATTAGAGGTTATAACTGAGATATTTTGGTCCTAATGTATTTCACCTGATAAACACTAGATTAAAAAGTTATTTTAATAAGCATTGTTAAAGATGTGGCATTCAATAGCTTGTTTGTAGCAGAGGAAGAACAAAATAGCACTGTTTGAATGAAGAGAAGGGGATGTCTAGATGATCTACAGGTAAAAAATCTTCAACCTGAAATTGCAGTTGTCAGCAGCATTGCTAATATTCAGTGCACATGTCTTAGCACCAACTTTCTGCCATTTCAAGCCCCTCTCTTACTCTGCTCCCTACCCTGGCTCCCCGAGTGCACTTTTATGGCTTTAATTTAAACGAGTGGTTCTTGATATCTTGTTTACAAAGCTGCCAAAGTGAAAAATACCTGTATTATATGAGGCTTGCAGTTCCAGAGTTATCTCTGCACTACAACACAACATCATTATCCAGTCTGCCCCTTATCACTCAGCTGGTAATACAGACTACCGAGAGACTTGTTCCACTTTTGTTACAGCTTTATATGCTCAGGCTTATTGGTGATATCTTCCTCTCCAACTTTGTAAAGATCTTCAAACTGGTACAAGCCTGAGACTGTTCTTGTAAGATTAGATTCTTCTTAGTGATTTTTTTTTCTTCTTGAAGGAATAGGTGAATCATAGAAAGTAACTTTTTGATTTATTTATCTTCTTGTCAATGGAATAAAAAGTGTGTTGTGAGCTGCTAAGGAAAGGGTGTAGCTTTCTGTAGGGCTTTTTGGAGGGCTCTGCTGAACAGCAGCAGTGATACACTGCAGAATTCAGTAACTGCTATGGCTGTCCAGAAGCCTTCAGCTGCCACTAACCTCTAACATACATTTTTCCATTTTCTTGTACAACTTCTCATATTTTGCTCCTTATTAGTAGGTAGGCTTTGCTTACCATGAAGGGTTAGCAGTCCAGATGTGTTACTTCACCTTCCTTTTGTGATAATAGTTTTTTTAACATTATATTTGCCTGTTCAAAGATTTAGAATTCTACAAAATCTGGATTAGTAATAAGTTATACCAGGGTAACTCTCCACACCATCTTGTTTCGTAGCATGTCTCATTTCTAAGCTGACAATTTACAGGTACTAAGTTAAGTAATTGAGCATGTTAATTGTTAGGGCACTTACCTCGCTTACTCCTCCCAACAGATAACAAAACTTCGTGCTCAAACAGAAGGGATTAATATCAGTGAAGAAGCTCTAAACCACTTAGGGGAAATTGGTACCAAGACAACCCTAAGGTAAGTTGGGCATTCAGCATGACTGGGTCTAAAGCCACTCGCTGTAGGGTAACTCACGTTGGAAGCAAGACAAACCTCTCCTTTACAATGACATGGTCTGTTAACAGTCATTTAAAAAAGAGTGGTAATGCTCCTCTTTTCTTCTTTAAAGAATGTATATGCTGGAGTGCTTGCTGGCTTTTTCATACTGCTGGTTAGAGCTGTGTTTCCTAGCAAGTGTCCCACCTCTCTGAATCATCAGTTCCCTGGGATGCACTGAATTGTAATTACTCATCTGCCTTTGTTTGATCACAGGTATGCTGTGCAGTTGCTGACCCCAGCTAACCTGCTTGCCAAGATTAATGGGAAAGACAGCATTGAGAAAGAGCATATTGAAGAAATAAATGAACTTTTCTATGATGCTAAATCTTCAGCAAAAATCTTGGCTGATCAACAGGAGAAGTACATGAAATGAAAAGCTTATCATGTTAGATGCTTTAAAGTAGCTTTAACCCCTAGCCAGGGCTGGCTTAGTTATTGAATGAGAAATGTTAATGGTTTGTCTCTTTTGGGACTGAAGAATATTTAAATGTTGGACTGCTTTGTCAGGCCAGAATTAACTGTCAAGTGTTCCTGTTTCATTATCAACAATAAGATGCTCTGTGGTGTGTGTGACATCTTAGTCTCCCTTTTATCAGTATATGTGAAATTAGTAGCTCTTGACCCATCAGTTTTGTCTTTAGATTTCATTACAGAAGAGCTCCAACTGAAGTTGATGCTTAAGAGCAGTCTATATTCTTTATGAATCCTGTTTTAAAATAGTTTCCTTTTACAGATGAGAACTTTTTGGTTTTGAATCAAAGTTTGTCTGAAGTGCTTTATAATAAAACATGTCAAGAATATTGGAAGTGTGCCTGTGTTCACTCTGGGTGTTCACCTGTCTAAGAAACAGTCAAAATAAATTGGAATTAACAAAGCCAAATATGAGCGAAATGGATCTGCAACACAAAAATAGATTTCAGCAAAGGGAAAGATATATTGGGGCCTTTTAAAAGTGTTTACTTCTATGTAAGGTTTGGGTGTTATTTTCTGAAGACTTCCTTGGAGAATGCAGAAATACATAATAGTTATCTTAGCCCTACTTAAAGCCTTTCCCCCAGAGCAACTTAAATTTTCCTTGGGTTTTCCTAAAGCAGATTAAATAAAAAATTGGTTTCCGTCATGATTAGCTACTTTTTGCACTATCCCCTCTTTCTTGATCACTCAGAATCAGGAAAAATTTTCAAACTAAAACTGAAATCCCACTCTGCACAGACTTGGGATGAACGTCAGCTCAGTCTCATTCATAGTGTGCTTCCTTGTTTTGTGAAGCATGGATTCTTGATTGCTTCCCAGCACTTCGAGGTTAAATGATTAACGATTTAGATCCTTGTAACACTGAAATACAAATCTCTGAAACCATGTAAATGGGTGTATTGGAGAAAAAATGTAGAAGCCTTATGAAGTGACTTACCTCACATTCCTTACTAGAACCTTTAGGGATTTAAAACTCTATGTACACTACTTAAGCATTTCTTGGGGTAGGGTGGGAAAAAGGAGTAACTTACCACAGGAAGCCAGTTTTAAATGTTCTTTGTAGCATCTGCATAGTAGAGGATGAGTTTTCAATTAATACTTTTAACTCATCAGAAATTTTAATCTGTGTTCTTGAATGAGACACTTCCTCACAAATACCAAACATCCTCTGCCTTCCATGACTCCACAGGAAGTCAGTGGTTCCTCATGTGGGAAGAATCTCATTAATGGCAAATTAAGCAGACACAGGCAATTGCCTTTTGGGGGTGGGATTGCTGTTTTGGTTTGGTTTGGTTTTGTTCTTAAAGGTGAAATCTACCTCTCTAATTCATTTTGCTTTCCTAAGAGGTTTTCTTCTGACACTTTGTGGTAGTTAAAGCAGCTAAAATTGTCACAAAGGCATAGCATGCACATTTCTATAAAATAATTTACAAGGGTTAATTGATACATATCAAATGTAACAAAGCTCCCTTGTTAAATCAGGGAATTCTGCCTTCTACAACATGCAGGAGCTCAGTCATCATCTCCTTGGGGAAAGAGTCCAGCTGCTAAAAATCTCTGTCCTCACCCCTTTATGCTCTAGGGGCTTGTCTCTTCCTTGTGCTGAAGTGCTGTTAGTAGAAATTGCTAATGATTTTTCAGCTCCAGTAACTGTGACTGGACAGCAGAGACTGCTGGGGAGAAAAAAATAGAGCTGGAAGGAAGCTGGGTGGTTTGGATTAAATAATGTTTTGATTATATTCTACCATCTCAGTCATGTAAAAACCTGTGCCATTCTTCAAAGTAAAATTCAGTACTCTTGTCAGCCAGCCCTAATTAGCTTTTGTACTTTAAATAATCTATCTACTCCTTTCTCTACATCTGCAAATAAACAATAGTGACAGACAGATTTAATGAATGATTTTGGGTTTATCTGTGAATATTATTGGCCAAGGAGCATTCCTGCTTTCAAACCTAAAAATCTTCTTTCTTACTAACTCCAAATGAATAAAGATTGCAATTACACCATCAGAATCATTTTCACAGTGCTTCTAAAATCTCTTTTTACTGTGGCTGGATGGCACGTTTGTTTTAGTGCTATGGCAGCATAGAAAGAGACACAGTGAATTAAGCTGCATGATCAAAATTGAACCTTTTTTTTTTCTGTTGCAGTTTGAAAGTCTGTCTTGGCAATGATGAATGTAGTTATTTAAGAATATAACTACCATTTTTCTTTGAGTTTTCTGAAATATCTAACTGATCAATTTAGAAAGATTTGAAATTTGAATAAGCCCTAAATAATTCTGAATGCCAGAGCAGTTCAAAGGCCCAATCAACATTTGATGGCATTGGCTTTTTGGTGATAAATTTGTCTCTGTTCACTCAGCAGCAAAAGACCTGGGGCAGTGAAAGGTGGTACCTCCTGGAATACAGAAATCTTAAGACCACTGTTCCCACTTACCATCAGCAGGAAGGGACAGAAACTCTTGTTTCTCCTTTAGCAAACCAGTTGTTTCTTTGCTTACAAATGTATATTATAAAAATTGAAGCTCTGTAAAACTGGGGAGAAATATCCGTTCTCACAAGAGTAAAACAAGTGATTCTCTGTAAAACTCAAGCTGGGTAGCCTGCCAGACCTCAGATACAAGCAAAGACCTGGGAAGAAGTGAACTGTGCCACACACTGCAAGTAAGCAGCTCCATCTGATCCTTGTTTCACAGCAGACTTCATGACTGATGGTACCTGTCACTTGAGACTGGCTGCAGGTACAAGTGCACTTTAGGAAGAAAACAAGACCTCAAAATACACATGGGGGGAAAGCAGCAGCAAACAAACTAAATCGGTTTTCCCAAACCTCGAGCAAATTTTTTAATTAAAAAATGAAATAATTACATCATTATGTAAGACCATCCTTACATCTGCCAAGTCTGTGGCAGAGCAGTGGCTGGTCCCAAAGAATCCCCAGAAAGGAGCAAGGGCCCTTGTAACTTGGTGCAGAGTGTGCTCAGGAGGGGCTGCTGTTACCTGCAGGTTTTGCTCCTAGAAGGGTCTCACTTTTCCCTTCTGCACCTTCACGTCTGTACAGCAAACAAGTCCCTGCCCTGTAGCACCCTGTCCCCAGGGTGCCACCTCTCTGATGGCCATTAAGTGCCTAGGGAAGATGTAGAGCTGTGGTACAAAGGGAAAATCCTTCCACTCTAAATGGTGAGCCAATGTTTATCTAGCCTATTAAGTGACGTCCAGCAGATTTACTAGTGTCAAAGCTTTGCCCATGAAAAAAAGTCTTTCATATTACTGATAAAAATAGTTCTGTTGAAAGAGTCACTGCACCATATACAATAGGTGCTGCTGAAAGATCTTCAGAAAATGTAGAAATACTTCTGACACAAAGCTGCTCCTTGAAGGAGGAAGGCACAGGCAGCAAGGAACATTCCCACCAAATAAGTTTGGTTATTAATATTAAATGTGAAAGAACAAACTATTATTTTAATTCTTTTCTTTCTATTTTCCACAAAGGTTGCACTTGATGCATTAATCTTCTCAGGGAAGTTTTTACGACCGATTGCCTACACACTATGAGAAGTTTCTCCATCCATTACTCGCAGGGAAACGGGTCCTGCTGTATAGGAAAATATTTGTTACATCTTATCAGGGTGACACATAATCTAACAACAATTACAGCAAGCCTATATTTTGTACTATTTAGTTTTCAACGTGAAAAATAGTTCTAATATTAAACCTGGGGTGGGTGGGGGTTATAGTAACCAGTTGAATATTATAAGCTGTGATTTCCTTTCGATGTGGAGCGATGCCATGCTTGGATCCTGCTCTGAGACAATGGATACACATAAATCCAGTGTACGTGCCTCCTATGCAGATGCCATGGTCTGGTAGTACCTGAAAGTTGATTCCTCCTGTTTATACACAGAAAGGGCAGAAATTTCCACGTCTTTAGTTTTGGTGTGGCCAAAAGCATTTAAAACACAATTAATCTTTATGAGAAAAACAAGGGGTAATCTGAAAGCTGACCCAGCCAGAAAACCACTGTCAAGAAAACTCAAGACTATACATATCCTGAAAACTTCCCATCTCAAAAATTGGTCCAGATGCCCTCAGTGGAAAAAACATCGATTTCCTTCTTGCATTGGCTTTTACCATTTGAAATTGGGGTACCCACAAACAGCACCAGGGTGAATGTAGCACCTCAAAGCACGGTAAGAGTTTTGCTGTGGGTCAGCAGGCACAAGACACAGGTACAACCTTACCTCGGGCTGCAGGATGGCCAGAGGATGTGCACCAGTGAGCTGCTTTACACCTGCAGGGCCAGCAAAACACTCGTTTGGGAAACCCTTCCTCTACCAACGCCTGCACACACAGCTGGGGTGTGAGATACATCAGTGTTCCTCAGGGTGGGAAACACTTCAGAGAGGTGAGGATGATGATGCCTTTTATTTCTTTTGACAGAAGATACCCTGGTACTCAAGAGTCATTACCAGCAGGAGTTTATTTTAAACTCCACTGTTCTCATCCAGCCTCACAATGCCCTGAAGCAAACAGGATCTTTTCCTGCCTACCCTTTCTGTGTCTTTAAAAGGAACAAACAAGTGCCATCCTCTACACCATCTCTGGGAGCTGGCTATAAACACACTTTGGGCTCTCAGTTCACAATTTGTATCTCTTTTGCCAGTTAATAGCTTTGGAGCCTGTGCATCCACGTACATTTTTAATTGTGCATGTCCAAGTGAGTCATTGACATCAGCAAAGCAACAGCACTGATATCCTGGGAGTTACAGCCACAAAATCTATTTAGTGGCAACATTTTGATAAAGTGAGCAGGCCAGGGAAAGAGCAGACTTTTTTTCCCTTTAAACAATAAAATTAAGAGCAAATTTATTTTTATTACAAAACATTGTAAACAACCTTCACATGGGTTTTTATTTTGGGTATCAATTAAGGATTTCCAAACAGAAGAGGACATAACAGTCACTTGACCTTGTAACTGTGCAGCCTGCACAGCACTGCTGGGCTCCCAGCCCCCATCTCCAAACCTGGCATCAGCTTCCCAGGTCTGCCACTGCCCATCTCCACTGGCTGACAGCCCCAGAACTCTGCCAGTAGCCAGGGGAGCTTGTGATGGTTTTCTGATGGTTTCTGGTTTTAAAACCAAGCAAACAAGGGGAAAGAGCAGAGATTTGAGCACGTTTCAAATTGGAAAGCAGGCATAGGAAGGGGTGCAGGGACAGCAAAGAACCAAAGAGCACGCTCACATCTGTAGCTGATGCTTGCTTTCACAAAGAAAGTTCAGATTCCTGAGTCTGCAATGAAAAGTGGGAAAATGGCACAACCTGAGGTTTTACTGCCAGCTCAACATGGCCTCTGATCCCACAGCCTCGTGCAGATCCTGTCTCTTATGGGTAGGTGGAATCCACAGGGATTGTTGAAGGCAACTGCCATGAAAACAACACCCAGACTGAGTTCAAGCAGCACAGGAGATCCTCAGCAAGGCCAGCTCTGGGCTCCTGGGTTTTGGGAACACAGTGGTCCCAAGAGCATCAGGTATGCCCTCATCCAGCTTTGGGCAGAGCTCCTGGCAGAGGCTGCTGCCATGCAAGCAGGGAGAGAGGGTGGCACTGAGCTCCCCTCAGCAAAAGTCATTTGCCTGTTCAGGACATTTGTCAAGCGTCAGCAAGGACAAAAGCAGCATTCCCAGCACATGCCTGATCCCCTAGAACTGGGGCACTGTCCCTGCAATTGTCACCCCCCCAGTGCACTGAAATCCCCTGGCCACAAGCAGCTCTGCCTTACAGGGTGCTCAGCATGTTGGCTGTTTTCTGCCCTGAGGCATTATTCCCCCTCAAAGGCAGCGGTGGTAACCTTCAGGGATCAAGCACTTGTGCAAGGGACAAAACAGATTTTGCTTTCAGACAAATCTGTGGCTTCCAGGGAGCCCATCTGAAGCCACTGCTGCAGTGCAGAACAGTGAGGCCAGCACTGCCAGATCACACAGACCACAAAACACTCAGGATTCGCCTCTGGAAGTGGAGACATTGCCCGAGGACATCAGCCACTGCACACAAAACCCCAACACTCGATCACAGGGCCCTCATGTCCCACTGTGCCCCTGCAGAGGCTGCTCCACCTGTCAGAGCTACCAACCCCAGAGGTGCTGTGGGGTCCTGTGACACACACCTCACCCCGGGTGTGTCCAGGTAACTGAACTGAGCCCCAGAGCACTGCAACAAAGATGAAGCAAAGCAGAAAAGTTTTGAAAACTGTCTAGTAACCTTGTATGTGTCCTGAATGGGACATCTGTTGTTCAGTTTTCAAAATCATCTTGGGCACTTGAGTTAGAGGTCCCTGCTCTTACAGCTTCAGGCCATGGACTGCAGAAAATGTTACCAGAAAAAAGCATTATTTACTCATTCTAGCACCAGCAAAACATATCTGAATCCTCTCTGCAGAGTATGTATGAAGGGTTCATCCTTTCAAGCATCCTCTGCAGCTCCTGCATGGACAGACCAAACCAACTGTGCAGGACCCATTTCCCCTCCTGTGAGTCCTTGGTAAGATCTGCATGGAGCCAGACCTCTGCTTCCCTGGGTGAGCTGTGCTTATCCCTTCTGGGCTCCACTCTTCCATATACACGAGGGAATAATTCCTCAAGGACTGTTTTTGCCATCCACTATTACCAACGTTTATCCCAGCCATGTGGTTCACACACCCACCAACCACTGTCTCCAGAAGTTATCTGCTTCCGTGGAGAAGGCAGGAAGCAATCACCTCTGAGTTTTTGGAGACCAGATAGAACAAACTACCTCCTTTGGAGATGCTGCCTAACCCTCCCTGCTTTCCTGTTGATCATTTGAGACTGTGGGCCACAGAGACCAGTACCCCTGATTTCACAGACAACCTGTTTGATACAGATCTTCATATAATCCCCACTTTTATTAGGATAAAAACAAAACCAGATGCAGATTAGCAGATCATTTATAGGGACAAGAGAGCACAGAATGAGAGAACCACTGCCAAATACTAATGCTAAAGAATTCAAGCCCAGGGGCTTCATACCAGGGAGGGACTGACAACTGCAGAGCAGAGCTGGGCAGCCTGGAAAGCTGCTAAAAACCACAGGAGATAACTGCATTTGAGGACATTGCTGCTTATCCCTTAAATTAAAATAGACATGTTCCCTAAATACAACAAAATGAGCTCCCTCAGTGCCTCTCACAGATTTGGGCACCTGCTGCTCTCCCCAGCCCCCCAGAACAGGGCTGACAGTGTCTCTTTTACCTCTGAGGTGGAATATACTCCCACAAACTTCCCCAGCTGCCTCCCCCCACCACAATTGCTTGGAGGGGCTGATGGGTGTGCAGTGCTGGCACCTGCAGTGGGATCCCTGGGCACAGAACAGGTGGCCAGTGGCTCCAGGCAGCACAACACTGCAGCTTGGTCTATAACCAAGGCTTCAGGGAGGCTTTGGGCAAAAGGAGCCCCAAGAGCACGTGAGCCAGGGGCAGCCACGCTGCAGCCTGGAGACAGGGGCATCCTGCCCTGGAAGGCAGAACCCCTCTGGGGAAATAAGGCAGTTTCTGCACAGTGCTGCTCATGGTGGCACTGTGGATTGAGTCTGGCTGAAGCCAGTGGATAGACCTGAGTGGGATGTGAGTAGGGCCCTGCTGCAGGGAAAGGCCTGCAGGCCTCACAGGACCTATTACCACAGATTTCTTCCTCCAGGCTGCAGAGGTGAAGAGAGATCCCTGCCCAGCATAAATCCACACACAACGGAGTCATTCTAGTTAATACCAAGGGCTCCCAGCACATGGGGCTACTTGCCATTCCCTCCCACCGTGACCAGCTCTGCCATGCAGGAGGAGGACAGTGGCTTTCAAAGTTGCTCCTGTTCAAGGCTTGGCCAAGGATTCCTCTCCCCTCACAGAGGGGGCCCCGAAGCACTGAAGGGCAGGAAACACAACAGCTTCAAATCCACTGCTGGCTCCCTGCTGGAGGCACAGGCACCTCAAGCAGCCAGCATCACCTCCAACTTCACTTTTAGATTAATGTTCTTCCAAACTTTCCTTGGCTCCCCGCGCTCCCACTTTCTGTCACCCTTCTCATTACAGATGTATCTTTGCATCAAGGAAAGCGGGAGGAAAAATTGTTCTTTCAGGGTGACAGCTGAGCGAGGGCTATATTATTAAAGGTACCAATCATAGGTGCCGAGCTATCATCGCAGGATGAATGCACTTGTCAGGAGCCCGCGGCGGCCGGGGGGACAGGGAGGGAGGGAGAGAGGTGGTGGGACAGCGGCTCTCGCTTCCCCGCTCCTCTCCCACCGCCCCCCGCTCTCCCTCTCCTTCAGTGTTGGCCACCTCCGCTCGCCTGAACTTGGACCTTCAGCAGCGACAATTTCTCTGGCCTCGACAGCAGGATTAATTTCTCCTGCCCTCGGCGGGGCCTCCGAGTGCGGTGGAAGTCCAGCTGGCCTGCTGCTGATAAGATGTACCTTTTGATTTGTTTTGTCTTTGATTGCCTTTTCTGTCACCTACAATGGCTGGCCGCCTGGAGACCTCCACATCGCCTGACTGACGGATCTATTTATCTATAGGCTGCTCCCCGGCTTCTCCTCCCCCTCGCTCCCCTCCTCCCCCAAACCACCACCTTGTACCACTGAAGTCCCAGTCTAATAGAAGCCGTGAAGGCTCATCCACCATAAAATACATCTGCCATCCTCCTTCTCTCCAAGATAAAAGCCTGTCAGTGTTACTTTCCAATTCCAGGCAGCTTGATTAATGGTGAAAAGCCACTGCAAGATCGACTTCTGGTTTTTACAAGCGCTGTCAGCCAGCCCAGGGTTATGCGAAACACACTCATAGAAAACAAAACAAAATGAGAAAAGGTTGGGTGGGGAGGGAGAAGAGGGATGGGAAGGAGGGGGCGAGGGTAACCAAATCATATTAGGCTCAAGACTAAATAAAATAGGAACCTGGAGCCATCAAATACCTGTCAGTCGGGTGCAGAAATACACTCTGCAGCTCATTGTACCAAGGCAAATTATGGCAATAATAAATCATTGTTGAAGGAAGATTGTTGATAATTTTTTTTTTTGGATGGTGGCATTCAATAGGGGCTCTGGGACACCTGCCACTGGGCTTGGAGCGAGAGCCAGAGCAGGTTATTAGCCTGTCACTCAGCCCTCCTCCTCACACCCCGCAGGAATCACAGGCAGTAGGACTAGAATAAAAGTCTGGAAAGAGAGATATTTAAAAAAAATTAATTACATAGCTGAAATACTCCTACAGGAAAAAAAATTTAAAAAGGAGGGGTTCAAAAGAATTACAGCCCTCTTTGCAAGGCTCATTTTTGATAAAGAATATTTTACAGTGGCCCAGCCTAGTAGTGCTTCAATCACTCCACTTCATCTGCCATCAATAGACAACCATCTCTAGGGTGAGATATGACTGATGGAGCAAGGTAATGCCACACACTCTGGAAAAGTCCAGGAAAATATACAGCCTGGAAAAGAAAGTATGGAATATTCCTGAGTCACTGAGACTGGGTTTGAATGGTCAGGAGTGGAGATTCTTCAGGCTCGATCCTATGACAAGCAGCACCATGAAGTGTGGAGGTGTGAATGCCGTGAGGGTGGATCTCAGCTGACCCACAGTACCTCTCACAGCACACGACTCTCTCTGCTATATGGGATTATCATCCACATCCAACAGGAAGATCCTCAGATAAATCATTCACTGCAACATCTCTACATCTGTGGTAAGTTTCCCATCTGAGTTGATTAATTCCAATATTTCTTGGGTGATGAAGTTTGACTGGATCATGGGACAATGTGCACATTGCCTAACAAAATAATCCCATGTCCCTGCTTTTACCAAGCATGGGCAGGGCTCAACATCACTTTTTCCAAGCTGGAAGGTCAGCCTGATCAGCAGACACCACCTCTCCTCTACCATTGAGAAGGGGAGCTGGCAGGGTAGATGTAATTTCCAATGACCTCACACAGTAAACTCCTCTGTTCATTTGTAGGATCCTGTTTACCCATCACACTGGACAGAACCTCTGGCCTGGCCATGGGACTTCAGTTTATTGCCTGTTGAGACACCCAGCAGAAGACAGAACGGACTGAAGGAACAGGCTGATAAATAAGGAGCAGACACTGCAAGGGAGGATGGCAAACCTGAGAAATACAAGCAAGAAGAGAATGGAAAATAAAATTCCCTGAAACCGGAGAAGAAATTGTGAGGAAGAAGAAAGAAAATCTAGAGAATGAGGAAAGAAAAAGAAAAAAGGCAGAAATATGCTAAGAAAGGCAAGAGAAAGCACAACCAGAAGGGAGGAACAAACCATCTGTATGGCAGATGCAACCCCAGAGAAAGCAAGAGGGGAAGCCCAATTGAGATGGGATGTTTGAAAGAAGGTTGCGCATCACCAGAGAAGGGAAAGAGAGAGGAAGAGCAGAAGGGTGAAATGGAGAAAGCAAAAGAAAGAGGAATTCCCTGGAAATCCAGCAGGCTGTCTGGCAACATTCTTTCCAGGAAGTTAATGCCAGTAAACAAATAGAAGAGGGAGGGAGGGAAATGTTGAGTAGAGAAGCAAATCCACCAAAACACCAGGCAGAGGTTTTACTTCAAGTTATGAATCCAATCATGTATTCAATTCGTATTAGAGACACCTTCTCAGCCACATGCTTTCCAAATTTGTGTGCACGGCGGACGTCAAATCCTGGACCTCTTTTATCACACTGCTCAAATCACTCCGTTCCCCTCAATTATCTCACCAGCCAAAAGCTGTCACAATTCACTCCCACCAAAGCCTCTCTCCGCACGTCTGCGGCATCAGCCCCCCGTCATCTGGCTCATGAACTGCCGTGTGTGGGGACACGGGGTTGTCGCTGTGCGGCACAGGCCCGCTCCCTCAGCCAGGGCACAGGAACACGGGTACAATGTCCCCATTGTCCGGGATCTCCTTGATCTCCCCGGGGCACAGATCGGAGATGGTCGAGCCGCGGAACAGCCGCCGGCGGCTCCGCGCCCGGCCCCGCGCTGATGTGAGCGGCGGCAAACGAGCGGGGACAGGAGGGACCGGCGGAGGGGGCACAGCGGGGACGGGAGGGACCGGCGGAGGGGGCACCGCGGGGACAGGAGGGACTGGCGGAGGGGGCACAGCGGGGACGGGAGGGACCGGCGGAGGGGGAACAGCGGGGACAGGAGGGACGGGCGGAGGGGGCACCGCGGGGACAGGAGGGACTGGCGGAGGGGGCACAGCGGGGACGGGAGGGACCGGCGGAGGGGGCACCGCGGGGACAGGAGGGACTGGCGGAGGGGGCACAGCGGGGACGGGAGGGACCGGCGGAGGGGGCGCAGAGGGGACAGGAGGGACGGGCGGAGGGGGCACCGAGGGGACAGGAGGCAGCAGCCGCGAGGGCGGTGAGCGGCAGTGGGCAGGGCCAGCGTTCCTCACGCCGAGGAAGCCACCGCAGGCTGCCTTTGGAGTGGAAGCACGGGACAATTTGTCCACCCGGGTGAAGTTAATGACTTCCACACTTCAGCTCTTATCAGCCAGTCCGGCAAGCGGACACGTCCGAAGGCTGCGGAGATGCAGGGACACCGGGGCTCCTGTCCCCGCTCGTCCCGGCGCTCTGCCCCTGCCTGTGTGTGCTCTGCAGGCACCACCCGCGCCCGGGCTTCTGAAACCTTCCCAGAGCCAGCACAGGCAGAGCTTCTGCACTGTGCTGAGCCCCTGGATCCAGCCAGAACACACCTACCCCCACCTTGCACAGCAGGATCGGGAACAGGAGGTGTCAGAAACAGGGAAGGCTCAACTGAGAATAACAAAACAAAACAAAATTAGGAACACATGGTAACATGTATAAAAATATATTAATTTTTAAAGTGATAATGTTACTTCTGTACTTCACTGCTTGAAAAGAAAGCCTCCTATAGAATGAATAAATACTTCAATTTGAGTTAAAACATGTAACTACATGTTAAAACAGGTAACTACAACTCCCATTTATTGTTGGCCAACTTTACTGTCAGTCCTTAATATTGTACTCTCTTAACTACATTAAAAAGAATCTATATTAAAATCTCACATCATTTTTCCCCCAGCTAGTTCTTGAAAACAGAAGTTTTTATGTATCTGCATTATTATGTCTGGATGTAAGTTCCACTTCAGAGCCACGAGATATAACCTTTTCTGTATACACATTAGCAATATTGATGCCTTTTATTTTCACCATCTTATTCTCTCCTATTTTAGGAATAAAAGTATTTAATTTCTCTGTCAGTGCAAGAATTTTTGCATGAGGTGCAATCTCATTTCTAATGTGGGCTGTATTTTGACCATGACACAGTAAAAGAAATAACAAGTATTCCAGAAATATGACTGTTTTCCGTGTGTTATCTAATTGCACCACACACCATTTTTCATCATTAGACAAGCAGAAAAAGTTTAGCTCAAACAATAACTACAGGAAATATTTCACTTTTCTTAGAAAACCCAGGAGTTCTCCTCCCATCACTAAATTTTCTCCACTCAATAGTTGACTTCATTAAAAAAAAAAAAAAGTATAAAATTCAGAACCTTTTTCTGTGATAATCTCTCTGCTCTGTGAGGCTTTAATGTAATGAGCATTCAAACCTGGCAGACTGTTCCTTACTAAACCAGACCATGGGAGCAAGATCACCATGAGCTCTGAACCTGGCTCAGAGCCTGTCACACATTGCTCTGTATTCACACAGTGATGCCCGTGTGCATGTGGGGAGAAAGGCAAAGGGATCTGTGATGCCATCACACTTTTTCCCTCCCAGGGAGCACAGCTCTGCCAGCCTGGTGCAGAGCAGTGGCTCAGCAGCATCATTGCCACCACAGCCTGGCTGTCTGGAGAGACAGACAGAGATGGATGGCCAGGACTGCCTGATCAATAGACCTTTTGTCCAAGCCTTTATCACAAACAATAGGAGCTGCAACGAACCAAAATATATTTAGGTAAATACTGGGAATTAGCAAGCCAAACACTGCCACAGAGGCCAAAAACAATTCCCCAGCACCACCTTTGCTGGGTCCCAAATGGGGACTGTCAGGATCCTCAGCCCTGCTTCAGCCTGTCTTTTATTACCCCAATGCTCTCCAGGTCTGAGAGCTGCACGTGGTTTTCCAGAGCAGTGGCCACAGGAGTGATGTGTTCAAACTCAGTATTAATGTAAAGAACTATTGCAGCAGCTTTATTGAATGGCTCCAGCCCCTCTGGACATCTGTATTGTACAACTTGGATATAGGTGATAGGCACCTAAGATTACAGAGACTGATAACTATATATTCCTAAAAGGTCCTGTCCCTCTGGATAGATTTTTTCAGAGGATGAATTTGCTTTGTCCAATCCAGAGGGCAGGATCTTGCCAGGACTATCCACACATATCATCACTTGTCTTCAGAAAAACCAGTCACCTTCCCTCATACAGAACCAGAGCAGGCAACCCCACGCAGCCAGTGCCAGGGCAGCAGGAAAGCACCCATCAAATGGCATTTAAAGACCAATGGAACACACACATAGGAACAAGTGAGAAAATAAAAAACTATATCCAGGAATTGCTAAGCCTTTTAGACACAAATATAGCAAAATAGTTTTACATCGTCAAGTGCTCTTGCTGTTACAAAACAAGAACCAATCTTGTGAAGCTCATCTCACACCCTTTGAAAGGTCATGTTGGACAAGGCCACAAAGCTCCTGTGCCCCATCTGATCTGGCAGCCAACGGTACGAGGCTCTTGTGCCTTCCAGCAGACAGATGTGTGTGCACAAAGCTCTGATGCACAGGGAAGAAAGGCCACCTCTGACCTCTGCTGCCCACCTCTCTGGGCATTCATCCTGCCCCTCAAACCCCTTGGCTCTTCCTAGCCCTGACAGAGGGATTTGGCAAGAGCCAAATGATTTGGGCTCCTGCCAGAGGATTTACAAGAGAAAGGCAAAGCTGCACTTTATTGCTGCAGTAATGGCTCTACACGGTAATGGAACAAAACAGCATCTATTCAGATGACAGAGGTACCTGCTGAGGGGGCTCCAGGGAGGGAACAGAGTGCTCCCCAATGTGTTTACATTTGCAGCAGCACATTATTATGGGAAATGTGGTGTTTGGATGGTCTAAGGGTCACTTCCACAGAAGTACTGAAACTCTGACATGAGAAATATGTGTTTTGTGGAAGAACTTCCCAGAACGGATCCACCTGCGGAACACAAAGAAATAAAATGAAGGATTTTGGTGAGGTCTTTCAAGTTGTGGGCTGGATTCTGGGCTAAATAAAGATCTTTTTTCCTGATGATTAGAGGGTGCAGCTTCGTTGACACAGAGCTCCCTGAGCTGAAGCAACGTAACAGCCTGCAGGAAACTCCATTGTCTCCAATGACACTTTTTAGAACCCCAATAGCAGCAATCTGTCACCTCTGCTTAGGTAAAAGATCTAGATTTGAGTCAATTTTATAGCTATTATATTTAACAACCAAAACCATAGAGAAATAGTTTCGTCTGCTCTTTGAGCAAAGGTAAAATGTTAAACTTGATGAATTGCAGGCAGACAAAGCTCTGATCATCATTTAATGGATTATGCATAAAGGAAACACTCTCTGGAGAAGTAGAAATATTCTGCAAGGGTGAAATAATATCAAGATCATGATGTATCAGCGATTCTGCACGAACAAAGGGAAACATGACCATGATAGCACATGGACCACTCAATTCTCTGACCCCCATTCTCCTACAGGCATGAGCTCACTGCTCACACACTGATTTGGGGATTAAGGACAGAATTCAGGGTATTATTTCATTAATTAACTGATGATAGTTATGTTTTAAAGACAGCTACTTTATATACATATATGTATGCAGTTTGGATCTGCATTTCAGTCACTACAGAGTTAACACTTCTGGTGCTTTAAGAGGAGGCAACATCAGTAGAAGAGGCAAGTAAAGAGGTGGCAGACATTGTTTGAGCCAGGACTCTTGTAATGATCAGCTGTAGGACTGGGGGCAGGTCCTGTCCTGCTCCGTAGCTTTTTTTTTCTTTTTTCTTTTTTTTTCTTTTTTCTTTTTTTTTTTTCTTTTTTCTTTTTTTTTTTTCTTTAAAGTGGAAGATTGTTTTTTCAGAGTGTACAATTTTTGGAACCAAAAATCTTCATGATGCTGTAATTAGAGCCAGCAGCCACAAAAATGAGAGCTCACATGCAAAAGAAACAACTCCTGCAACACAAGTAACAGATGAGAACACACTTCCACTTTCAGTCTATTTGCTTTGCAGCTAGAACCCGTCCCTTTCACATGCAATATCCCTGTCACCATTCCAGTTTAATGGATCCAGCGAGCTTCCAGCTCTCCTCGACAAAAAGGTGGATACCTGTGTTTAAACCTAAATAAAAAGACTTTGATGTACCTCAGTTGAAGAAAGTAGTGTCAGACTCCCTGGCTTGTGCTACTGTGTTCCATCACTAAATGAGATAAGTCTTATCCCAAATGTTGGCTTGTTTCCACCAGCCTGCACTGCTTAAGAAATGGGAAGCACTGAGATAAGAGGCAGCTCTTTGCTACCTACTTGAGGAAATTAATATGTCCCCCCAATAAATCTCTCCTCCTTTCAAGAGTCACTCAAAGCAAGAGGAATAGGTTAAAAAAATGCTCTTCTAATAACTTAAAAATCAACAATTTAAGCTTTATCCTCAAACATCCAAGATAAAAGTGCTTAGAAAAGGAATTATTTTAACAAACACACTTTCCTATCTTACAAGTTTCTACATCTGCAGAACACGAAGAAAACTTTGGACAGTGCAAAGGAAACATGAGGTCAGTCTGGGATACCAAGGTTAAACAAATCATTGATTTCTATAGCACACAGGTATTCTGGGCTTGTCTGCCAGGGGAGACCCAGCATGCAGCTGCCCCTCTGCATTCTAATCACCATCCACAGCCACACAATGCCTCATAATTTCTTGTCAGCGGTCTTCAGAATCCTGGATCTCAAGAGCATTTTCAGATACACTGATTTTAGGTATAGGCACATCACACCACCACATCCCAGCTTCATGAGGGTGCATCCCCTCTTTGCCTTGGCTCCTGCACTGCTTCTTGCCACAATTCCTTCACGGCCTCTCACCACACACCCACCAGTTACTTTCTGCAGCTGAGCTCTGTGATCCCAAATCCTTGTGTAAGTGACCACATTTGTGGTCACAGGGAGCCCTTGCTCTAGCTGCATTAGACATAGTTCTGCAGCCCTAGGGAATCCAGCAGCAACAATAATTTCATATTCTTGCACTGCCACAAGATAAAGCTATTTAAACAAAAATAAAAATCACACTTATATAGTGAAGTTAATCAGGCAGAATGTTCTGCTCACTGTTCCCTGTTCCTATATGTCTGAAGCTGCATTTTTCTTTCAGAAATCTTCACACCACAGGTATAAAGAAGAGACACATTAGAGCTGTAACAACATCAGAGAGCTTCAGACACACTGATGATTAAAGTGGATAATACTCATCTGATATTTCAGATAGCTAATATTCCCCAGCAGTGCTCACACCACTTTTGGAACCATCCACTTTAGCCTTAATATCTAAGAAGAGGAATCTGGGATTTTATATATGTGCCATGTATCCTGATTTTCTTCAAAGCAATACAAAAATATCTGAAGCAGCTTCTTAAAAATATGTAACCTCACTGTTCTATTTGTTCCCTCTGTTTTAAGCTCCCAGGTATTCCTATTTCTGAGAAATTGGCCCACTCGTCTTGTTCTTCAGCAAGAAATATCTCAGAGCCAGCATCCCATCTCTGACCTTGACAGCCCCCCCTGTGATGACAAAGTGTATCATGTCTGTGCTGGTTCAGCCTCCAGCCCCTGTGATCCAGCTGCCAAAGGAGGTGCCAATTGTCAGGGTATTTCCTTTCTGCCAAGCGCTGCCAGCTTGGCTGGAACCACGCTGGCAATGGCCACAGGATTGCTAGAACCCGGCCCACAGAAGAGTTTCAATTTTAGCACATCCATCCAGGAGCATATTATTAACCAGGAGCTTAAAGTCTAGTTGACTAATTAGGTCCCCAGCTTAGAATATTGATTTTGGTTTTAAATGCTTCTTTTCTTGCCTTCTTTCCAATCCCATAGACTGTTTCAGTCTAGGCTTAAATGGCAGAAGACAACAACTGCCCCTTGGCACCTAGCATGCTTGAAATATACCAGAAAATAATATAAACATTCTAAATGCTCTAAAATATTATTTTCAGCATTTCGTCTTAACCTCAATCCTGGCCGCAGCTCCAGGAAGCACAAATAAACATCGGCAAACTCTGCTCCGAACTTTTTACAGTGCACGATGCCCATCGGCCCAGTAGCGAAGGAAAGGAAGGACACACATTTGGAAGAGATTTGATCCGCCTTTGCCTGATCCGATGGCCGTGCCTGACTCGCAGGGTAACATTGCCACCCGGCGGGCAGAGGCTCCCGGGCCGGGCTCGGAGCTGTGCGAGGCTCGGCGGAGCTGAGGAGCCGTGCGGCGCCGCGGCCCAGGCCCGCCTTTAGGGCCAGGAGGCCCCCGAAGGCTCCGCGGTCCTGCTACAAACCTGGCAGAGGAGCGGCGGGGAAAGGGAGGTGAAGGACAGGCAAGGCGCACGCCGGGCACAGCAGAGATGTCACCAGTGTCCCTCCCTGCCCAGAGGCGGAAAGAGCCTGCAGCCTGGAGGGAGGCAGCCGGGCTGTGGGAAGGGCCGGAGCACGCAGTCAGCGCCCGGCAGCACTGCGGGAGCGCGGCTGGCTGAGGGCCCGGCACGGTCACAGCACACCCGTGAGCAAAGAGCTCACAGCAACCTCGGAGCCTCCCCACAGCAGTGGCAAAACTGAGGCCACCTAAAGCTTGGTATTCCTTGCAAAAGCAATTACTGGGCCACTCAGCTTCCTCCTTTACCACAAGCTGGCTGAGAAGCCTGTTCCACAAACCGGTCTGTTCACAGTACGGCACAGGGTTATCCCCAGGAAAAATCAAGGCAGCACAGTCATGAAACATTTTAGACTAAAGCAACAACCTTTATGATTGCAGCCAAAAGGAATTAATTTATTTTTAAATATAAAAACCCAACAACAAAATGTTTGAGAAATTAGGAAAAAAAGTCCCTTTGTTTGCCATCTCAAAATTACATGGAAATAGGCTCTAGGAATAAGTGAACTAGAATAAGCCAGATGATTTTTAAGGCTTCATGAATAATGACAAAAGGAATGAAAATCAAATACCCAGCATGTAAATGCTAAAGAAACTTTCACATGAAACCTGCAGTGCAGAAGAAAAAGGACATGTCAAGAATTTTGCACAAAACACCCCTAGCAGAAAAATGTCAGATGTCGCCCTGGTGTTGGTTCTCATCCAGCTCTCTTGCACATAACTCATGACATCTACAGTGACCTCAATTATTTCTGTGATCATATGTGTGATGACATAATATTCCCACGACAACCACAGTCATCAATGCAAGTTTTCTTGCATTGGTGAAAAATAAAACAGCAAGGAAGAAATCAGGCTGCTGTTTAGAGTGACTTCAAACACAACCAAAATCGTGGCTGAACTTCTTGCATCCAGTAACAGTATTTTAAGTAAATTTGCTTTCAAGTACTGAGGTATTTCTACTCAGGAAGAAGGCAAAATTTTCCATTACTCTAAGTTTAAAAGCTCAAAGGCCAAAACAATATTGGGAATATCATCAGCTTTGAGTTTTGTTCTCTCAGTTATTACACTACAAGAAGACTGGCACTGTATCTCTCATGGAAACAGTTTTCATTAATGTGATGCATCATGACCCAACTCACCCTCTATTTACTTGTGCATCACCTTGAAAATTGCAATTCAAAGAAGAAAAGCCCAAAGGAATGGTCAAGGTTCAGTTATTTTGGAAACCCACCACTGAGAGACCTTGGAGCAAATACAAATTGTCTTTATTTCACACTGACACTCTGATAAGGGGTTTTGAGGGTAGCACTTTCTCAGTCCCATAGGTAGGTAACCTTATTCTACAAGTGTTAGAATTGTAATAATATCCAAGCACCAAAAGCCAAGCACTAGCTCCAAAGATGTATTTTATTTCATTATAAAGCAGATTTTTTAGGCATTATTTCTTTTTGTGAACATCCACTGTATGGCCAGCAGGTCCTGCTTTGAGGACACAGCTGTTCGGTAACAAAGATATACCACTAGACCACAAAAATATAGATGCACAGAACAAGTGCTGCTTAGACAGTGAAGAGCAAATGGTCTAAACTGCAACCAGTTCAAACAGACATGACCAAAAATACAAGTACAGCTCCAGCCCCGCCAGAGCAGCATGCACAGAAGAGGAGTCTTTTATATCAAAACAAAGTTTGTACGCTTCCTGGAAAAACAACAACTAAAAAATCCCCAAAGCAGAATTGTATCAGATTTTCCCTCTCCTTTTAATGCTACTTTTTAAACTGTCCCCATTTCACATCACAGTTGTGCTGTGGTGGACTAGTACTTTACAAAAAACAGTAGGCAGTGTGACATCATAGTGAATGGCTGACAGTGATCATTTCATGGATACTTCATCCCAATTCTTTTATTCCTTTTCCAGTTGTGATCCTCACCCCAGGCATTTGACTTTCATTGATAGGTGCATCTCACTCCACATTTGCAGATTTCCCACGTGTTTGGTATCTGAGCTCAGGGTATTAACAAGGGTTTCTGGATGTCATCTGTGCTCCTTGGGTGTGTAACAGAGTCCCACCACTCCAGCAGGAACAGTGATTCACATACTGCCTGCCCAACATGCAAAAATGCACAGAAGGCAAGTTGATGCAGTGTAGAGAAAAGTTCCAGCATTGCAACTCCTCGTTCTGGTTTCCATGTTATCCAACACTGATTGAGGAAAAGTGTATTTACAAGACTCATACACAAATATTTGCATTTGGTCCTAGGCACCTGATTAGTACTGACAACCTAAATTAAAATGGAAAATTAAGTTTTATTCTGGTCCATTACAGCCTTAACTGTAAACTCTCCAATTCGAACGCGAGATCTTCAAAAAAGGAATCCCAATACCTTCTGAAAGAGTATTTTCCCATGTACCACTCAAATCCATGAGATTATAGGATGGAAAAGCCTTCTGCATAAGCCCCTTAGTGGAGTTATCTGACAAGAGTCTCGTATCTAGATCTACATAAACAGACAAGTAACATCCATTCTTTCCACTCTTTTGTCGTAATGAGACTCAAAATTCACTAGATATGAGTAACCAGATAACATCCTGATTGCTACGAGACCAGAATTCATTACAAGGAGAAAAACTTCACTCTAGCAAAGAGCACAAGCAGATTTGCATCTAAGCAGCCATAACACTCATTCCTTTCAACCAGCATCACAACTAGAAGTACAGCCACTAATGACAATAAAGACTAATTAGAAGGCTTTACAAAGTCAGTTTAGCCAAGTTTCAAAGTAGCAACTCTTAGGCACAGGTTCTGGCAGAATCTGGATTTACCTGAGTTTTCTGCTTGTGGGGGAGAGGTGGTGGGAAAGGACACATTCCTTTCTTACATAGAAACATGAAAACAGTCTCAAGCCAATACTCAACATCTGAGAAGGTCTAGTGTAGTAATTACAAGACAAAACATTTGGAATTAGAGATATCATTTTGTAAAAAGAAACAACTGCCTTTCAAATCTGCCATACTGAAAAAAACCCTGAACACTTGAAACACCATTTGTGCTTACAACCGTAATTATGGAACTTGAGCTTCAGATAGAGAGGTTTTTCTCACCATTACTGCAAAGGAGCTGCAAAAACAAGTTAAATGGAAAAAAAATCCCTTCCAAATACTCATTTAACAAACATTAATTAAAACCTGTAAAGGCTTCAAGTTACTAAATATGAACGGGGCTCAAAAAATTTTCAGGAGTCATTGAACTAAATCCAAGTCAGAAAGCTGACTTTCCTAACACATAATTAAAAAACAATTTTCTTAAAAAAATTTTTTGCACATCTTCCTCATCAATTTATAAAATGCAAACAGTATGCTAGAAAAGTTTGACCGTAAGGGAATGTGCTTTGGAAACATTATTAAAATACCTGTTTCTATAGAATGACACGATCAAGTTTATGATACTTCTTTCCCTTGACTGGCTACACTTTGAGAATGTCCCTCCTCTCTTTCCTGGGTCCTCGAGAAGCTAGGTTTAGAAAAGAAGAGCTCCCATACTGCCAACTTCACTCTGTTCCTTTACAAAAATTTCAAAGTACTGATAAATGATGGTGACAGCGAGCAGAATTCCAGTTCCAGAGCCAATTGCCCCAAGGAAGTCTGCCAGCACAGAGAGGGCACCAATACAGAGCCCACCAAAGGCAGCAGCTGTAGGGATGTACCTGTAAAACATGAAATGAGAATAGAAAGGGGCCATTAGCGTTTGCTCAGGATAGTAACAAAAAGTCAGTGGCAGAATACTCTCATCTCTTGTGGGTCTGCAATCAGAGGTCAGGAACATGCAATAATGCCAGTACACTGGGCAAGGAAATAAAATGCTCAACCTGACTGGAGAAGAAAAAATGCTACACTTAAAGGAGAAGGTACTACAGTCCACCCCTGCAATTATGCACAAATATTAAACTTATGGCCACTGGCTCTTCAAATCATCTGCAGATGACTGAAATCCAAAGTTACAATAACATTTCTGTAACACAAAGGGTACATGGGCCCTGTCCTGAAATCTGAAAACCTAAAGACATTGACCCCTGCCCACATCTGCACCTAAGAGATTTAAGTAACTACTTGTTTTAGAAGCAAGATCTGCATGAAAACAGTACTCAAGACTAATAACACACAAAAAATTACAGCAGAAAATACTTCTGGGTCAGCTTGAAGTAGTAAACTACACTGAAATGCTTGTTATTAGCTACTCTGAAAAGAATACATAAACAAAAAAAAAAACCCAGGAAAACAAAAGGTCCAGAAATTAAGGCAAATTCTTTAAATGCAAGGCAAAAATAAGCTGTACTGTACAAGTCTTCCATTAATGAGATAATGTTCTATGTCTCATGCATGTAACATCAAAGCTCAAATAACATCTGTGTTCCAGGATCTAGAAAATGGAAGTCAAAGCAAACTTTGGCATGTGTTTGCCCATAACACTTTGCATGAACCACCAGTGAATATGCAGCTCACCTGTTGAGTTCATGTACCATTGAAGTTTCTCTGTGGCCCCGCATTACCATTTGCTGTTCTTTCAATTGCTTGGCAACCTGTATTGAATCAAGGAATGGAGCAAGTGAGTTTAGTGTCGTTTACCAAGGCCATGAAATGTGCTGTGCAAGTACTGTGGGAAAACAGAAGCAAGACATTGCAGTAAATGGGGGTGGGTTGGGCACTTTTAGTATTGTTTTAGGTTTTGGATTGTGTTTTACATTATTCATCTGAGTGAAAAATAGCCAGTATTTTAACTTCAGATAAATTACTGTCACAGGCAGTTTTCTACCTGTCAATTATACAAAGCTTTCTGGATAATTCTAGTCCTACTGAGAAAAGGAAAATTTGGATACTGGTAGGCTCTCATACACATAATTCATTCCATGTTTTGCCATCTACCCCTCTCCTGATGAGGGTTTCATAGATGTTGCAAAACCGTTCCTTGAGGTGTTCATTCCATTTCAGTTTCCTGCATTCAGTTGAATCAACTATTTATTTGTGGAGCCACACCAGAAACCAGACTTAGAATCCCTTTTTGGCACATTGTTCTTAAAGTGGATTTCTGCAGTTGCACAGGGTTACAGCAGAGCTCTGCAAACACTTTACTAACAACTCTGGGTAACAAACTCTAGCAGGGGAACATGAAGGTGCTCATCACTGACTCCATGCACTGAGAAAACACACTTTCAGATGAGCTAGCTGCCAGTTTTCATTACTTAAATGTTCACAGTGAACATTTAAGTAATGATTTATCAACTTTTATATCTGACCTTTTTTGCACGAACTTCAAATAATTTTATTTAGTATCAGGAAAAAGTAAGAAAGTGTTAAAAACTGTCTGTTGGTTTACTCTGAAATAAAAACCTGAGTGTACATGGCTGTGAGCGTCCCCCTGCATGCCTGAGAAACAGCAAGATGCAAGGCCAAAACAAGAGAGTGCTCACACTGTTACAGTAACTGGGCAACTACTTATTTGTTAAAGAATGGATTAAACCATTCCATATGGCTACCAAACTTCACCTCCTATCCAAAACCTCACAATACAAACATACCACAATGACAGCCAGTTTCCATTTTGTTTTCCAGCTCCAATTTCAGGATGATATAGCTCCTGAATGTTAAATATCCTGTTGCAAATGGAATTTTTGAGAAGCTAGCCTCAGGTATATTAATGCACTGCACTATATTCTCTATTGTCAGTGCTCCCAAGTTAAAAATAACAAGCTCTAGTTAATTTTCCCACAAAGGAAGCTCAGAATTCTCTGTATCAGGAATGGCTGTCTGAGCTTTACCTGCAAGTTTTTAAGTGGTAACGGCCTTGCACAGTGCACCTGTCATGTGGCACTGAAAGAGTTTCTACCTCTCCTGTTACCTTTCCTGCTCTCACACTGATCACATGTTTCTATGCTCTAAATTTCCTAATTCCAATGACAGCAATTTAATTTTTGATGTTGTTTTGAAAAAGCAGTAAAGAAAACAGGAAAACATTACCCCCATTCTGTCTTAATCTTTCCAAATTAAAAAAAAAAGACACAGTCCCTGTTTACACAAACAATGAACATTACCAACAAGATTACCAGCAGAATAGCTTTTTCAGAAGAAAGTCAGTCTTATTCTTACAACAGCCCGTCAGTTTTCATCATGTAAGCTTATATAATTTGTCATTTTAAACTTACATCTTTGGCAGAGGAGCCAGAGACTTCAATCCATGTCTTAGAGAAGAAAGCACAGGAGCCCAACATAAATACAATATAAACAACTGCATGTACAGGGTCTTCCAACACTGAAGAAAAGGACTCTGGAGGTGACAGGTAATAACAGAGTCCACCAACTGGATAAGCACGAGCAGGGCCTCCAGATGATGTGTCCTGGAGAAAGGAAGCAAGCAGTCATCCACCAATCTTCTCACTATTTCTTAGCCATTAAGCCAAGTCTTAGAAAAGTTTGTATCACCTTTATGTCACTTTGCATCATGACTACTGCAGCAGCACACACATTTACATTCATCACAGCAAGCCTCATATGCTACCATTAGTTCAAACCAATTATTCATTTAGGATGTTCAGTGTGCATGACCACCTATCAAAGTGTGTCTTAATATTCAGAGAACATCTCTTCAACCCCACATTTCAATGGTGCCCTTGTGAAGATGCATGCAAGGTGAGAAGGAATACTCACAGACCAGGTGCCCAGCAGGCTGACCAGCAAGTTGCCACTGAAGCGGGCAGAAAGCATCTGGGAGATGACGTACAAGTTTGACACCAGGGCAGACTGGAGAATAATGGGAATGTTGGAAGTATAGAACAATTTGATAGGGTAGGTGTTGTACTGGCCACGGTAGCGAGCAGATTTGATGGGAAGATCCACTCTGAAGCCCTGAAAAGTTTTCAAAAAAAAGTCCTCCATTACATCTGAACCCATAGAAGAGATCATAAATTGCAAGTGCAAGGCCTTGGCAGCAACAGAGGAAACCTGCAATTATTTTGTGCACATACAAATACTCTGTCCAGAGGGCTCTCCTCTCCATGAGGACCCTTCTGCAAAGGGTCTGCAAGCCTGCATGGTTGTCTAAACACACACCCACACACAAGAAGGTATGAAAGATTTAGACATCAGAAGAAATCTGAAGTTTCAAGAAGACTGAACAAAGCATCCAGGAAAAGAAACATTAAAACTTCCCATATTCTCCAGCAACAAACAGTAAGAGACACACAGGCCTAAAAACTTCCAAGTGTTTCCCAGTAAAAAGCAATAGCATTTGGGTTAGACAATATCACATGCACACATGCATCTGGGGTATTTTTATTTGTTTTTTTGTTTCTTTTGCAGAGACCAAAGTAAGTTTCAAGTCTTCTGTGTGACTACAGTAAGTGTGACCACAGTAAGTGTGGAAACTGATTAAGAGAAGGCAGTGTATAATGAACATCCAGATGCTGCAGGTACTAAAATGAGCCTTGTGAATATATAATTTCTTGTAGAAGGAAGAAGATTTCAGACCTACTTCCACAGAGTTTTATAACCCTCATTATTCCAACTGACCTGGAAGTAAATGACAATTGCAAAGACAAAGATGGTGGCGATCAGATTCATGAGGTTGGGAAGATTCTGACGGTAAAAAGCCTCACGAAGAGCTCGGACTTTGTCTGTGCGAGTAGCCAGAAGATGGAACAGAGCAATGATGGCTCCCTCAAATTCCATGCCTTGTAAAGGAAAAGAAAAAGGTGAGCTGCTATTATCTCCAAGCTTCAGTGTTTTGTCCCATTAAGCATACTTCTGAACTACAGGATTCAGAATGGGATTTCTCTGAGTCTTTTGCATCTTGAGCATGTTCTCAGGCTTTTATACTGTCACCCTTCATACCAGCTATGTTATCTCCAAGATTTTTTTTTTAAATCCCCTTGTAATGGCCAATGAATTTAGTAGATTGATTTTAGCCAATGGTTTTAGTAGAAACTAAATCATAACCCAGCATGGGATAACTTTATTGGTCTCTAGAAACACTGACAAGCACCAAGTTCTTTCTTTCCTCCTCCTGATCAAAACAAAAGTAAGCTTACAGGGAAGCATCAGGCTTTCTAGTGTCAGTTGTGGTGAGACACAAGTTATTGTCTGGATAACAGCAAATGGCATAACCTCAATTTTGTTTCCTACTATACAGCAGCAAACAAGATCACCTCCAGTGGAGTTTGGAGAACAAGGTGTTTAGGGCCAAGTGTACAAAAGGCAAGGAGCAGAAAGAAACAGCTAATATTTGGTCAGTAAGTTGGGCAGCAACCATAATACAATGTTAGTCTACTGCTGCTGACTTTTAATGAAGGCACTGTAGGAAATTCAAGTTTAGTAAATATCTTGTGAGATATTACAAATTGAGAAAAAATATCTTTGTGCTTACACTTTGCGCAGCAGCATCTGCTGCATTAGCAAGGTCCACTACACAGCCAAGATGGTAGCAACAGCATTTGGCATTAAGTTAACAGTGGGGAAAAAAAATGTAGCCCTTTTGTACAAACTATTGGTAAAGAGAACAGATTGTGCCATATTACCTCGCCCAGTGTTCACTGTGGTAGGGCTGAATGCTTTCCACACAATGGTCTCACAGATATTGGTGGCAATGAAGAGAGAGATGCCAGAACCAAGACCATATCCTTTCTGGAGCAGCTCATCCAAGAGCAGAACTATCAAACCAGCAACAAAAAGCTACAGTAAAAAAAGAAATGCAGCATTAGTTCCAAGTCTTTTTCATTTTGTTAGAAAAATAACATGCATTAAAAGATTAGACTGTATGTGAAGAAGCAGGTACACTTGGGCCTTTTTTCTCTGCATGTGGGACAGCCTGTCCATAAGGCTAATTTTTTTTTGACCCTTTCAGGGGAAGAGTAAGTAGAGAAGACTAGAAATTACCTGGATTGTGATAAGCAAGCAGATACCAGCACCCATCTCAGATGGGTCTCCGTACATTCCAGTCATTACATACACAATAGACTGTCCAATGGTAATGATCATTCCAAACACTACAGAATAAAAAGAAAAAGTATGTATTTGTCCTGGATATTTATGTCAGTGGGCAATTAGAGAAATAGAAATCACTTCTTTGTAGAGAATCTTGGTTTCTTTTCTGAGATAGAGTTAATTTTCTTTGCAGTAGCTGGTAGAGTGTTGTGGTTTGGACTCTCCATGAGAATAATGCTGATAACAGGCTGATGTGCTGTTGTTTTAGTTGTTGCTCAGCAGCTCTTATCCCAAGTCAAGGACTTCTCAGTGTCCCCTGCCCTGCCAGCCAGCAGGTGCACAAGAAGCTGGGAGGGAGCATGACCAGGACAGCTGACACTAAGTGGCCACAGGGATATTCCATACCATGGAACATCAGGCTCAGCACATCAGCTGCGGGGGATTGGCCAGGAGGGGCTGATCACTGCTCAGGAACTGCCTGGGCATCCATCAGCTGGTGGTGAGCACTGCATTGTGCATCACTTGGTTCTCTGAGGTTTTAGTTCTCTCTCTCCTTTTTTTTACAGTTGTTGTTATTATATTGTACTTTGTATCACTTATGGAACTGTTTTTCTCAACCCACGAGTTTTTTGGTTTTTTTTGGTTTTTTTCTGATTCTCCTCTCCTTCCCACAGGAGAGCAAGCATTCCATATGAGTGATAGTTGCCAGATGGGGCCAAATCACAACGTTTGGGAAGGAATAGGTAAGCAACGGGATGTTTAAATTCAAGAGCAAGTTAACTTTGTTGTCTGAAACCTGGCACTGAAAACAGAAATGCACACAGATAGTTCAGAAACAAATGCACTTAGAAGCAAGTGGGTTTGGTTACCAAAGGCTGCTTTAGATACTGAAAACTCTGAGGGTGTTAAGATATTACTGTAGCAATTTATGATTTTTTCCAGTACACGTATCAGTAAACAGTGTACAGCATCAAATAGCTACAAAACACAGTTTTTTCAGGAAGTCATCAGCTGACCACAGAGACCCCTTATTGATGAGAAAGACCCATGCCTGGAGCTGCAAGATATAAACAGCTGCAACCAACATCTTCATCACTATGAAATTAGTCAGATTAACAGTGACCACCACAGTTCAAAAGTTGAGTCTCCACAGTCCCTACATTGCTTCACTTATCTGGGGAGATTATAGCAGCAATGCTAATTGCACTGACACTTTTCACACCTTTCTGAAGCTTAACAGCCAACAAGGCAGAGAGCTGTCAGTAAAAGACCAATGAAATACAAGTATCTGCAGCAGAACATGACACATAGCACGACAGAAAACCACAAGTCCAACTGCACCATTCATCCCGTGGTAAATTCACACTTTCCATTGTTAGGGTGAGATACTCTAAACCACCAGTGCTCAACATGAGCTGTTACTCACATTTCTGGGCTCCATTGAAGAGAGCTCTGTCCTTTGGGGTGTCACCAACCTCAATAATCTTAGCACCTGCCAAGAGTTGCATGATGAGCCCTGAAGTGACAATGGGTGAAATGCCCAGCTCCATCAATGTTCCTGCCAGACATAGGAAGAACAGTGAAGTTCAAAGTTAGTTTTTATCAACCTTTACATCACAATGGAGAAGATCTAAAAGCCCAAATCTCCATAAATATAAAAGTTATCAATGATAACAGAAGATTGTTAGAAGTCAGTTTGATACGTAGTACTCCTCAGTACCTCAAAAATACTGTGTTCACTGAAAAAGACTTCTGCTGTCAAGAACGATTTACTCTGCATAAAACACAGAATGAGATAAACTGATAGCTCAAATGATATAAAATGATAAAGTAAATTCAGGAAACCGTCACCATTCTTAATTCATAGCTGCATTAGAAAGCCTCCCCAAGAAACAGAAATTTATATAAACTATCGTGAATTTTAACCTTCATACCTGCATTAGAAAGCCTCTACAAGAAACTGAAATTTATATAAATTACTATGCATTTCAATCTTCTGAGTGACAGACTCAAAGATGTCCCATGAAACCACAGCACTCAAGGAATATGATTTTGAAACACAAATCACAAATCTTGAAGATTGCAACAGCAGCAAGGCAGGTAATTAGGAACTGTCTCTTCCCTAACCATTTCCCTCAAAAAAAAAACCCAAAAAACCACACCCTCAATTTTTGTACATATAATAGATTGCACACAGTCAACCATAAACTCATTTTGTCCAGAAAGTTGTGCCTTCCCCAATGCCACACTGGTTTATGACTTTAAAGAATACATCAAAATTACTTTTCTCTCTCCACTTCAGTTTTATATTCATTACAATGGAACGGAATGCAAGTCCAAAACCATTTTGATTCAAGCTAAAAGAATGCCTTCCTGAAAGTCTGGCCATACCTCTATTTGATGCCAAAATCACTCTCATCCAGTAGAAAGGATCTGCAGAGTCTGATGACATAATGCCAAACAAGGGAATCTGCATGTCCAACCAACAGATTAAATTAGCATTATTAATTAATTCAATTTAGCATTAATTAACTTCATAGCATGCTTTAAACATTTCAGATCTTCCTTAAAAAGGGAAGCAAACATACCTGGCAGCATACTAAGAAGATGAAGAGTGTGATAGCTGTCCATAGTACCTTTTCCTTAAACTGAATCTAAATGGAATAAACACAAAACCAAAAACCAACAACAGATGATAAAGCTGTCAAGATAACAAGACCTGGTCCATCAAGCAAACTTTCATAGTAGCACACTTGATTTTTTTTTTTGTGGAGGGACAAAGTACACAACATCCCAAAGAAAATAATGTACTGTTCATCCCTTTCATCTCACACAAGACCAAGGAAAGCTACAAAGCTTTATTCAAAATTTAATCCAAATAAGCAAGCTTATGTCAATGCAAGGTAATTCCCAGTACTTCGACAGAAATAAGTCTTACATTTTCATGAGTAAGAGCTTATGATGAGAAAAAAAACAGTAATAGGGAGCAGTTTATCTCAGCAAATAATCTTAGATTAGACTTTATGAAGCAAAGATTTTCAAGTTGCTGCTTTAACTTACTCTAGTTTGCACTTCAATCTGTACTGCCTTCAACATCTCACCATGCACTGCTGTGACATAAACAAATCTGCCCAACCACATTCTTTATACATTTATTCTTGTACAACCACATTCACATGAGATGTACCACACATGCACTCCATTAAAAAACAACTGTACCTAAAACTGCCATTCTCCCATCAGGGAAGAAACCCCAAATCCCACAAATGCAAACTCTGAACATTTTATATAACACAAATACAAATCTAGGAAGAAAATTTTATTAGCCTACCTTCCGTTCTGGCTTTTGAATTTCAGGCAAGATAACACAGAAGGGCTTGATCACTTCAAGAAATTTTACTGTACAGAAATAAGTTAAAAGACAAAGTGAACACACAGATACAACACTGGAAAAAGCCCAAGCTGAATTGAATTTGGACATGTACTTTATATAATAAAAGTCCCAGTTCTGGGGAATTTTTGGTTGGTTAATTTGTGTGTGTGTGGGGGTGTTTTGTGTTTTTAAGTTCTTACCTGTTCTAATTACACAGAGATTCAGCTAGCGCATTTTAAGTACAGTATGGACTGGGAACAGAATTAAAGAAAGCCAAGTATTTTCCCATTTCACTGAGTAGGTTGACAGCACCAAAAAACCTTTGTCACTGCTTTACATGAGTTTATCAACACCCTTGAACTTTTACTTCATGGTAGTTTCTCCCCAGCCTGACATTAGAGAAAAAAGTGCCTTGGGTATTGTAAATATATTACTTTTGAGCCATACATCTTAAGAATTCCTACACACTTTTGGGCCATACAGCTTAACAGTTCCTACCCACACAATTCAGAAGCATCAGTTCAAGTTAAGCTACACAACATCTCATGTCATGACACCTCCCCAGCCAAAAAGACATATCCTTAGATCAGAAGTCTGTCTTAAAATAAGCATATAATGAAGAGGGGATTTGCAAAGTCACAAGTTCTCCCATAAACAGAGAGCTCTGAATTTGAAGAAGAGTTAATTCTAAATCTGCTAAAACAAACCTAAGGATGCATTTGAACTAAGAAGAGTACAAAAGTGCAGAATTGAAATTACTGGTGCCTCTCCACCTTTTCATGCAAGGCTAAAACTTCAGCGGCAACTTAGCGACGCTTTAAGACCAGCCCACAAAAGATATTTTCTTAACTTCAAACGATTATATCTGAAAAGTTACATTGGACCGCAATATTCAATTTAAAGCAATTCCAGGGTCTCTCCATCTACAGTAATACAGCAATCGACTAAGCCGCTTTCCAAGCAGCTTTTTCTCGAGGTACGGGATGCTGCAGATTCCCATTCCCATTGATCGGATCACCCCGGGATGCAGACACAGTCTGTAACTCCCTCTGACAATGTCCCTGGAAGGGTCATGCCCGAGGTGACATCCCGCCCCCCCCACCCCGATACCGCGCTCGGCACCCTCAGCCTGACACGGGGCACACGCCGCCCGTTCCTTCCCCGGGATGAGCTGCCACCCCCAGGAACGGCGCTTTCCCGGCCAGAGGGGAGAAGCAAGAGCGCAGCAGCAGCCGCTGAAGCGGGGGACCCCGGTACTCACTGCCCATGGCGGCGCCGGCCGAGCAGCAGCGAGCGGCGGCCGCGGAGGGAGGGACACGTCAGGCTCCGAGCGCGGCCGCCCCCTTCCGCTTCCTGCCACGCGCCGCGTCCGCCGGACCTCGGCCACGCCGCTCCCCGCCTACAACTCCCATCTTGCTCTGCGGCCAGAGAGAAGGATAACATCCGCAGCCCGGATGACCTCCATGGCGTTACGTGGCTTGCTGGGAGTTGTAGTCCTGCGCCTCCCGCCATCTTGATGTGATTTGGGACTGGCTCCTGTGTCAGGTTGTGTCGAGGAACCCGTGTTTTAGCTACCAGAAAGCGTAGCGCTGGTTTAAGAGATTTCAACAAATACATGAATAAACACTTAAAATTCATTTCCTGGTCATGTGTTTTTGTAGTAGGACGTTGCAGGCCTTGCTCTGCAGTAAGAACCTCCTTGCACCCGCCACACAACACATGCGTCAGACAGTAGAAAGAGTGGCTTTGTCTAAATGCCTCAGCTCCTTTGGCCATTTACGAGTGACGTGTGCAGGTAGTTCTCTGGACTCTGTGATCGACGGAGATACAAGTGGAGAAATACCCTGCTTACCTTACATCTCTGGAGAAATCTGCTTTTCTCACACAAGTTTTCAGATGAGATGAATCATCCTCCAGAGGTATTTATGTATTAAAGAGGGAACTAAGGTGACAATTTCAGCCTAGATACTTGGATTTTAGGTATCTGATGTCAGACAGCTCCAGGTGTCAGTGTCCCACAGTCCCTGCCTGCCCAAGGCCGCATGTAACACACCCAGATCCAGCTGGGCTTTAATAAAATATGAAACATTGGTGAAAATGTGAAGCTTTGGGCCGCATGTCAAGGAAGTCACGGGACATCCACACGTCACTGTGTCACCAGCCGCACCAGCAAGGGAAATGTGCCCACAGCGGCTGATTGTTTGAGGTGTTTCTTTCCAGGAACCACTCAACGTTGTGTGTGTTCTCCAGGCCTCTACAGGGGAAGGTATCAGCAGTCTGAAAGGGAAGGTAAACAGAAGTCAAGGGAAAGATTAAAGCAAATAGAGGTGCTAATACAAAGCAATTAAAGTCAGTGTATACACTCTATAAAACGCGTAATAGCTTCCACAAAACCTCCCTGATAATTTCTGAGCATTTAGGTATGCTCGCTTTGATTATTTCATCCCTACTCTTCTGAGATTACTTTAAAAGACCAGCCCTAATTCCCGTGCAAATTTTTTTCTTTTACTGTTTTTTTATTGTTGGACTGTATAATTGCTCTTCTCCAGGCTTCTGAAACCATGCATCTCATCTGTGAGTTATTGAAGACATCTGCCAGTGGGTGTGAGGATGTTTTAGTTCTTGTCCAGGGTTGCTCATTTCAAAACATCCAGTTTACTGAAACAGGTTTTAATCCACCCGTTTCTAATTAGAGATAAAGCAACTGCTTTCCAACTGACATGCTGTCTTGCAGAATTGATTCAATAAGATTGTTTTGACTCAGTAACATGGACACTGTGCTGGTTTATCAGAGCTGATAAGTGGAAAAGGGAGAACCAGCAGTGATTCTGCGGATGTCTGGATAGGGATCACAGCAGTGATCAGGGGATTGATGGTAGACGCATGCAATGAGATATCAGAATTTGCACAGTCATACATCCTTTTTGTGCTAGTAAACTTTGTCTGTGCCATAAGAATTGAGAAAAATATTTAATAGGCTGTTATTTGCATGGCTCACCTGTCAGACTTCTTGTGTTCCTGTTTTTTATTTTTTAAAAATTATTTTAGACAATAAGATAATTTGGTTCTCTACTGTAAAAAAAAAATGTATAATTACACAATTGTCTACTTAGGGAGAATGAAAACTCGTTAGATCTTGCCTGCCTCTCTGTTTTGTTCATCCTGGGCCTGAACACCTTCACATTTTGGGTGAAGAGGTACAGTCCTACAAGTGAAATTTGCCATTGAAGTTCAGTTCTAGGCAGAAAAAATGGTTGCTGAAAGCAAGCTTTCCTTAGATCTTACAGTGAAAAAAAGAAACTTTTGCCAACTGCTGTAAAAAAAAGTACACAGAGAGGAGACAAGTTCAGCTCCTTTGCATAATCAGGTGTCACTCTGCAGAAGTGAAAATCAAAACAAACTGAAGATACAGTTCTGGGGCATTATTACAGTAAAGCCATGAGAAACACTGAGTCAAATTTTGGCCTAGTATGACTCCTTGACCTTGACAGTTTATCCTGGGCAACTCTTTTGGCAGCCAATTGCAGACAGTGTGACAAAAATGGAATTTTATATACTAGGGTTGATTTTTACACTGTTTTGGAAGCACCTACTACTTCAAGAGGAGTCAGTGTGGAGTGGTGCCAGCTGGTACAACTGGAGTGATGATGATGAAGAGGAGGAGGATAGCATGTAATTAATAAACTGCTCTTTAGAGAACAGCAACATCTGAGAAGCAGGCATAGATTTAAAACAGCTTGTTCTTTTCATGTTTTGCTATTCTTCTTCAAACCAGATCAGTCTCCCCTACATAACCAAGCTAATCCTGCTTCAGAAATAATGTAATTTAGGACCATTAAAAACATTAGTATTCACTTACTGGCACTGAAGTTTGTTAGCCAGTGTGTTCCACTGTTTCACACAGTGCAAATCTTCAGCCTTTAGTGCAAAATTATATATCTCAATATACCTCTACTGCATTAGTGCAAAGCTGACATTTAATTACTGCTTTTCAAATCAAGCTTTGCTCTGTGGTGACTGAGATGCTGGACTTAATTGTGCTGAATTGTACCCTGATGCAAACAGCAAAGACTACGTGATTGCTTCAATAGCCAGAGGTGAAAAGCAGAAAATGGGGGCAGAGAGTAGAAGTGGGGAGACCAACATAGATGAATTCGTGTCTGCCTTTAAATGGTTCCTTTTCATTCTCATCATTGCTTGCAGAAACCAGCTACAGCCTCTCATTGAAGAAATCACATTTTTCACGCCTGTGACTTGCTCACGCCCTGTTCCCACACCAGTACATTTTATCAGTGTGTCAAGGAGTGCCTGTTGCCCTGAGTAAAGGCCTTTCCTTAGCAGGGAGGATGAAGGAGTCCTTCCAGCTGTTGGGATCCTGGTCTCAGAGCAGCTGTTGTAGGCTGGGCTGGCCAGAGGACATTAGAAAGCTATTGTTTGTACACACGTGTGTGAGTGCACACATGGATGTTCACCTTGCAAAACAAGGCTAGCTCATATTTGTAGCATCAGTCTGCAAGAGGGGTTCTGGACAGCAATAGCCCTGCACGGGCTGGGTCTGTTTAGCTGCAGTGTTTGTATTCAGTTCTCTGCCAGTAGTTGTCTGTGTAACCACAAGGTGGAAGAACTGCTTTATTTATGGTGCCTTCTCAGCTTGCATGAAATGCACACAACTGTGTAGGCAAGTTTTATTAGTGTCATTATTTAATTGTTACAGTACATCAATGCCCAAGGGCCATTTGCAGGACCAGAAGTCCTTGTGTTAAGTGTAATATGATACAGTCCACAGTCCTGCAAGGAGCTTCCTGCAGACAGATCCCTGGGCCCCACACGGTGGGTCAGGAGATCACCGTGACCTCTCTGCAGAGTACAGCCATACTGCGAGTCCCCTTAAACGATCATCACGTGGGGGAGCTCCAGGAGATCCTGCTCAGATGGAGCAGCTGCATCTCCAGTGCTCTGACTGAGTGTTCCAGGGACCAACCACAGCTGTGACATACGTGACATCCCCTTTGGCTGCCACCCCCATGCTGTCTCTCAGGCTGTTTGACAAGTGCTTGTTAGATGTCCCTAAAGATTTATTTATGCAGGTAGATGGGGTCTAGAGGTGGTAGCATGCGTGAAACAAGGTTACTAAGTGGAAGGTCATGATCTGAATGACAAGTGACACAGACGTAAGGATGACCTTCAGGAAACCCTGGGTAGATAACATTCCTAAAACAAATTGTTACTAACCTAAAAGAGACAGCTGCTAGCCCCTTTAAGCCAATAGCCAGACTCCGTTCATTTCCACAGAGCTAGAATTTCCCTTGTAGCCTGTAGCCACAGGACAATCTCCCAGCCTAAGGAACCCCAAGCAGCTTCCAGTGCTGCAACTGGTGTTCCCCAAGGCACCACACTGGGGCCAGTTCTGTTTAGTATCTTCATCAAAGATATCACCTGGTCTAGGGGGTGGAGGGCACCCTCAGGAAGTTGCAGATGATACCAAGTTTGGTGGGAATGTTGATCTTCCAGAGAAGAGGGATCTGGGCAGGCTGGACTGATGGGCCAAGGCCAATTGCATGAGGTTCAACAATTGTGAAGTGCTGGGCCCTGCATTTGGTTGTTTCATACCTGTGCCCATTTGGAAAAAAAAATTCCAATTTCAAATCTAAAATGAGATATCCAAACCACTGATTAAATAGAATACATCAAAAGAAGTAAGCTTAACTTCTCCACCAGACATAAGTCCAAAATTGCAATGCACTTCCAATATCATTATCAGGACATGAGAGGTTAAGAGAGTATCTTGCTACTGCTTTGCACGAAATGTTTTGAGTCCTGAACTCCCATTATGACTCACACCCCTATTTCTCAAATTTGTTCACCCAGGTCCTCCTAGAACGTAATTTTATTCCATGTATTTATGGCACTGCTTAATAAGGTATCTTATTAAGGTAAAATACTGTGTAACACTGTACCTTTAACGAGCCGTGCTCCCTGCTGGCAGCATTACAGCAGTGCTTTCTCAATAACGAGGATCCTGATTTCTGGCTCTGATAAAAAAGACCTTCTATATAACACACACTTTGTGTAGCACAAAGAGTCAGTGGCTAAACCCTGATCTTGTCAAAGAACAACAGCAAAACTGCAATAGGAGTACTGTTTCATCCTGCATCTTCACATGAAACCTCAATATTTCAGGTAGAAACAAAAGGTAACGTGTAGTTTTGCAATGAGAGCAGCACTATTGGTTCAGAAAAAACTGTAATAAAGCTACCTTCTCTTTGCTAAACCATGCCATGACAGGGACAAATTATAACAAATGATGGTAAAATTATGCAGATCAGCCAACAAGGCCAGATACTTACCACCACCATTTCATGCAATATGGGCAGTTGAAATATATACAAGAAGAATGAAGTGGGTTTACAGCCTTCCCTGAGGGATGCAGTGTTGGTGACTGCTGGCCACTGAACTCCAGACTGGATTGATAATGGCTGGTTCTCAGCTGACAGCCTGCAAATTGTACCTGTTCATGGTGAACCAACAGGTGAGTAGTTTAGCAAGACTGAAAGGCCTACAGCTAATATAAGGTTAAAGTCTCCATACTGTCTAAATGCTTCCCATGTTTTCTCTTCCAGCTTCTTTAAGGTTTCAGAAGTGTTCAGCATGGTTGTTTTTTTCCTGTTAAACCCTCCTCCCCTCCATAGATTGGTTATTTTTCATGCCCTACTTGGTTTTCTGTGGCTTATCTAACTAAATTCTGTAAAAAAATATAACAGAGCTAACTAAACCAAATGTTTTCATATTTCTAGGGATTAAGAACTAGCTTTTGCTTATATGATCTGTTTTTTTAGTCATCAAACTATTGACCTGGAACCATTGCTTAAAAAAACAACAAACAGTGTTTGGAACACTAGGGAAAAAATGCTTGTCTTGCAAACACTGATGCCAGTTTCCCTTAAGGGCCCATACACTAGTAACCAGATACATATAGCTCTGATAATGGACTCATTTACATAAACATCACTGCCAGCTTGATTGTAACATTCCCCATGTGGAAATTGGCCAGGGCTGGAAATCACCGCTATTAACCTGAGAGCTTTTACACCTTTGCAGAGACTGCTTTTGGCACAGAGCCCATAAAATTTCATCTAGAATTTTATGAAGCATTAGCAAAAATACCTTTCGTGCTGCAACCACATTGGACCTGTATTTGGGAATGGAAACGTACCAACGGAGGAGGCTGTTTGATTTTCAAGTCAGCAAATCTTACCTGGCACTGGGTCCCTCTAGTCCAGCTGGAAAGTTCTGACAGCAGTCAAATAACAACGTGAACATTGGACTTCTACTTCAAATGTTGTTTGTCAAATCAATGTTTGGATATTGAATTTGAATAGCCTCTTGCACACAGGGCTGTGGAGTTACATTCCCCTCTTGCACACAAAGCTGTAGTGGTGGGGTGCACACAGTCAGACTGAGCCTGTAGCTGCACAGCTTTTTCATGCAAATTAAACATGTAATACACTGACATTTCTGTATGCAGTAATTATCATGTGCATACTTGAAAAGAAAATGCTGCACATGTAAAATTCTGCTTTTGATCCTGGAAATAGAACTGATTTCTGTTTATTTTATGGATATTTGAAGCTCTTGCTGAATAATTCTGTGATTCTTTCAATTTTGATCTCTTGACAACATCAGCTTTTAAATCCAAACTCTTTGTAAATTACCTTTTGAATGACTTTCTTTCTTCTGGAATTCTGAGCAGCAGCAGAAATTCATCAAGTAAATTATCTTTCTGGCTTTAAAACCAAAGCTGAAACCTGAGCTGTTCTGTTTGGTACGTAGTGAATGGGCTTTGATTTGATTTTTATTGTATTTCATTCAAACTTTATTATAAAACATCTCCCAGGGACACTTGCATGAGAAACACTTTGCAAGTAAAACAGCATTGTATTTCCAGTCTCCCATTTTTAAAGGTTATTGTAACATTTTTGTCATGCTTGTTTATCTCCATAATAATCCACTGTATGGCAGACAACTGCAGCAGTCAGGTCACAGAGCTAGATGTCTCTGTAGGTTTTTCTAATGGATTTTTTCCCCTACTACAAAAGGGTTTCAATGTGTCATTAACCCAGTGACCAGCACTTCTGCAGTCAGACTGTGGGCTGTCCCCAGGCAGCTATATTTCCAGTGTTCTCTGACTCCAGTTTTGTCTCAGCTGATTTACTGATGTGGAATTTGGTGTAGATTTGAGATCAGTCAAAAAACTATTACGGTTTAAATTGAGCAGATGATCTTTATGGATGGTTCAACAGTGGGTTTTATGTTGATCCTAACAGTTGGTTCTTTTAGAATTTATCCACCCGTATTTTTCAATGGAACAACAGTGAATTTCAGCAAATAGATAATTTCAGGTTTGGATTCAGGCTAGGCATACAAAATGTTTTCTTGATCCTCTGTCTTTGTAAAAATTGCAGTTCAAATCCAAACTAGATATAAATTACAATATATCACTTCTTTTTATTGACTTTTGATTATTATTTATCTCTCAGTCTCAGAGAGGACTTTTTAAAATACTAACATTTAACAGGCTTGGTTTGATCCTGCTTCTATTTCCATCATTGGCCAAAAATCCTGCTGGGTCACATCCTCTGAGTAGATATCCCTGTGGATATCCTAATGCATTTTATAAAATGCATCCAGTAAATCCAATAACAACAGAAATAAGATTAAATACACAGTGAACACATGGCTCCAAAAAAAGCAAGTTATAGCTTCACTTTGAATTTTTACTTACATAGATTTACTTTCCTTGTGAAAGTAGGCGATATAAATCTTTATCAATATTTACTTAGCTCAGCTAGGGAAATAAAACAGTAACTACACAGTGATCTGTGCAATATCAGAGTAGTACAAACACATTAAAGTCCTCCTTAAATGCAAGTGGGCAGGACGCTGGCCAACTAGGAAGAGCAAGAGAATTGCTAACATGCCTGAGTTTTACAGACGTGCCAAGGGGCTTAGCAGCCTTTAGTGAACATTGCTGTTACAGCAGCTTGCCTGAAATAACAAACAAAGAAATCATATTAAAGACTGAGCTGCTTAGGGCAGCAGCATTAGTATGGTAAATTTCCTGGCAAGAGAACTGTGATTTTGGGCATCAGATGGCTGCTCCATGCTGCAGTGCTGGGTAGCAGTGGATTCCTCATCCCTTCTGAAAAACACAGAACAATAACTGTCAGGAGGGTTTTATCATCTGTGAATACTAGAAAGAGGGTAAATTTCCTGTCCTGTGGTTTTGTTCATCTGCTATTTGGCATCTTTGTGTAAGAGCCCAAGAAGCCATCCAGCAGCAAGCTATTAATGCACCAGCTATGACAAGGCTTTGGAGCCGTTTCAGTCTTTGTATAGCCTTTGAGTGTTTGTCCCCTCAGAGCACTCCAAAGAGCTGGCTTTACAGTGGGCTGGCTCCAGAGCTGAGGTGAATGCTGGTACATCAAGGCATGCTTTGATGAGTGAATTTTCAAGTGGCAGTGCTGGCACAAGCAGCTGCTGTGCCACACACCCCTTAGTGAGCACTTGTTCTCGGTGCCTCTCTCTGTGCTGTGCTGGTATAAGCAATTTGTAGCTTCATGGCAACGTGGACTACAAAATGATCTGGCTGCAAAATACTTTTTCAAATCCTGCAGATGAACTACAGATTTAGTCTTTTTTATACTCATTTAGGAGTTCTGACTGCAGCATGAGTGAATACCTTAGTTAGCTTCAGCTGAGCCTGATAATTAATGAGAGCAGTGAGCATATAACAGCTTGGGTTTCAGCATGGGCTGTCCAAGCCAGCTAGAGATCACACTGAATTGCTCTGACAGCTGGCACCTGCACTATTGAATCTTCACTGCTAATCATTACATCTGGCTTGAGTACATCTATTCAGCTGAAAATCACATCTCACAGCAGCAAGATGGCCATAGCTTTGTCTAAATGGAGGTGTGTTCCTGCTGATGGAAGAAGGGAGATAGAATGAGACACCTTTAAAAGTCACTTTTCCTCTTACTTTTTTATCTTCTTACCTTTCCCTATACACTTTACAGTGTACCTGTAGACTATTGAAGTAGTTAAGTGGCCAACACAACTTTAAAACATGTCTTTACTGAAGGATACTCAAGGAATAAACAAAATAAGAACCCCTTAAGTTTTACTTAGTTTTATTTAATTCAGTAGCTGAGAAAGTACACGCCACATCTCAATATTGTAAAACCATTTTGCACATATTCTGTAGGTGACTCCTTGGATACATCAGGGCCTTTTAGTGACTAGTTAAATCAGTCACAGATTTGTTACAGAGCTCCCCAGAGAGCTGAAGCTTTCCTAGAAAACATGGTAGGTCGTCTAAATTCAGGTCTCAGTTACCCAGTAAATCTACTACGGTTCTGCAAAGCATCTTCTCTTTTTTTTTTTTCTCCACTGCAACTGTGTCTAAGTGGCATATTTTATTAAATCACATCTGCTTTGAGAAAAATACAGTTCATTCATCCTTCTAATTACTACTGTTCAAATTTAGCCTCAATTAGTGACCTCTCAATTTGCTGAGATTAGTTCTGTCTGCGTACCAGTGAGACTGGCTATGAAGGTACATGTGATAAGCCCTACATTCCTTCTTCTACTTAACACATCAACAATTATATATGTGGTGCTTTTCTGTGAAGGAGTAAACAAAATGCCCTTGTTGCCTGCAAACACGCAATCTCTCCTTCCCCAGAACGGCTGTTTTGAATGCTACGGACAAATATGTTGCCAAAAATCAAGGCGGTGAGAGCAGTGCAACAGTGTTATTGTTCTAACACTCTGTAACACTTTCTGATATGTGGATCTCAATATAACATTACAGAGATGTGAGCCACTCCCTCCAAACACACCCAGGCAGACCCACAAAATGAGTAGGGATGTATTACTATCACTGTTTCACGTGGGTGAACCTGGGTGGAGAGACCAGATGCCCAAGACTAGTAAATGGAGCAACTGAACTGAAAGCACACCCCAGAGGTTCAAATTTCCAATCAGTGCTCCAGTTACGAGACATCTCCCTGTGATCCTCCTCCTCATACTGGGGAGCCTGGAAAAGCCTATTGAATGGGTATTATAGCTTTTTATGTTTGGATTCAGCAGTTGTTTCAGCCACATTTGAAAGGAATGAGTCAGGAATTTGTGTATGTGGGAAGTGGTTTCCTCTCACATTACTGCATGTATGGATGAAATACATTTCCTCTACTATGAAGCTGCTGAATGGGAAAATAAAGTAGTACAGCTGACTGGCACTTTAGTGGCTGTACTTGGACCCTGATAATGAAAAGCCAGTGGCCTTGGGAGGCAGGTTTGGATAATGCATTCCACAGAAAAGCTGGTGAAGTCACTTGTATTATTATGAAGAATGACTAGAAAAGGACAAAGTGGAGAAAAAAATACCAGTATTAAAACCAGATCAATTAGAGACCCAGTTTTTTTAGTGAAACCTGGCCTGGCTGAAAATGCAAGAGGAAATCTGGCTTTAAGACATGAGCTATAATGCAATAATGAAGACGCCTCCCTCTGTGCCTCAGGCAGTTTTTGTAGCAACCAGTGTTCAGGAATCAGAGATAATGATAATGGCTTCTGCCTGCAGTCATTACAGCCATGGCACGCACAGTATGCGAGGCATTTAACGTCAAACTCACCAGCACCATGCAGTGAGATGGCAGCAGAGCTGAGTGGAATATTCGCAGGTCACCTCCCAAAGCCTGGTCGTAGCCACAGGATCTGCGGCATTGCAGAGCAGGCAGGTTTCATCTGGTATGAGAATGGACTGCAGAATTGGGGCTGGGGCTAGAACCTGCCCAAAAAATGAGTGTCCACAAATCCAGGGAGCTGGTGTGATGTTCCTTTTGTCCTTCAAAGCTGGTTTGACACTGGAGCGATAGGCTTCTGTGAGGTCTGGAGCTGGTGAACACCCCGAGTGGCTGTTCCCAACAGCTGGGGAACTTAGGGAGAAACAAAGGAGTTTAAGGACTGGACAGATAAGTGGGCTGAGGAAGAAATGGGATTAGAGGAAGAGAAACAAGAGATTTGCATAAAGTTTTTGAGAAAACTCTGAGGAGAAAACTTTGAGAAAGAAGTTTGAGAAAACTTCTGAGGAGAGCACTACAGCCAGCAAAGTAATGGAGAAGGAAGAAGACACAGGGGAGTACTAAAAGATTTCCCCATTTGTTCCTTAGCTCAGCAAGGAATTTAAGGATCTTTTTGACTTGAAGCCCAGAATAGTTCCAATTATTTAAAGACCAACACTTTTTTTTTTTTTAAGTACTTTGAGGAGCTAGGCAGAAGACAGAGTTGCCAGGTATGTTTTATAAAAAGAATCTTACTGGTGTCAGTAAAGAACTTCTAAAAATAATGTTATACATACATATATAAAATACACAGGACATTGTGGAACACTTAAAGATAAGGTTTGAAGGTAATTCCTTAGGCAAAGTAGGGCAGGCTGTCAGGACCCACAGCTCCACACCATGCTGGGTCCCTCTGCTCCAGCAACACAAACACACAGCCACAGCCCGGCCTGTGCCGTGGGTGCAGCCAGCAGTGATGGGTGAATCACTCCAGCAAACACCAGACAGGGCAGTACACACTGAGACATTCACTGAGAGAGAAGGAAAGTGTACTTCTTCCCACTTTCTATGGATATTTTTGCCATTTCCAAATATTTCCTTTGCTTTCAACCTCTAGACGTCAAATGATAGTAAATTGCAAGTGTTCTAGTTCCAGCTGAGCACAACTGGGGGTGAAACAGCTTTTCTTTGAAGCTGGAGATAGAGTTCACTTGAAAAGCTGTGTGGAGAGTTACAGACATTTGCAAATGAGAACTGAATTTCTGACCAGGTGATTCAAAGCATTGTGATTCATGAAACATTTTCAGAGGAGCTACAGAATCCATTAAGAGAGCAGCCAGTGAAAGGGACCACCCCCGTAGCTGAGACAGCAATCACTAGGTAAACAGCTTATTAAAAGAATGTCATTATCTTCCAAATCAGCAGAAAAGCAACATAGATCTTTATGAATATACCTTAACATTAAAAAAAATGATTCTAGCTTTTAAAATTTTTTTACTCATTGACACATGATCATGGATCTCAATACACATCTCAAGTAGAGGAAAAAAACAGGATCAGGATCCAGGGCCAAATCCTTTTACTTCTGAACCATCCCTAGGAAGAGATGGCAAGGATCATTCATCTCACCTTGGCTCCATCACATGTTGTAACACTCTGGGAGCACTTCCCATCTCTGTTGTCAGCCTCTTGTATTGCTGCTCCCTCAGCCTCTTACCTGGAGCATATTTGGGAGTGCTGGTAGAAGAGCTGACAGCTCTGTGTGCACCAAGGCAATTTTCTTTTGGCACATCAAGGCTTTCTGAGTGGCAATGTGTGTCTGCTGGAACACAATACAGACAGTGCCCCACAAATATCAATATTGCACACATGCAAAATGGGTGTGTGTGTTTGCCTGGTGTGGGCAGGGACTGAGACACAGGCAGCCAGCCCCAGCAGTCAGTGTGAGGATGAGCAGTCAGATGCCTGATGGGTTCTTCTGAGACCACATGTATGAAAACAGACATGAGAAATCTGCAGGGATCTTTATGAAGTCAGTTTTCTATGGACAATTTCAAAACAAAACATTAGCTGGGGTTAAAAATTGAGAGCTTCAATTAGCTTTTTGTAGCATTTCATTTTTTTGCTTTATTCCGTGTGCCACGTTACCAGCTACCATTCCAACATTTTTCTTCATATATGGGAACTAGTGAAGTCCTTCAGCACTGTAAGAAAAAATCTGTAGTATATGCTTTTGATTCATAAACCCCCCACTCATTTGAACAGTTGGCAGCTTCCAGCACTGCTTGCATTTTAGAATTATGGATGATGTAAATTCAGCCTGAAACACTAAGCTAACTGCTGCTCAGATGGAAAGGGGCTGCAGTAAAACATTATTTCAGTGAAACCCACACTCAGTGGAGGTTGGAGAATGCATACACTGTAATTTTTGTTTGTTTGTTTGTGGTTGTTTTTTGTTTGCCGGGGTTTTGGTGTTTTCTTTGTTTGTTTTCTGTTGGGTTTTGTTGGTGGTTTTTTTTGGTTGGTTGGTTTTTTTTAAATCAGGTTTTGTCATAGAAGAAATTAAGGCTCTTAAGGACTTTCACAGCAATGTGAGATAACCCGTGGAGATAGCAGACCTGCAGATTCTTATATTCTCAGAGGGATGTTGGCTGAGATCTATACCTCTCAATGAGCATGCTTTCTGCTTCTGCCTTCCTCAGACAAGCTACAATTTCAAACACTGGTTTGGAAATCGTAGTCATCCCAAGGGCAACCCAGGAACTGCATAGGGCCCACATAAAATTAAGAAGTTAGTGCCCACATCCTAGATATTTAATCCAGAAAAAAACCCATTCCCCTCCTTGATAATTAGTGCTAGACATTCTGACTTGGGCATAAACAGAGACAGACACATGAGGGTCCCCACAGGCAGTCAGACCCCGTGGGCAGCAGGAAAGGATGCTCAGTGCATGTGAGGGAAGGTCACTTGGCCGTGCTGCATGAAAAAACCCTGTTAACTGCACAGTGCAGTTCAAGCTCGCTGATTGCAAGGCCAATATATAAAATATATGTCATTACTCTCCTCAGTTATCAAGACAGACTTTCTCAGAGTATATACTTTCCTTCCACCCAGCTCATTAAATATCAGTCTTAAAAGCAAAACATATGAAGTGAGAAAGAAACAGCCAGCTCACGACTGAAATAAAAGTTTAATTGAAGAGTGCCAGCTGAGTTTCACATACACAGTCAAATATTACTAATGAAAGGTTACAAATATGTCCCTTCTTCCCTTGAAATATTCCAAATAGACTCTTTCAGAGAGTGAAATCCAGTAGATTAGCCCAAGATTTAGATCACAAGAACTGTAAGGAATAGACCACAGAGCAGAGACCAAAGATCAAAAAAAATTCCTTTAAAAAAATCTTCCTTAAAGAAAAAAAAATTTAAAAAGCAAAATCAGTAGGTACAGTTGGAGAATTTAGAGTTTCACAAGGAAACCCTTAAGGGATGCTCAAGAGCATTGTTTCCAGCTGCCTTAAGAGCCTTGTAGAGAAATTAAAACAAAATCATCTTTATTTCACAGTAACAACAAAAGTCAAAGAGTTTCCAAGATTGGATGGTTATTGATTTGAAGAACTTTCTACTGATTTTGTTTCATAACTTACTAAAGCAAAGTTTGCCTTCTTGATCTTACACCTACAACTGCACTTTATGACCAGAGGGGTTGAGATTTTAGGAACTGGTCACTGATTTGTACTGCTGAAGTTCATGGTTGTCATAACTCTGTTCTAGGCAGAACATAACCTACATATGAGCAATGGAAAGAAAAAAGGATGGCTGAATGATACTGAAATTATGCAAACACAAGAGTACATGTTTACGCTGTGACACACATTCTGCTTGGGAAATTTAAAGGGAGACAAGCAATCAGCTGTAAGGCTCATGGATTTACTCTTTTTCTATGTGTTTTCCTTAATTTCTTCCCCCCAAATATCTTCTTGTCTGAGCATTCCTCAGTCTTACTAGAGTTGTCAGGAAAACGTAGGGATCTTCCTTCTAACAGTTATTACATCACAGCTTAATATTCCCACTGGGTATTTATAGAATAATTAATGAATAACAAAAGTTGGAATTGGGAAAGAGATTTTGGATCATCCTCTCCATCTCTCTCTGCCACAAGCACTTCAGTGAGAAAAGCAACAAAAAAAGCTGGCATTTTTGCAGCCTAAAACATGCTTAAAAGAGAAAATCGAGATGCTCTAAAATAGAAATCCTGGAAGTAACTATGGATAAACTACCCTCTTTTCTTTGCCTTTTTTTTTTTTTTTTGTTCCACTTTTGTTGCTGCTTTTGTAGTTATCAAAAGTCACTTCTTGCTGACAATGATTATTCTCATACAATATCATAGTTCAGTCTTATGTTTGCCTCTGACACTCAGTCTGCATTGCAGCATGCTGTCATTTACAACTGTGGCCCAAGAGCACAATGAGATTTCCAATTCTCTTGTCTGTAATGCCCAGGCAGTGACAGATATACTGCAAGGTAGGCACCAGAGAACTGATGAATAGTTATTGGTAAGTCAAATGAGATAGCAGTACTGGTAACAATTTTCACTCTAATCTACTGTCTTCAGGCCCTATAAAGGCCAACACTGCCTTCAGAAGCACTGTTTGAATAGCTCCTCTTCCCTGTGATTATAGCCAATCCTCTTGGTAGAAAATTAGCCTTATACTACTCCATTAAAGCTATTCCTGTTATATAAACATTTATTGTTTAGCACATCTCTCCTTTCCCTGTAGCTGCAATGCTGATATGCAGATAATACTGGTCTCATTTATTACTTTTTAGTTTGCATCCCTTTGTTCATCTCTCAAGGGAAGTTTCCTGACCTCTAAGATCCTGGTCATACTAGACTTTGAAATGAATAGGATTTATGTGAAAATTTAAGGTTCTTCTTGTCTTTAGTAGAGATTGCCTACCAGCCCTACTGAAAGATTCATTTGTGACTTGCTGCCAAAGGATTAGTTTTCTACTAGCACAGGTTCAGGTCTATTAGCAAAAACAGGATGTCTTGGCTGTTATGTCTGTGCTTTAGATAATGTTTACAGGAGCTGGTGTTCTTGGCTAATGGACCTTAGCTAATGGGATTTTGTTTCAAACAGAGGCTTTTCTATGTTTTACCTTTGCACCAGTCAGTTACAGTCTGGCCCTTGTTTTTCATCAGCTGACTTAATCTAATACTTAGTTTCCTGGGTAGCTTAGTAGATCCAAGTGGGATGAACAGCAAAGGAGGAATTTCCCTGGCTAGAGCTTTCTGTCATATGTCTGCTGTGAGCTGAGCCCTGGGCTGCCACTGGGCCTGTGAGGCAAAGGGTCCCAGCAGCACTGGAGCCTGCACAGCCTGATTGAAGATGAAGAGCCACACACAAAGGCTGGACAACCTTGGCTTTCAACCACAGAAGTCCAGAGCTGCAGTACTATCAAATTAAGCATCATCAGAGAAGCACAGCTCAAAGGCAATTATGTCCTTAAGCATGTGTTGCCCTTTCCTCTCTGTGGGACTCAGCTGTGATCCAGAGCCAATGCAGCATTTGTCTCCCCAAATTCTTCAGTCTCTGCAGAATCTGGAAGCACTGAGTGTCACTGAACTGCTATTGGTTCACTAAATCTGGAGGAGGAGGGATGAGATCCCGCGGGTTGAGCCGAGCAACCAGGCAAACATCGTAACTGTCGTGCATGAGGACATTGGTGGCCACCACGTTCCACTGGTTCTCCCATGTATCCAGCTCAAGGATCTCTTTGGTGATAACTTCATGACGAGCTGAAAAACAAAGGTAACAGCAACAGGGGTCAAGTCAAACAGGATCAAAGAGCTTTGGGCCATTGTTATTATGAACCTCCTGAAAGGGGAAATTAAAAGGTAATTTCTGTGGTACTAACACTGCGCAAAGAGCACGTGAGTTGCCAACATAGAGCAAATTAAATAGTGCAGACAGAGATCTCCACAGTGCATCCAGTTCTCACACTCTGGGAGCCAGGTGCAGCTGCAAAGACAAAAGCGTCAAGTGCTCCATCTTTGTACAAGTATGCAGGTGGCATTTTATCCTGCAGTCACTTGTCAGATGCTCATCTTTTAGAGACAGAGTATTGCCTCTTGTTCACAAGTATGCCTGCATGCAGTGTGTTCTTTTCTTTGCCCCAACCAAGATGCAATTCTCAGGCTGCAGGAAGCACTCCAATACTATGGCTTTTCTTGGGTGCACAGTCTGGACATCCTGTGGTTTAGGGAGAAATAAAGACAGAACCGCCCCCCCCCCCCCCCACCCNCCCCCCCCCCCCCCCCCCCCCCCCCCCCCATGCTCTAAATGCACTTTAGATGTTCTGAAATGCTGAGATGCTGAGGAATTTGTCATGGATAGGCAGGTTAGAAGTATGCTATTAAATCACAGCCAATCTCCAGACAAGAATCTTTTTACAAAGACAAAAAATAAAATGAAAGAATCACCATGAAGCAGAGAACCAGCAGTGCTATATTAAGATTCTTACAAGACCAGAAACACTTTCTTTGCTAACAACAGTCCTGAGCTCTGCACCAATTATTACTCAAAGCCAATCTTTCCTAAAAATAAAACCATCTTTCATTTCTGCTCACTTTTTCTTTTAGAGTTGCTTTCTCACAGCAAGTAACCTTAGCCTAAACTTTCCTTACTTTGAGCTGAGGATATGCACGTGCGTTGCTGTCAGATGAGCCTCGAGAGAGATGTATTAAAAGCCAGGTCTCAGGCTTCCAAGAACAGACACTTCACAGATATCAGGACAAGAACCATCATAGCAAGAAACACTGAACACTCAATGCTGTTTTATTGAGTCTTAAGAGACTGGTGACAGGATATAATTTACAGGCTCCAGAGTGAGATTCCCATTCAGCTGTCCCTTATGGGAAGTGTTTTTATACAAACAAACCCCCAGCAACAGCCCTATCTCACAGCTATCAATTGCACCTCATGGTTTGGGCACTGCCCTTATGTGTAACTGACCCTAAAGGATTGAAGGAGAGCAAAAGAATAAAGCAGAAGGGCACCCAGAGACACAGATTGTTTCTCAAGTTGGAAACACATATTTCTCCAGGGGACAGCAACTCTGGGGGTTTAGTACCCCCAGGACAGTGCTGTCATGGTTTAGGTTCCATGCAAAATTGGTATTGATGTTATAATGATGTAGTGTGGTGGGATTTAAAATACCCCTAAGGCTCCGCTGCCAAGGAGGAACTTTGGGATGTGGAGAGGTCAGATGGAAACAAGACTTCTCCTCCTCCCAGGAACTGGCTTCCTTGCTGAGTGGATACAGGACAGTTCTGTTTTCTGCAGGCCCTCAACATGCACAAGATTTGTGGAGATTTCTGAACATTTTTGTCGTGTTTATCTAAGGAAATCACTCATCAACCATTCACCATTTCTTTCATCTGGATAAAGGAGGACAGCACAGCATTTCTACCCCAGCTTCCACAACCTGTTCTCATTTCCTCCCGTTGTGTCACAATTTACTGTGCTTTAATTTTTGTTGGTCCAAAGCCAGACCTCTGGGACTCTCATAGATCTCCACAAGCTTACTCTCCAGGAACTTTGAGTAAGATTTCAGGATACAGACTCATCTGAATAGTCTTTGTTCCATTCCTTTCTGTGAAACAAATTATGATGCTTTGCTTATTGAACCTGGACTTTATAGGAGAATAATAGTACATTGGAAGACTGCACCAGTTCAAGATACAAGACAGCAAACTGCTAAAAAAGCCATTTACATGTGAAGAGAGAATACATGACTGAAAAAGGACAAACAAATAGCATGTGTCAGTACCAGCAAACTCCTGTATGACCCTGAAAGAGTGAAGAGGTTTTTCCTGAGGCAAATACAGAAACACAAACAGACCAAAGCTGTGACATAGGAGCCTCCTGTCTCAGTGGTTGTTTAAATTAGATTGTCTTTTTATGCAATAAATTTTTATGCCTGGATTTTCTTTGGCATGGATGATGACAAAAATGAGACAATCAGAGAAAAAATAATCAAATGCTGGAATCAAGACATTCTGTGGGTGATTGCAACACTTCAGAAAAAAAAAATCATAATTAAAACATCAAAGGCAGATTCAGCAACCCTTCTTTACAAGCCTTGCTGTGTTTTTTCCTGACCTGGGTGACTCTCAACCTCTATGTCCCTTGTTTCCTTTTTCTGTGGGATATTCTAACTGGTTTTGTTCCACTATAGAAATTCTGCTTTCCAGCACATGGAGTGTTAGTTAACTCTTAACCCTTGGGAGAAAAAAAGAATATTATTTTTTAAACAAGGGAAGCAATAATTTCTCTAGTCTTATCTCGTTTAAAGGAAATTAAGCACCCTTTAGAGAGAAAGTTCATGTGAGGCAAAGCACTGCTCAAAATAGTCATACTTCAGAAAAAACATTACACATTTTCTATTTAAAAGAGAAATGAGTTGAAAAACTTCAGTTCTCAAGCCTTATTTTTAAATTTTTTTTTCTCTTAATTTTTCTTGCTAAAACAACAGAAAAAGTGGTGGTTTTCAGAGAGAATAGCACCTTTGATTCCAGGCTGTAATGCCGGACTTGGGCTTTAACCCAATGAACAGCTTGAAGGTACAAATAATTCCTGATTCTTCCTCACTGATTTGCCTTATCTAATTGCAATTTTTAAAGGGCAATATCTTAGCAGACAATTTTGCTCACAGGAGATTCATGTGACACCTACAAAAAGAAATTTGCTGTATCATAGAGATTACCTTCTTGAAAAGCCACCCCACACAACTCTCTGTCCTCATAGAATTATTCTGCCTCACCAGAGAACCACCTTACCAAATGAAAGGATTTCACTCATTTTATTTCAGGCAGTGTTTTTCTGCACATTCTTGTTTAACCATGAGAAATTTTAAGAAACTTTCTTACACTGTGTTTTTCTGCACAGGATTTAAACCACTTTATACTAGAATTATTCCAATTGCACAAACCTAACCCTGATGTAGATCCTTTTCTAGCAGTAAAACAGTGATTTATTCATACTCAGGAAAGAAAGAGGCTAAACCAGCAACAGGATCATTAATCCCAGTGTAATTTAATCCCCATCAGAAATCGTGGTATGTTAAAAAGAGTCAGAACTCTTTTGGTACAGTTTTGCCTTCTTGATGTACAAGTGCAGACTGAAGGTTAACAATGAGCCTACAAATCCATCTCTTCCCAGCGACAAGACTTAAATTACACCTGACAATGTTTAATTCATAAGTGTCAAAAATGTATTTTATATATGCAAATACAGTAGTCAACACAAAATGAGTCTAATCTTTAAATTAACTTTTATATTCTAGTCTGCAAACAAAACACTTTCCCACAATTTTTCATATTATTTTTTTCTTTGAATGTGCAGAAACAAAAAGAACAAAAATATTAATTTTCAGTATCTGATTGTCTGCACTCCTTATACACAATCATGTCTTTTCTTGGAAAGGTTTGTGATTCACTCCCCAAATATGGCCAGACTTCATTTTATGCCATAGTTTTCTCATGCCATTTGAATCAGGATTGAACATAAAACAGGATGAATGATTCTTGGAAAGACCCACAGTATGACTGTAGGCAACATAAATATTTGATGTGCTTTTTTGTCAGGTTTTTTGTTTTGTTTTGTTGGGTTATTTTTTGTTTGTTTAGGAGGGATTTTTTTGGTTTAACAACATTCCAATTCTGATTTGGAGGCTGGGAAGGGAGGAACAACTTTCCATATGACAACAGTACTTATTACCACTTCTGGTCTTCTTTTTTTGACCTTTCTTTTTCATTTGTAACTGAAAATTCAGGTACAATTATTAGGTTTAGAGTTGGGAGGGCTATAGGGAGGCAGATGTAGAAGAATTAAGCAATATGCTTAGCAGGTAGAAAATCCATACTTTATCCAAGACTACTAACCATGAAGCTGTTACGTTTGTAAGCTAAGATAAATAATTCACTCTGCTGTAGCCTGCTCATTGTCCAGAGGACTGAACTAAAAAAAAAAGAAAAAAAAAATTCTGAATTTCCATTCACTTGAGTTAAATCTGTGGCAAGTTTGCTGAAATGTGGTTGATATTCCATTGATTCTTCCAGAAGCCCTTTGGCATCAGCTGGGCAGTTTGCTCCAGTACAGGAATGAGGAAGCAGAGTTGTGGAGACAGTAACAGCAGGTGCCAAGTCAGGAGTCATGCTGCCTCTGCATCAGTGCAGAGATATCCAAAGTATTTTGGGACAAATTCACCTGCCTTCTAGCAGTGACAGAGCCACACTGACACACTGTTAGATGGCCAGCAGCACCTCAGCAACTTTGTCCAGAGCAGGGCCACCCTGTGTGCTGGGGAAAGCCTCAGTGTCACATCTGTCCTTGAGCTCTGTGCCCTGGGACATCCTCACACAGGCCGCTTGTCTGAGCTCCTCCTGATGCTGGTCAGATTGATACAACATTTTTTCCTTTCCAGTTTCAAGGTTCCTAATATGTTCTGTATTCTTTTGCCATAAATCAATTTATATAAGTTAAAAAAAAAAATACACCTAACCTGTAGCAGTTGAACAGCTGTCTGCTCTGCTCTTGTCATGGAAAAAAGCACCTGAATATCACAAGGTGCCTGCCAATTCAACAGTCCTTGACACATTTGCTCAGGTGTTTCTTTCACTTTTTTGCCCAGTTCTTGACTGCAAACAGCCACCCAGAGCTGCCTTGAAGCAGTTCAGCCTCCACTGCTGGTTTGTACCTGTTTTTTCATGCCATTATCTGTACCAGAGAATGATTTCAAACATATGGGACTAGCCCCTGCTACTTATCTTCCTCACCACTAATAGCTGTTTCCATAATTACATGAGGCAGAGTTAGGTGACCTGGGAATTCATATTTGTGCTGCAATGGGATAGAAGTGCATTTAGATCATTACTACCAGATGTCCTGGCTCCTCATTTGCAGTAGGAAAAAGAATAAGTTCATCAAGTCTGTGGCCTTCAATCCCATTTGTGTGTGTGAGCTGCTCCCCAACTCCACCAGCCTCGCTAGCGAGACACAGCCAGCACCCTCGTGAGGTCAAGGCCATCCATCATCTGTGCCTGTGGGCAGAAGCAGGCAGAGGATACACAGGAGAGGGAACTTGGCGTGGCTGTTTAACATGCTGGCCAGCCTGAAGTACCAAGGCAGTGTATCCCACCAGACACACGCAAAGCTGAGAGGAAGGTTGGGGCTTGAATTTACCACTGTGGCAGCTTACTGTTTTCCCAGCAACTGCATGGAGTAAGGTAAGATATTCATTCTCATAGACAGGTTCTCTCTCCTCTGATCTGCTGTGCAATTCTTCAGGACCATAGTTTCATGATCCACCCATTCACTCACAAATCAGTGGATACTAAAATTAAAAAAAAAAATAAAAAAATATATATATATATAAAGAATGGGCTGGTCTTACAACTTCTAATTCAGTTGCTTCCACTGTTAACCTTGAGATTGAGCCAGCTGCTTTTAAAATCTTAAGCTTTTAAAATCTTTCCAGATTTTGCCTGCTCTTTGTGGCCAAGGCCTCTTTCAGGCACAATCTTACAAGCAGGTGATAGCAGGATCCAAGGATCACAGGTTACAGAGGCAGCAAGTCAATGCAATGTGAACTCATAGGTAAAAACAGCAAATCAGAGTAAGAACTGTTTGGCTCAGCCCATCCTGAAATACTGTTTCTAAATGCCTTACAATAGGTTCATATATAATTTATAGAAGATATAAAACATGTTTAGACTGTGTGCACGACAGGCAGTTTTGAACACAATAGCAGATGTCACACATAGCTACAAGCCACGTTTCTAAACAACTTATTGACCTCTTCAGCAATTAATTAAAATGCATTAAAATATCTATTAATCATTCTTTAACCCTTTATAAACAATAAATGAGCCCCAGTCAGAAGCAGGACTGAATAGCTAATACCGCGCTTCCAGAGAATGAGAAGGTCAGATTTAGATGTGAAATGAGCAGGTGCTGCTGCCCAGCAATTCCCCTGACCTGATTTGGCCTCATTTACGGCAGCACATTTCCAGCTAATGAGCAGGGTAGACGAGCAGCCCTCCCTGGGCAGGCAGCATTTGCGGAGGTCTCTCCCAGCGCCAGCAGTTCATGCTGGTGCTGGGGGAGAATTTGGTGAAAGGTCAAGCTGCATTCTTTGGGGTGGATGTGGCTTGTGAGCTGCAGAGCCATGGCAGTGCCTGCAGCCCTGAGCAGAGCTCTGTGCTCAGCAATATACAAGTGCAGCAATGGGGAACAAAGGCACGGACCCCCTTGTGTGTGCACAGGGAATCTATTGTAAAAAAACACCTCTTATACACCTTTAGTGTCCACCGGACATAACCAAAACTTAATAGAAAAAGGGCACCCATTGGCTGCTCAGCTGCAGCGCTGCTGCCCACGCGTCTCACTGCCCAATCAGCTTCCTGCTCACCTGCTGGCCACGCGGCTTACCGCCCAATCAGCTTCCGGCTCACCTGCTGGCCACGCGTCTCACTGCCCAATCAGCTTCCCGCTCACCTGCTGGCCATGCATCTCACCGCCCAATCAGCTTCCTGCTCACCTGCTGGCCATGAGTCTCACCACCCAATCAGCTTCCTGCTCACCTGCCGCCCAGGGTCTCATCACCCAATCAGCTTCCTGCTCACCTGCCGTCCAGGGTCTCACCACCCAATCAGCTTCCTGCTCCCCTGCCGTCCAGGGTCTCACCACCCAATCAGCTTCCTGCTCCCCTGCCGTCCAGGGTCTCTCCTCACAACGGCCTCAGCCGCCGCCTGACCTGTGACTGCCCAGCCGCGGCCGTGCCTCCCTACAGGGCTGTCCGGTAAACATCAGCTGTAGCAACTTTAACAATTATAACCCCACGTCCCATGTACAAGGGCCCTGAACCCCTTCCACTGGTGGGGATATTTATTCTAATGGCAGCAACTGTGGGCAGGAGAACTTTAATTATTCATCTGTGCACACTAAATTTTAACAGAGGGAAACAAACAGTGCTGCAGATAAGCAGCCCGGGGTGTGAACCTCTGCTTTATTTAGCTGGGAACATGGGAAGGTGCTGGAGAACCAGGTTTTGTTCCAATCTCTCAACCCCCAAGCTTCACAAGTGCAGTATTTACTGTGCCAGACTCCTTAATATGTCTATATTTAATTCCAGTAATGTTCCATAACCACTATAATAAAAAACAAGCACTAGAATGATTCTCCATCTAAATCACATAATGGAGGAGACTAAGGGGAGCAACTTTTATGGGAGATTAGTCAAAATAAATAACTATTAAGCTAGTCCACTGTTAAGAGTGGGCAGTGTGGAGATAAAAACTCATTAGCTCAGCTGGAATACAGTAATTACTACACAGTTCTGCACTGCTGCAAGCAGAGCTGCTTCTATTCCAATGCATGGATTGCAGATTATGTAAATGAGGAAGAATAGACTAGAAAATTAATCCATAGTAAATTTTTGTTTTGTTTTGGGTTGTTTTTTTTTAAAGAATCAAAATTAATACAGGTAATGGGACTCTGTATCACTGTCACCTATCCTGGGTAACAGTTGCAAGCACAAAATAATTTCGATTCTTGCATGTCCATTTCATAGATATTTCTTCCCTTTTCCCTTCCTCTGGCTGTAACACTAATAAAGGGAAAAATTAATTTCTACTTGATATCAGTAAGTAAATAACAAAACAGAATGAAGCAGCTCTAACTGGTCCCACATGAGACTAAACACCTTACAGAAATTTTCAACATACATGGTAGGGAAGCAGTGTATTCACCTCCTTTGCTCTAAGCTACATAGGAGGGAGATGGCAAAACTGAGTTCAGAGACAGACAGTTCTACAACAAGCCCCATTGCCTGATGAAATTATAAGATCTTTTAGAGGATATGTGCTGCTAAGAGCAGATCTATTAAACATTTCATAATTTGCATTGAGGTGGTTGTACCTGTACTTTGCACATCAGCTGATGTCACGTGGGTGACAGTATCACAGTAAAGGTGGTATTTTAATTACCATCATAGAATCATTTAGGCTGGAAAATCCCTCTAAGATCACCAAGTCCAACCATTAACCCAGCACTGCCAAGCTACCACTAACTCATGTCCCTCAGTGCCACGACTACACAGCTTTTAAACACCTCCAGAGATGGTGATTCCACCACTGACCTAGGCAGCCCATTCCGGTGCTTGACAGTGCTTTGAGTGAAGAAATTTTCCTTAATATCCAATCTAAACCTTCCCAGCCGTAATTTGATGTTTCTTCCTCTTGTCCTGACACTTGTTACACCTGGGAGGAGACTGATCCCCACCTGGCTCTATCTTCCTTTCAGGTGTTGTAGAGCCATAAGGCCCCGCTGAGCCTCCTTTTCTGCAGGCTAAACACCCCCAGCTACTCCCAAGGAGACTTGTGCTCCAGCTCCATTGCCCTTCTCTGGGCACACTCCAGCACCTCAATGCCTTTTGTGTAGTGAGGGGCCCAAAACTGAACCCAGGATTTGAGCTGTGGCCTCAACAGTGCCCAGTACAGGGGCACAATCACTGCCCTGGCCCTGCTGGCCACACTATTGCTGATACAGCCAGCATGCTTCACGTTAAAAAAAAAAACAAAAACAAACAAACAAAAAAACCAACTAAACAAAAATCACTCTGGATTTCCGTTTCTTTCTTTCAAATCTATGAAACAGCCAGCTGGACCAACATCTATAGCCTGGAACTAAAGCTACAATCCCCAGCCACCAGATACAGGCTACAAGTGACAGTGACAGCAGATGACATGGTCCCAGGAAGCAGGCACACACCCTTTCTTTCATTACTTTCACCAGAAAAACATATTTATAATGCTCAGAACCAGTCAAAAAGAAAGGGAATCTGATCTGGAAGGCATTTTATAAGGGAGCAATCCTGCATACCTGAAGAGCTGCTCCCCCCTCCATCAGGGAGCCAGGCTAATGAGGCTGCTTCTGCTGGGCACAGGCTGATGTCAGTAGCTGTCAGCCTGTGCAGGCTGACAGGTTTTTGTTCAATGAAAAGAAAATAAAACACGTGAACAAGAATACTGTACAGTCAGGCTGCAAAGGCTGGTTTAAAATCCACAGTTACAGCAGGAAATGTGGCAGTATTTTAGCAGAGATATGGCTGGCTATTGCATATTGAGCCCTGCTGAGTATTCATACTCGGGGTAATGTTTTCACTCCCTGCTGAACTATAAACTAATGGAAAAAAAATTTGAAAACATATCTGATTATCTTGATGAATGCTACAACAGTGCTAGAAAATGACAACATTTGGGACACATGGCTTCATGAGAGCTGAGACAAGCAGGTTAATGGATCCTGTTTACCATAGTAGTTTTAGTACAAAATGAGCTAATTTGTATAAACTACTGGCCAACAGATGAAGTTTTGCAAGTCTTGCTAAGTAGAAAATAGATTCAAAACAAGAAGTGGGAGGGGGGAGCAGCTCTTCAGGTATGCAGGATTGCTCCCTTATAAAATGCCTTCCAGATCAGATTCCCTTTCTTTTTGACTGGTTCTGAGCATTATAAATATGTTTTTCTGGTGAAAGTAATGGAAGAAAGGGTGTGTGCCTGTGATGGCTAGGCAGGGCTGACCTGAAACAGGGACTGGACAAAGCTAGAGAATAAAGTAGGTATTTATTGAAAGGCCTCCAGGATACACCTTGGGCAGGACAAGAGCCCGACCAGGGCTACACCCGAGGTGGACCGAGGTGGGCAGATGAAATTTTGCAAGTCTTGCTAAGGAGGAAACACATTCAAAACAAGAAGTGGGGGTCTTGGGTATTTATGACTGTAAAAACATACAACATTCATCAGCTAGTGATAACAATACAGAGGTCTCTCAGGTGTTTGCACCATCAAACCATAGACACCAAGTTCCTGATGTGTTTGCCGTAGGTAAGCCAAGTTAGAGTCCCTCACATCCTGATTTAAACATGAGCTTTAGGAGAAGAAGAGCTCCTTGGGGTTCTGAATTTCTTTTTGCTCCTTCAGAGCACATATAAAGCACTAGGGATCTGAATCTCTCTCTGAAGTGTCTGTGGTTCTCCATCTGCTGCAGGGAGCCTGGGGTTACCAAGGTCTTAGTGTAGGCACTGCAGAGAAGTGTCTAAACTTCAGCTGAATTAATCCCCTTTCCTCTTCCATGGCCAGCTTTGAACAAGCTTCTAACTTGAGCAAGGCTCAGCAGGGGAAGCCTTACAAGCTTTACCAACATATCTCAACATTGAAAAATATTCTTGCAGTTCAGAGGAAGCTTGAACATACTTTGGAGTTCACTCATCTTTTAGAAGGTCTTCTATTGCTATTGTCAGCTGGCCAAGCTGACTTCCCTCTTGAGTAGCTGCAGTTTTTCTTCCTTTTCTCCCAGGGATGATAGGGCTGCACCATTTGTCCTCCCTTCAGGCAGACAAGGACTTGTGACAGGCAATACATATGGAATGGGAATCCTGCCATCACAAAACTTCAGTTGTCATATGGCGCTCAGAAGTATGGTAGCTGAGCAGTACTCATCCTGTCTTCCAAATTTAGGGCCCTTTAAACAGTTAACAGCTGCTTTTCAGCTTTGGCTACAGCATCTCTGGGCTCTAATGATCCACTAAGCTCTATATGCATGCAGGAAGGCATAGAGAGCATGACATACACCAGTAAAAAATTAACATGCAACAGTGTCTTTACTGGGTCAACTCCCTGCTGGATCAAGAGTGGGTTAATCAACCGCAAAGCCAAGTGAAGGCTGAAGAGATTGGGACAGATCTGCACTATAGAAGGAGTTAGTGTCAGCCCCATAGGCTGCAACTTTCATTGGAGCAGTGATTTTGGCTTATTTTCCTTCTTTTTTTCTCTGCTCTGCTTATTCTTGAATGATCACAGCAGCACTTTGGCATTCAGCAGGCAGAAAACTCAAAGACTACAGCTGTGCTTCCAGCTTGTTCCAAGAACTCCACTTGGATGAAACTAAATTACAATGTTTTGTAAAATTGGAATATCCTCTTTCAGTCGTATCCCTCACAAAAACCCAAAGTGACATGCCAAGAAGCCCAAAGACCAAAACCAAACATATTCTAAAATAATACTATCTTCTACTAAAGCAGCAGCAGCACATGCTGTTCTGTACCTTGAAGCTGCTGAGCAGCTGTAATTGTGAAAGTGCAGAGTCAAGTCGCCCTCTCCAAGCTCCCATGTGACAGTAATAACCCTCTCTCACTCCACCCTTCATCCTCAAAGAGTACATCAGGCAAGAGCCCTTTCCAGCATGCAGAGAGCCTGTGGCCAGGGAGAGAGGCCGGCCAGGTGACATCTTATGCTCAGCTTATGGCTTCTGCCCATCCTTGTCTTGATGATGGTAGCTTGAAGCTGTTTTATTGTGACCATTTAGAAAGCCCTTTTCCTATAGTAACTTGAAAGTCACATTAAGAAGCCTGTCTCTAAGGCATAGGTTCCTCTCAACTCCTAAACTCTGTGGTTACACTTGACTTGACAGTGAGATTCCTATTTTGGCTGCCTTGTTAATAGACCCCATAGCAATGTCTAACCACACAACTACACACTACTTCTTTACTGGTGTACAGAATGCACATGTAGGGGGTCAGAATTCAGGTTGCACAGGTAACTGCAAAACTGGCATTTTCTAACTTTGACTTCTTGTTTTCCAATCTAAATAACACTATTAGTGCAGAGGAGTTCTATACATAATGATATAGATTGCAGTAGTAGAGGGAGGAATTGGGACCCCATTGAGCTGGCATTATACAAATATACAAAAGATGGCCTTCATGAAATCCACAGGAAGACTTTCAACCTCTCTCAGAACAACTACTCTTTATACATGACTCAGTGACAGAATGTGGTGGTATTGAACAGAAAGTGTTTCTATGGCTCTGAAGTTACCCTAGTCAGAAAGTCTCATATTAATCTGTTAGTCATCTGGAACAAAACTGCTTCATTTTTCAGTGTTAATGATCACCGAGTCATCAAATTTTTTAGGGTGGAAAAGACCTTTAAGCTCACCCATTAAGTCCAGCCATTAACCCAGCACTGCCAAGCCCACGACTAAACCATGTACCCAAGTTCCTATCTACACGTCTTTTGTATCCCTCCAGGGATGGTGACTCAACCATTTCCCATGATTAGCCTTTTGAAATTTTTACCCACTGACTTTAGGCTCTTTCATAATGTTGCTGAGAAAAAGACAAGTAGAATGGCACAAGGTTTGCTATGGAAACACAGTGAGTTGTCATAAGCATAATTTCTCTGACGTCACAGAACTTCCAGCAGAGATGACATGAGAACATGCCTGCTAGGGAGCTGCCAAACGATTGTTTTCAGGAAGCAGCTTCCTCAAACCGTAGCAAATGAAAGCAGAAGGCAAGTTGTGAACTAGCTGATGAAAATCATCCTTCTAAAATAACAGCAGCTTTAAGTTTAGGGGTTGTTATACAAGTAAAAGTGTAATGAGAAGGACATATCTCCCAGTGATACCGTGTGACCACTCCTGGTCAACAGTGAGGCTGACATGACATTTATTAACAGTGGGTAACTGATATTGCTATCTGTGCTATTGCTTTCTCCTAGAAAAGAAATTGGGGTGGCAGCTGTATGTAGCAGAATCGTTTAAGTGTGCTTGTTTTGCAATCCTTTGCATTTATAATGAAAAAATATAGGTTATATGTACTGGAGATCTAGATAAAGCTGAGCAAAGTTGGAAGGAAGATGACTTAAAAGAGGAAAGGTGCCCATGGGGCTAGGATTGTTTAAAATCACCAGATCTGGAACTTTAGTCTCTTTATATCTCAGTTCCCTACCCAGGGTACGCATTAAATACACAGCTTTTTCAAGGTTGATTACAAAAAGCATGCAAGTAAGTAGGCAGAGTGAGATAACGTGGCTAAGGACTGATGGACAGGGCCTTAATCTTCAACAAATACACCCAAGATCTCTAATGTCCATAAAACACTAAGCTCCTCATTTCTGTGACTCTAAATGTAAATCCAGAATAATTCTGCTGAGGTTTTAGATTTGGACAGGTTTAGTGTAGATCAGAAACATCCTTAAATGTTTGTGTTTTGTTAAGGAAAAAAGCAAAAGTCAAACAGAACCCAATTCATATTGACATTAGGAGCTGGCAGTCCAAAGGGCAGAGTCAGGTCTGTGGCTCCAGGGCATGACAGTGCCACCAGACAGGGCTGGTCACTCATCAGGTCAGTCTGTGTCCAGTGAAACTGATTTTAACTGCACAGAGAATGTTGGACTCCTTTTAGTACCTGCTCCATGAAATCCTCCACAGAGGTACAGCTTCCCTTCCACGGAGCCTGCGCTGGTAGAGTTTGTTCGTAAGGAGAGGAGGGGAGAAGGCATAGGGGCTCCATCCCTCCAGAAGTCTCCATCAGGGTTATAAATCTCCACTGCATCAAGACATTTCCGTGTCTGTCCTCTGTCATAACCAAGGCACCCAATTCCTCCTGCAAAAGATACATAGGTCAAATGTAGCAGTCCCACGTTCTGCTGTAAAAGACATTGCTGGCTGCATTTCCTGTTTACATCTTCTCGTCTCCCACTCTTTCTTCTTTGCAGCTTCAGAACCCTGTGAGAGAACTCAAAGCAGAAGCTACAGCACGTTGTCCACAGACACCAAAGCAAGTTCCTTTCTGAAGTCTCGTATCAAAGGAAGGACAAGCAGAATGTCTTCAAAACACAAAGGTATTTTGTTTCGTTTTCTTCCCATATGGTAAAAATTGCCATAATTATTTTTTCTATTTGCTGGACAAATTGCAATGGATCAAAAGCTATTTTTCAAATACTCTTGGTGGATTTGACCCTTATGTGTTACCAACAATTATTTGTGTTTGTTGGTTAGTTTTCTTCAATGAAAGAAAAATATTACACCTATCTCTTACGGCAAATTACACCTATTTCTTAAGGCAAATCGAATTCCAGGAACAAACCACCAATGTTCCATCCAACACACAGGAGTGCCAGCTGAGTTGTTAGCAACAAGCCCTACTGTTGAGTGGTTAATTAGTGTGCTTGCAGTCAGTATGCAGGATTGAAACAGATCCCAGTCTCCTTTTGCTGGGGCAGGCTGCAGGTGTACCTGAGACTCCTGTGCACACTGGAAACACTGTACCCTGATAGTACTTTGCAAACTCTGCCTTCCCAAATCCCTTCCAGTGATCAAATCCACATTTTGAATTTACAGCCTTTGGTTCTCGGGAATTAATGCTGACGTCCCTGTGCAGGTTTTCCATCTGTGCCAATGGACACAATACTCTGTAATGAGCACTGATGGCGTTCTTTTGTGCATGTGTGTGTTTGTGACTACTTTTAAACATAAAATGGCTGCAATAGGCAAGCCATTTCCACGTGAAGGCTGGCATTCCAGATACACATGTAAGGCTGCTCAATTGTGCAAATCCAAAATGTGTTGTAAGCGTGTAATTATGCTCTTGCATATGCAAAGGGAAAGGACTGCAAGTGCAACCTGTGCTGCTTCAGCTGCTTTTAAAATATACTGGCCCTAGTGCTGTTAGCCTGGTCTGTCAGAGAAATGAGCCCCCAGTGCTACAAGTTTTACTTGCATATGATTTCCCATCTATGTCTTAAAATGGACCGTGTTATTTTTTAAATCTTTTGTACATGCTCCAAAAGAGTTTGTAAGAGGAAGCTCCCTATAAATGGGGACTGCAACGCCCCAAATTTGCTAGCACTGTATTCCTGATCTGCATTTTAGAGTCAGGCAAAGACGAAATCAGTTAAATCTGCATCAGAACAGCAAAATTAGACTAAAATTCTGTGTCCATTATCATCAGCAGAAAGATTTCCTCTGGCTGAAATTAACAGTAGTTTATTTCAATACTTGATATTGAAAACCTTCACAAAGTTTGGTTTTCATCTCCTTTTCCACTACAGCAAATCTTTACTTGCCTCAATACCCACCAGCAAGGTCCTTGCAGTTTGTACTAGATACCCCTTAGTGTGTGCTTACACCAGGCTGGCATCTAAATGTGTTCAGTATTAACAACCTCAATTAAAGCAGCATTTGCTCTGATGGGCTCCTCCTCTGAGGCTTGATTCACCTAAGAGACCTGAGGTAGAGATTAACTGTGGTCATGGAATTTTGCTAATCATCTCCGTGTCAGAGAGGGGAGCATCACGCTGCTGAGCCCTTCTCATGATGGAATCTCACTGAGCTATTCCTTGGGGTATTTCAGAATTCAGACATTTACTTATTGTGTTGTTCTTTATGCCAGAAGCATTATCCTCTCCTGTGCAGTCTTTTCCACTACTGCTTCATGTCTCATTAAAGAGGTGCCACTCTTAGGACAGGACAATATTCCCCTAAATTTATCAAGAAAAATGTTAAGAGCTAATCAGTTTTTTAACTGATAACACTATTTAATTGATTGCTTATCTCGTAGGGTTTCTGAGATTTCTGATTGTACAGCTTCCATTGGCAGATTCACAGACTACAGCATGCAAGACAATTTGCCACCAGTTTGTGTGCAGTCCACAGACTGCAGTGTAACACAGAGAGAGGTTCTAAAGGCAGATTTACCTGGGAACCAATAATATTAAAACTCCCCTCAGCCTAAATTGACCCTTTCAATATACAGCTTTGTGGTGCCAAAGACAGATGGCTGCTGGTTGTCAAGCTGGATATTTTTAAATTAGCCCAGTTGTTACTGTACCCCACTGAAGAATATGCACTCACCCAAAAAATGTCTTCATGTGAAAAATGAAAGAGGTTCTTGTTCAACCAGAGGAATAAATGGTACCAGTTAGGAAATGCATGCAGCATGTCAGAACTTTGCTGATTGCCTTATTATTTCAGGCAGGGAGGGGGAGGTGAACAAAATGGCCCTGAACTTTTCTGGAAGCATAATAGCTGTTTATTTCTTACTGTGTTTTTATTGTCACTTTCTAAATAGAGTAACTGTGGGGCAAGGTAACTTCAGAAAGAACACCAATAACCAGGTACAAAACTGACAAAGCAGTCAGTGAATTTTTGCAAAAAATCCTCACAACCATTACCTGTTAATGAACACATTCAGCTGCCAGTCCAAGAGATCCACCACCAAATATTTTTCCTGTCTATTTATCAGAAAAGTAGTTTTCCAGGAACTATTTTCAAAAAATTCGGAGCTAATACATGTTTTCAAGTATTTATGAAATCTTCATGGGGTGGTTTAAGCAACTTACATTTAACCTCTTTTAATCCTGTCTTTATCAGAGACAGTCCTGAAGGTACAAAAGATCTCCATTTTATTCAAACCCTGCACAGCTATTTCAGCTAAATCCAATTTCATATTCAATTTACAATAGCAAAACAAAGTTCTCAGCAAATAGAAAGGAAGAAGGAAAAATCAGAGGGGAATAAAATTTAATTTTCAAGCTTAGAAGAAGAGCATTCTGGAAAACAAGAAATCATAAACTTCAGCCTCCTCTCTTAAAGCAATGGTAACACTGAAAAGTTGCTAACAAAGGAACTGAGGATATCAGACTCTCTGAGCACTGTTTTTCTATGTTCCCAGGTGCAGAGGTTGAGAATTACTCCTGTGAGAAAGTATATTTTTTCCTCTATGCAAATGGCTGTCTCAGGACTCTTTCCAAAGAACCGAATACAAAAATCAACAAGAAAAAAAGCCTCAAATTTAAATCAATTCACATCTACAACTAAGTGGAAGAATCCCACATTAACCAGGCTATTCATCATCTACAATGTATATACCATGTGAGATTTCAAATTGGCAGAAAAAACCCTTGCTGTGTCAGACAGCTCTGGCCACTTTCTGCTCCATCACTCAAGAATCCAGATCATCCTGTTCCTCTGGCTTCTTCATTCATATTTATGAAACCGTCAGGAATGCAAGTGGAGACAGGGAACTATAGTTAAGACCACAAAGATTGTCCTTATCTCAGGTTCTCTGGAGAGAGCAGCTGAAAAACTGAGCACCTGCTCTGCTCCTACAGGAGCCTCTGCATAAAATGGGGGTGCCATTTAGGGAGCTAAGGCAGGGTGCAGAAGAGGCCATAGGGGTTTAAGTCCTTTGAGGGACACTCTTGTGCCAAGGAATCCATCAGCAGTGCATGGTGTACTTGAGATTGTGCCTTAAACCACCCAAAACTATAGATGGGATCAGTAAAACACACCTGATCACAGCTCCTGGGAGCCCCAGCAGGTGTGCCAAGGGCTGCAATGCCTATTTCCATGCCCATGATGTGGGGAGGGTCCTTTGTTAAGCCACACTCATGAACACAGCAGGTGAATTCAACCCCACCTGGTTCAGGTCTCTGCCTAAAGCTCAATTACACGTCCTTTGTGCAGGGAAGGTGGATTTCTCACTGGGAGTTTTAAACATTTCTGTCATTACCGCATTGATCATACAAGAAGATTAAATCCCAGAACTCAGTCTTCCTACCCCTTACAAATACACCCTTTCAACACTTTAGGCTTTTTACAATTGCACTTTTCCTAGGAGATATTTCAGATGCCACTGAAGGACTGAAAAAAACCACTGAAGCCACCTTTGTGTTCCACAACGCATTAATGCTTGAGAGCTTTCCATATCACACTTGGATTAGTCTGCAATTAAACATACTTTCAAGGGCACTCTGTAAGCAGTGGTACTAATGGACTTTAAATTTAACATGAAGCTCCCTTAGTAAAATAAATATATAAATGAAATGCATGATCTTTATTAAGAAGTCAGGATAAAGAAGACAAGCCTTTGATGCAAGAAGGCAAGGCAGGGCAGGTGATGTGGTTAGCACATCTCCAGCATTTCAATGAGGCACAGTTCTGTGCCGTGCTCTACCCACACACTGCTTGCTGCAGCTTGCTGGAGGCAAAGCACCCAGCTTGGGCTGGGGTCAGCTGCCTTTCCCTCACCCCATGCTCATTGGAGAAGATGCAATTTAGAGCCACATCAGCCTTAATAAAGGCACAGCCTTCCAGCACTTGGGGGGAAGGTCTATAAATGATGGTGAAGTGATAAAGAGTCACTGTCAATAAGTAGTTCAGCAGGTGCAAAGGCAGTAACTGCTTTAAATACCTCTGAATATTTCTATAGGAGTGAGTCTGACATGCAGTTGAGTTACAAGAAATAGGGAACATTCCAGCATCCACTGACTTCACCCGTGTCACTGATACAGAGCGGGCACTGGCACAGAGGAATTGCGCTTCTAAGTCTCATCCACACCGAGCTCTTATGGAATTAAATTTGCCAGGCAGCCAAGTCCAACAGTGACAATTTCTTTTCCTCCAGGAACACCCCACAGACGTGAGTCTAGGCTGCTCATTGCATAGACAGGGTGGTTGAACAAAATAACACCTACAAGGTGGCTGGGGGTCCACACAGGACTGTGCTCCATTGAGACTGACTACCAGATTCACACCACAGAATTTGCTTCCCCTACCAACAGACATCTGAAATTAGACATGCACTACTGTCTCTCAGACAGAGCAGTGTATCAGGGCACAACAAGAGCTCAGCTGCTCCAAAGGGGAGTTGAGCCAGGTAACGAGCTCACCATGAGGGCACAGCCCCACAGAGCCAGAGCTGGGCAGATGCAGGAGGCACTACCAGCAGGTGTCAGGCAAAGGCTCAGAAGGAATTGGCCTCTCAGGCCTGTGTTTGACTCCTGGACCTATGGGCAAAAGGGGTGGGTGGAGGCCCCAAGTGATGCTGCTCAGGATGATCAACCCTCGTTAGTGCCCTCAGGGTACTGACAGTGTTATTCTTTATCCTGTAACTGAGTCCTCAGATCACAGTACCAAGCAACATGTGCTCTTAGTAGTGCCTCTTTGAATTTTTATCAAAGGAACCTGGGAAATGGGTTAAAAAAAAAAAACAAAACTCTTCAACAAGCAAATGAAATCCAAGATCTGTCTCCCATAAAGTAATTCATTAGTAGACCGATCTCTGGAATGCACAATGGATTTAATAGTGCTAATCTCTTATGTAATGTTTCCCTTCATTACCAGCACTCAAGCTGAGTCTCAGCAGTTACATTTCTCTCTCATTCTCTGCTAAGCAGGGCTGCATAGCTGGTGTCTCAGAGAAATGAGGGAGCCATAAACCAGCCCTGGCAGGCACTTCCAAAGGTGAAACCAAAGAGCACTGTCATCCTTTGGTAACCCACAGCACAGCAGATGAGATAATGCAGCTTGTAGAAGACAAGGGCAAAAGATTGATTAGAAGCAGGGCTGAAAAAACAGATTACTGTCTTCCTAAGCGTGGTCAATGTTTCAGATTCAGCTCCTTCTTACACAATGCCTTTTCTCAGTTCCTTTGAAAATACTTAGGTGTGTAGAAAGCAGTTTCAATCTCATCTATCAGACCAATTTATCTGCCTATTTTTGTTCCTCCCTGCACATAGACACCTTGGAGGCTGTTGCACAGATATAAAAGCTCAGAATCAGACCCATAAGCTGCTACTTGTCAGAAGTCCAAAGCATATTTATAAATAGACATGTTTATTTTAAAAGAAAGTGTTATTCAAATGCAGTTAATACTCAAGCATGAAAGCTAAAATGTCTCCTTCCAGCTCCTCCTACACACACTTTCTTTTCCAGAGAGACCCCAAAGTACATATTCAAATAAGTATTTTATGATCAAGACATTCAGTATTTAATTGAGCCTCCTTTAACTGTTTAAAACTTTTAAAAGAGACTTTCATCAAGAACCTTTGGCAAAAAAACCCAAGTTGTAAGAGGTTGGATGCCAATCTGAGGAGGATAAACAAAAATTCTTTGGTTCCTAAATTTTCCCTGATAGGACTTCTCATTTAAGTCCTTCAATACATTATTATTTATAAAGCAGGAATTACACAGCATCAAAGCAACACATGGTTAAAGCTGTCATAGTGATACAACTTTTTTACCAGTGACCTGTATTTCAGAGACACTAGTTCTACTGAGTGTGTTTAGCATAAGTAATGAATATGGGATTCAAATTGATTCATTTGGATAAATTTTCCTAATTTTTATGTTGGCTGTGACAAGTTTTCGGAGAAGTAGCTAAAAAGGATATTTTTTAAAGTGAGAGATTAAAATGCATGACCTTAAATAGAGCCCTCCCATCTGGTTTTCTTCCAAAAGTGTCTCAATTGCCTCTGTCATTAAGAACACAATACTGCTCTTTCTTGGGCTTTCCAACGAATATAGTTATGTTCCTGGGAAAATATGGAGAGAAAGAGCTGAGACCAGTGAAAAGAGACGAACAGGAGAAAGGATTTTGAGCCTTAGGAAATGCTGTTCATTTACTTATTAGGATTATGTATGGTGGATAAATAGCACGAGAGTCTTTAGGAACATTACACAACAAATAGACAGTTATGTTGCAGGATTGCTGATTAAGACACACGGTACAGGTTCTTGAACAATACTCAGACCAAAAACTCTGATCTGTTTCTCATTTTTCTTCCATCAGCGTGACTCCAGAATACTTCCATTTAAGTCATTAGGGTTTTACATGCTGGAGCTGGCAATTAGTCTGGAAGGGTTTTTGGACAGTGATTACAGACTCTGTGCTGTGCCAATAGGACTTTTCAGAAATTAACACTTCAAAGGCTAAGCATGAGATTCTGATCTGGGTGAGAATAAAATGATCTTGACATAACACAACTGCCATCAGCAGGCTACTTACTACAGATTTACACCTACATGGATGAGAACAAAAATTAGACTTGTCTATCAAAGAATCTGCTACTTCACCTTATTCAAAGCTAGTATTCCATCAATTCTTTCTGCTTGATATTTATGATAGAAATTGCATTTATACATCACAGATATTAGAGAGGATCAGCTTTCTCTGCAATGAGTTTTCATCTATGCTCTAGAACCCCTCAATGTGCTGACACCTGTGTAAGAGATCCTGCCGGAAAGAGCTGACAAACTTACTTCATTTAAGGACTTTGTTTTCAAGACTTGCTTGAAAGAAATCTTATCTCTCTGCATCACTATGTGCCCAGCTAGAACTATCTCTTTATTTCATGTTTTTATTCCTGGGAAGCAGGGTGTGTTCCTCCAGGCATACAGAAGATATCTTGCATTTACCTGTTTCCACCTTGCGTCCCTTCCTTTCCTTTCCCTACGGCCGCCAGCCCCCAGTGGATCTCCTTAGCTGGCTGCAGACCACAGGATGCCCATGGAGATGATGCACCCCAAAAGGAACAAGAATGGTAGGAGAAGTGAGGGATCCCTATGGGAATCCAAGCAGTGCCATTCTGTGCTTCTGAATGGCCCCTTCACTGAGTGTCCCTGACTGTCCCCTGACTGGGGCTGCACAGGAGCCTGTTAGATGTCCAAGTTCTGTGCACACACACTTCACCATGAGAAATTTCCATTGGGATTGGGGAGGGTATCAATAGCCATAGCAGAAACACAACAAAAATCTCTCTCTCATCTATGGCACAAAAGCTTAGTCATTATGCCTGAGCTATCTCTGAGGCCACTACATGAGGACAACCTATGAGCTATGATCCTCTTCAGAATGTGTCTTTTTGCACAAATCACCCTTGACAGCCTCTTTCTAAGACTCCCAGAGTGCCTGACACTCCTTATGAAGCAGGGTGATGCCCAAGGGATCCACCTTTGGGGAGCCTGCAGTGGTTTTTCTACCCTCATAACAGTTGCTATTCTTTGCTCTGTCACTATCAACCTCTATTCTTTCCATTCCCATTCTCTCCTGAACATCATCTGCACCATCAAGTCCCACACCAGCCAGCTCAGGAACACTTTCACTGCCTTCCTCCCGGTGCCGTGAACTGCCCGTTCCCAGTTAACCGACCAGGGTCACCATCGCGGTTGTGTCCAAAGGGGAACTGGACCCCCCTCACAGCCCAGCAGCCTGAGAACTCACAAGGTAACAAGAACCTGTCACCACGGATGAATCATGGAATGTGGCTTTTCTGTGTGAGGTTTCATTACAGCTGGGGAGTGTGAGCTTACAGCTGGAGACGAGGCCGTGTGTGGTGTCTGCAGAGTAAGATGCCAATGTAACTTCTGTATCACTGTTTCCAGCCAGAGGTCATTTGGAAGTTGCTTCATCACTTTGAGGGGTCTTGGAAAAAGCTTTAATCTCTCCACAGAGTTTTCAGACCGTGATGGTTAACATTTAACAGCCATGTTGTCTTCTTAATTTTAACAGATAAGTCTCCATTCCTGCCCATACTCTTGCAGGTGGATTTAAACCAGCATGTTCAAAGGCAGAATTCATTGACCAATAATTTTTGGCTCAGACTTGTCTTTCAATTAAAAAATTAGTTGTAATATTATTTGACTTGCCAAGAAAACAAGACTTATGCAATTCCTCTAACTATATGCGTGTTCTCTATCTACATTTACATTATTTTCTCTACCTTGCATAGCTTTTGTGCCTGTTGGCCAGTTTCAAGTAGATTTTGCAGGTTTATAGATGTTAAAGTTCTTACAAGGTTTGTGAAAACTGGCAATGAGGAGTTTGTGAAAGCAGCCCAGACCTAGGTAAAAATGTCTTCTCTGCAACTGATATTCCTGCTACCTGATAGTAACTCATCCGTGTCTGCACTTGCTGCAGTTACACCTTGAGTGGGCAGAGCATCAGAAGGGAGGCAGGCTCACAAATGTTATGATAAAAATAGCCCAGTCTTTCTCCAAAATCTACTGCTTGGAGCAGCTTGTGACCTTAGTTACCCTTGGTATAAATCCCGAGCAAGTTTGTCCATTACAGTGAAATTATCCTAGATTTATACTGTTAAAACTGAGAACAAGCACTGTCTTTATGAATGTTTAGTTAGACTTAGTGGCAGGAGTGAAGAGTCCAATGCAGCAAACTCTTAAACTAAGCATTAAGTGCATTGGTTCCCTTAGGAATAGGCTCAAATAAAGACTGCCATGGGAAGGTGTGTGAACCAGCAAAATGATGGAGACAGAGCAAAACCCTGTTACCCCCATGTGCAGATCAGATTGTAGCAAAGATTTTCTCTCCCACACACACAGAATTACTGGTATTGGCCAGCAGGTAAGAAAGAATTCAAGTTAGTGTTCAGCTCCCTGAATACTGCAGCACTGGCTGCTACACATACAAAACCAAGGCTTTTTATTTTTTTAATTAGCAAAATGCTTCTGAAGGTCCATGAGACCGTGAACTTCCCTCAATGCCATTTAAACAGGCATTTTTCATATTTAAGGCTGTGTTTTGTGTTCAATCTGTACATTTCATTACCGTAATCGCTCACATATGCCTCTTGCTTTGTGAGATTTTGAGGGAAGAAAATGAATGCTGTTTTTCCCATTAGCCACTCCTTTTCCTTGTGCCAGTGTCAGGCTTGCTGTGAAGAAGACTGTCAATTTGCTTTATCACATGCATCCCAAGGTGGCTGCTGTTTTTTGCTCCCTGTCTCCCTGTGTCATCACAGCCTTCGAGGTCTTGATCTCGGAGCGCGTCTTACTGAACGCATGAATGCTGCTCTTCTCTTCCCAGCTACTCCAGCTGCTTCTGCTGCCCCATTAGAGCATCAGTGTCAGTATAAATAATTATATGTATTTAACCTTTTACAAAGCATGAAGTCTCCACGTTTTCAAAGCCCCTTTGAACCTGGGCAGCCAACACTCTCATTATTTAACAGCACACTGACATTCTCTATCACTAACCTTTGGCAATAATGACATGACTTTCTGTTTGCAAAACTCACTTTTCCATAGAGACTTCTTTCACCCTTCCTCCTGGTTGTGCCTATAGGCCTCTCTCAAACCACTAAAGAGAAAGAAATTTCTCTGAAAGAAGACAAACACAGCATTAAAGCCACTTTCCTCTTCTGCTTCAAAGACACTTTTCCTGTACAACCCCCTGCAAGGCATTTTCTGTATTATGAGCCAGGAACAAACTCTGCTTTATCCCTGGTATGTAACAACCCAGACAAAGCCAGAACACCCTGATACAGGAGGTGTATTAAGCTGGTAAGACTGTATTTTTGTCTTCACTTTGATAAGCTTGTACGCAGGGATAGTTTGAAGCAGAGGGGATTGAAATGTCCTGAGGTCCTGACAGAATTGCTGCTTTCTTCATGCCTAAAGCTGCCCATGAGACCATGGGAGCATGGAAGGGCATGAATCACTCACAGCCCACCTGTAGATTGACTGGATGAACTTTTTTCCCCTCTTCTCCAGGAACTTTCCAGTCAGTCTATCTACAATAAGATTTTGGGGCAAAAGATTTTGAGGTAGGTAGGAGATTATTGAACTCATTTGTACAAATTGTAAAACTTTTGGTCAAAGTACTGTTTTGCAACAAAAAACCTGAAAGGATTAAATCAAAAATTGACAAAAGGAAATATTTAGATTTTTTTAAAAAACATGCTGTGTTGAGGTAGGTAGAAGAGAAGAATTCACTGAGTTTTATCAGGAGGCACTAATGACGTTGATTTTAGGAAATCAAAATTTTCTTTATCCTTATGTTTTTCCTTCATGATGCTGCATATATTCCTTAGCATTTCACTGCTCACCTGTGAAATGGTGCTTCAAGCCTTCTCTACTCACCTTTAAAAATTCGTTATTATTTATGGCACACACTGATACCCCAAAGAAAAGTATCTTAAAAAGTGAAGTATCTTTGTTGCACGAATCCAGAACACTCCACATTCACGTAATTTAATCTACATGAATCACAGAAGGAAGAAATAATGTAGGGAACAAATAACTTTAGAAAAACACTCTCCATTTAGTACGAGGTACTTTGTCCTACAGCACGTAAGAAAGGGTGAGATATTTCACTTCACAAAGGCAAATTGCTGGAAAGAAGAAAAAGTCATGGTGCTATCTGTTAAAAATCTGTTTCCTCTTACCCAAGACATAAATCTCCCCGTTGACCACGGCCGTGCTGAAGCGGTACTTGGAGAACTTCATTGGAGCTCTTTCCGTCCATTTGTCTCGGCCCGGGTCGTACTGAAACATTCTGTTACTTAATCGATCCGGCTCCTCGTCAGGCAGATCCATCTGTATGAAATATGACAGCCATGCAATAATACAACATTTGCAGCCCTCCACACGTGCCTGCAGGCCGTTAATCACAGCAGACAGCTCGGCAGATAAATAGCATAAACACATCAATTACGGCTGCAGGGGATTGTACTCCCCAGGGTTTAACAGCACCCATGGCTGGTGGCTGGGAGTCTGCTGTAGAAAGCAAAGGGATAAGTGGGTGAATAAACCCTGCAGCAATAGAGCCAAGGATTTGGGTACTAACAATACATTCAGGGTTAGGGTTAAGGTTCCCAGCTCTGCAAGAACATACCCCCTTCCACAAGGCTGCTGTACAGTCCTAATAATAATGAGGGAAAACCAGTCTGCCTTTTTTTTCCTGCTAGATGTTGAAACCTCTTTCTGCTATTACTCAGACTGTACCATGAGTCTCAGTCAGGTACTTTGTTGGCCTTTCTCAGTCCTATATATATCTCTATGTTTCTATATTTCTATATTTCTGTATTATTTCTATATATCTATATTTCTATATCTCTATATTTCTATATTTCTATATAGAAATATAGACATAGAGAAATATAAAAATATATTTATTTATATAACTTATCCTAATAAGCATTTGCATGTTTATTTAATCGGCCTAACCACAGTGATGTTGTTTCGCAGCTGTAACTTCAACAGTTTTCATAATAAGCTCCTGACCCCCTTGCTATATCTTTGTTGCCATAACACTTTTTGTACTCACTCCTACTCCTCTTGTTCTCTCTAATCTTCTTCCCCCTTCTCTGCCTGTCTTATACAATGCAGGGAATTCAGATGCTGTTTTCTGGGTACAACACCCTTAAATGTTAGCAGTGGGATGTGGAGGGAGGATTCTGAAATATTTTGGGATGAAAGTTTTCACATAGAGAGAGTGAGAAGGAGAGAAATACTTTGCTTGCTTGTGATGGTGTTGCATGTATCCTTGTTTTCTTGTTATTTTTCTTTCCCAAAAGACCTTTCCAACACTAATGGCATGGACAAGATAGTAGGAGGCAAGCTAGAGAGTACATATAAAGCCCCTTGGTTATTCCCTGTAAGTGCCCGGGGCATGTTCTTTCTCTGTGGTAAGTGTGAAACGCTAATTTATTCACTGAAATAGGGGTATTTGAAAGCTGTATATTTTCAGCACAGACTAAACATGTACTTAGGAGAAGACACCACTTGACATGCTGTAAATTCACATCAAACTTCATTTTTGTGGTAATGTTCTCCTTGGAGTGGAGCCTGCTCTCTCTGTGTACAGAAAACGTAACTTCCAGCAGCTCTTCTCTGTGTCTCAGGGGTCTGAAATCTTCCTCTCAGCCTCATCAAACACTTTCTTCCATTTTAACAGCCCCCAGTTACCAAGGCTGGAGTCACTTTGGGTTTTAACTGCGCTGGCATCAAGGGCGAGACCAGTGCTGATCAGAGCAGCGCTGCTGTGAGCAAGTCCTTGCCCTCCTAAGCTTTCATTTTATGTCCTGGCTTGACTTTGTCTTGTCTTATTTTAATTACAAAGCCTGAGTGGGAAGGGAACATGTATTTATCTCTGTCCTGTAATGGACACATGCATTTAGGGCACTCTGTCAGTGCTGTTGTTAGCGTTTGTTCAGGATTGACAGAACATTCAGTGCTGCTCCAGCACAGGGACAGCCCCTGGCTTGGCCAGCTCTTTTGCTTTCCCAGTGCAGCTGTGGTAACCCCACATGTACAATCACTGCATCTGACAGGGGTACCAGAAGAATTCAGCACTCTCTAGTGCTGGTCTTAAAGCACTTTTTTGAGAACTTTACCTAATTTATTCTGGTCTGTGCAGGTGCTCCATAATCTTACAAAGCTGTGGGGTTTGATCAATTGCTGTTAATCTGCTCATCCCAAACCTATTTCTATATAAACTCAGACACCCATGCATTGTTACTGATAGTACTGGTAGGCAGGTATCCACTTTAGGTGGGTTTTAAAAAAATTATTCTTGGCTCAGTATTCCTGACTTGAGCTTCTAAGCCACTTTCCCCTCTCACAATCTGTTCTGGAAAAAAGCTTAACAAAGCTGGTTGTCTGACTTCAACATGTATCATTGTTCTATTACTTATCTTTCAGTTCAAGTTTTTTTTACAGACAGATTGTTTCTACATTAAATGTTTTTGTATTTTAGTTTTCTACATATGAGATACCCTAGCACAGTCTTTCTGTTGCCTCCTTGGGGACTCCCACACTCAAAATATTCAAAGAGGTGGAGGTCTTGTTAGCTGAATGCATCTCACTTTTAAATACTTTAAACAGCAATTTGTTTCAAGAGGACAGAAACCATTGAGTTGTGGTGACAGTCTGAACATATTGCAACGAGGATTGCAGATGCTCCACTTCATTGTCAGGTGAATGAGGGGCTTTTTCCTGAGCATTCAAATTTAAAAATTCACCAAGCAATAAATAAAAATGGGCTAGACTCTTAAAAAAAAGATATTTTGCACTGGGAGCAACTGGAGAGTGAGCACTGCCCTTGACATCCATCTGCCTTGTAGCATAGCTCTGTATAATCTCTGTATTACTGAACATGTATCTGTGGCCCTGCTGAAAATCCCTGTAAAAACTTCACATGGCCAAGCAATGCAACAGAAATAAATAAATAGATTGGTTAAAGGACTCTGTTTCCCAGAGAATGCTTTGACTTTTCATTGAAAATGTAATGTAATGAAAATCAAATAAATTAACTTTAGTTAACCAAGAAAGCTTCCTGAGAAATCGAGGTGAACTTTAAATGTCATGTATAAATCTGTCCCTGAAGTGTACCTGTGTACACGCTTTTTGAAGACAGGACACAGTTAAGGGTCCCTGTATGATTAAATGCCATTATTTATTATATCTAGAAAAATTAAGAGGATGGTAAATAAGAAAGAGAAAGGATGGAACCTTTAATGACAAAGGAGATGTATTTTAAACTCTTGCCCACTGTCCACATCTCTATGGTTAAAAACTGCCCTTCCTGAAGTTGGTATTCACAGTGAGGATGGCATAGATGGATATTATTCTTCTCCACCCTGTTTGGTTTTCCTACGGAATATGTTTAATCAGAGGAATGTGAGGAACTTATTCTTCTGTCATCACTGATGTATTTTCCCATGCAAGAAGCACTGTAAAATGACAGAACAGTTCTTGTTAGTGCACAAAGCAAACGAAGTAAACGGGCACAATTCTCAACCTGTGGTGTCCATCCACCCAGCACGTACAGCTTGTCCTTCACTGTCACCACCATGTGGCAGGCCAATGGCACTGGCAGGGGCGCCGTGCTTCTCCAGGTGCCTTGCTCCATGGAATACTTCTCCACACAGTTTGTCACCAGATACTGATTTTTCACTTTCATTTGCCCTCCTATTACGTAGAGGTCGTTGTGGGCAGTGCCCAGTGCGTAGAGCTCACGGAGCTGAGTGCTGCACAGACTGTGCCAAAAGTGGTTTCCTTGCTGCTGGTATCTGTAGGAAAATCCAGAGTTGTAAATGCCCTGGTTCACCCAGGTCCCATCAGCCTGTTTGGAAATATTACCCCCTTTAATTGTCAGTGTTTACTCAGTACAATGACAAGAGGAGCTCTCTCCTTCACAAGAAATTATAAAATCAAGCACAATGTTTGCAAGATCAATCTTTGTTAGTATGAGGAATCCTAGGTGTCCTTTCAAGTATATTTGACCCTAATTAAGGTAAGAAGTCACACTGCATGCGCTGCTCAATCACAGTTTCTGCTGAAAATAGCGGGAGCAGTGAGAACTCAATACTGCTGAAAAGAAAGCCACTTCACCTGCCTCACTGTGAATTTATTTCTGCAAATTTAGGCATTTGAATTTGAAAATGCTGACATCATTTTAAAATTTTATCTTTAATCCAGGAAATGTCTGGTTTTCTTTAAAATGCGTGCATCTGAAAAAGATATGAGTAAACACAGAATGAGGTTTTTGAGCTATCAATCATTATCTTTAATCTATGAAGCACTATCATCAACATCAACAGAGAAGCATGTTTTCTCTGTATTACTAGGCTCAGTGGATCATTCACTTGACTCATTTCCCCCAGCTAATGACCTAGAAAAGTAGCATCCAAGGAAAATACTGAGATTTGGATAAGGAGAATATAAAATCTACATGCATTGATCAAAAAGAGCTCATTTACTCAGAGATACCACAAGAGTAACTCCTCATTCTTTCAGGAGAAGAGGCATTAAGGTTTGGTTGTATGTATATAACTCAGAGCTATGAAAATAAGTTGTGACAAATTGATTAAAGTAGCCAAAATCTCTAAGAAAAAAAGTCAAGTAAAAAAATGCTTTGTGTAATGCTCTTTTTTTCTTTTTTGTCCCCAGGGACATAATTTAGATTTAAAATTTTTAAATAATTAGGGGATTTCTGACAGAGGGTACACACCTATAAATTTCAATGTTCCTGGTCCTTTGTCTAGACATTTTGACGGCGCTTGCCTCGCCTGCCACAATGATATCATTTTTCTCAGTGACAACACCAGTGCAAACACATCCTAAGCCCTCTCCATACTTCGGGGAGGAAATGAAGTAAGTCTTTCGTGTCGCAGGAGCGTAACAAAAGCTGGCATCTGCATAGCTGCCGTGCCTGGACCTGATGCCGAGGGAGTTGTTGCCAATGCAGAGCAGGAGATCCGTCGTCTCCATGCCGTACCGCAGGCTGAGGGACGGGTGGCGGGACAGTTGGATGGCTTTCAGTGCTTCCTCGAACATATCATTGCATTCTGAATTGCACAGAATAATTGTGTTCCTTTTCCGGGCTTCCACAAGAAAAGAGGGGCTGACCAGTACCAGTCTCACTTGCTTGAGGAGCTCAACAAGGTGTTGTGAACGTGACTCTCTGCTGTGCTTGACCCACCTGATGACAAGGTCCAGAATGCTCTCCTCCCTGGAAATATTCAGATCATCTGATTTGATGAGAGCCATCAGCTGCTGGAATTCAATCTCTAGTATTTCTTCCTGCAAGCTCACCTCAGCGAAATGCTGATACATGTATTTCCTGGCTTGGTCACATAAATCTTCCGCCCCGATGTGGTTTGCAAAGTAGTGGATGCCCACGCAGTTGGAAGCATCCATCCGTTCCATCATGTACTTCTGACACAGGTCGCAAACCTCTTCCATCTGCATGAAGTAGGCAGCCAGGGCGACCGCCTGCACGTTGCGGGCGGTGAGGCGCAGCTCCGCGCTGTACACGTAGTGCAGGATCACGGCCACGCTCTCGGCCGAGACGTCGTGCAGCACCACCTCCCTCTGCCTGCACTCGGCCAGCCCGCACGTGAACATGGCTTGGAAATAGGCGCTGAAGGCAGCCAGCACCACCTTATGGCAGGGGAACCTCTCCCCTTCTGCAACCAGCACCACGTCGATTATCTGTGTTGATTCTTTCATTCTCTTCACTTGCTCCAATAAAGTCAGGCTGTGGCGCTGCCTCCTCTTCTCCTCGGCCTTGCAATTCATGGTTCTGTCCAAACTTCCTCTCCTTAAATATCCTCAGAACTCAAGGTCTTCATTGGGAATGTTTCTAGAGATAGAGGCATAATATTGTCCAATAAGAACAAACTACTGGGCAAATGCATATTGCTGTAATTATCTGAAGTTAATCATCTGCATGGTGGGATACGAGTCAGTAATGTATAAAAATTGTGCAAAATTATGGTGAGGTCTCAGGTTCAAGGCCTCCAAGACAAAATATAAGAAAAATCAACACTTCAAATGACCTTCAGTATTCAATAGCTACCCCCAGGTTCTGTGATTATTTAAAGACAATTACTGACTTCCCTTCAAAGCAGCATTTTTCAACTGCCTTCTCCCTCTTTTCCCTGATCCTGATACAGAACCTATAAAAATTGAATTGAGTAAACACAGTGTTGTGGGTAGAGGCAGCTTTTACCCCCAAAGGCTGGTAGTGAAGTGGCAGGAAGCAACTTGGTCCAACTGGCCAGATTCTTTTCTCTCTCACACCAAAGCATAGCTCACTGGTTTCTACAGAGCTGCTACTGGTTTTCTTTGGAATAAGTAAAGGATCAGTAAATAGAGGCCACCTGTCGTCCTTCTTCTCAGCAGGATGTTTATGTGCTGCAGAGTCACAGTTTTGGTTCCACTCACTGTAAACTCAAGGAACATTTTAAATTAAATTGTAATTATTAACATACTCCCTCCAGTTATTTATGAGGGGGTGGGGGAAAGTAAATTTGTGCTCTCATTTCTGTTTTGTTTTTGTTTTGGCTTTTGTTGTGTTGGTTTTTTGTTGAAGGCAGATCCTTTAGTGAATCTCTGTCTTTCTGCAAAATGTGAGGTACAGGTGAAGAATTTCAGTGGGAGAATGACATTTACCATCACTTAAGGGACACCAGTCCTTATCAGAGTTTTTGGCTGTAATATGGTAATAAGACAGTTCTGTTTTAGAAATGCATTAAGGACTCATGTCATGAATCACCAGGACACGAACAAGTCCTAAAGCTTTGGTATAACCATGTTTGAAACACATTGTAAACATGCTACAAAGTGCTTAATGAGCCTGTTGAAATGAGTAACATTCCTCAGCAGCTTAAATATTTGCAGGATCAAGGGCTTGTAACTCACATTGAATTGTTTTTCTCAAATCCTGGCAGCACAAAGAGAAGTCTTAGTTTCATTAAGGAAACATGTATCAACATAAAAAAAGAGCATATGAAATTCTTTGAAATTCCTCTAAAGGTGTTTTTACAAACAGTCCAGATTTTTCTACAGATGTAGATAGACAGATCTTTAAAAATACTACAGTTATTTCCCAGGTGGAAAGGAAATCTACATCTATATCATTAAACTCAAGCCTCCTCTTTTAGCTATTCAGTTGTTTTTGGAACGAGTCATCATTCTACAAGTTAGGTAGATTCCTCATTTTGAGTGCTGATTTAAAAGCCAAGCATGCTTGAAGATTGGCATTTCCTTGCTTTGACCAATTATTGCCATATTCCAAATATGGAACCAGAAGCAACAAATCTAAGAAATGAAACTGGGTTATTACCAGATTTTAAAAATGGAATTGAAAGACGAAGCATTAACATCTGGATATGGGCCAAGCTCTGAGCTCTTCTTATGATACTTTTAAAATTCAGTCAAAACAGTAAGTTTAGTACAAAAAATACAGAGATAGTATTTCAAAATCTAGATTTTTTTTTCAGTCTCCTTTGAAATGAAATACTTCATTTGAGAAAACGTGGGTCTTAATCCTGTACTGACTGCCTCTGGAGCAGTCTTTACAGTCAGTAGAAGCCTTTCATGAGGTAGGGAATGTTCTTTCTTATCCTACATGATAATTAGACAGTTGTTTTCTCCTTGTGCTATTTCATCACTTTGTAGTATTTGATCTTCCCTATATCTCAGAAATAGTGCTTACCATCTCAAAGACCATAAACACAGACATCTTAAAGAAGATGAGCTGTAGTGTCTTGAACCAGGTTGTTCATCTCCAGCTGTATGAAAGTGTTAGTAAGCACCAACAAACCCCAATCCTGTTTCACAATCTGACTAATCATGACTTTTCCTGCAAAATTATCAGCTTCTCTCCTTTCTCTTTTATGATGTCAGAACTTCATGCATCCCCCAGCTTTTCTATAATGGTCAAAATGTATATTTTTAATGTAAAGAACAAGTGAGATAATTAATCACCATCATTTTCCCCACACTTTTGTCCAGATCAGGAAGAAGCTGTGTATAGAACTGAGTTATGATTTCATTTCCTCTGCTGATCACCTTTAAGTTTTCTTTCACTGTAAGAGCAAGACTTTGTCTGTGATTACACTGTTCATTAGATTTGTGAATTTTAAAAGTGTTCATACCAGTGATCAGCACATCTGGCACAACATCCTGGCAGCTGTCTCCTCTGCTCCTTCACCAGTAAGGCCTCAGCAATAGCAATGTTGAGACAAAACACAGCTCATGCCATTTATGTGCTACTTGAGGTGTTAATAATCTGATGGACAAGTCCCACACCCAGTGCCCAGGCAACGAAGTGCAGTGCCCATCTGCACCCAGGGCAGGTGGGCTCCTCTGCCACCTCAAAGCTGCTGGGTCTGCTCTGGGCACCCTCCCCAGGAGCTGCCACTGGGACCTGGCCCATGCCAGCCATCACCTCATCCTGTGCAGTCTGCACCTTCCAGGAAGGATCACTGCAACCCTCACCTGTCTTCACCCACCTCATTAAGCTCTGCAGAGCAACACTGCTCCCCCAGGCAGAGCTGTAGGAAGAGCGTGGTTACCTCTCACCTGCAAGGAGACAAAATTCACTTTTCCTTGTCAGAACACACCTTTATCTCTGTGCTTTGACAGTACAGCCAGCTCCTGACTGAACCGTACTCAACAAAATCGTGCTGTTGACTTGCATATGAGTCTACTTTCTCCATTCTACAGCTGAGGAAATTGAAGGTAAAAGGTTAAAAGGAAAACAGGATTAAAACTCAGGGGTGAAATCCTGTCATTAACTTCAGAAATTCATCCCTGTGCTTTAGCTGCAAACTTGTCACTTCTCTCCTGGCTTTTAGCAGTGTTTGGGTGAGGTCATTGGAAGGATATTAATATTCTCTTTTATAACACTGGAAAGAGTATTAAAGGGTAATAATGAAACAGTGCTGCTTTGCTTTCTCTCTGGGTTACAGGGGGAAAAAGATGGTACCCTGATAGTAAAAGAAAGGATAAGTGTGATACAAATATAATTTGCAGAGAGACACTGCTCTGAGATTGTGTCAGAGGCTGGGTTGTCACTATAGAACTTCCAGTGCAAGGTTCAAATCCTTTATAATGTCACCAGGAGCTGAAATCAGAGTTAATGCCTTACTCAAAATTTTGGGATACCTTTTTCTTCTACTGTGCAAAATGGATTCAGGTGCGAACCTCCACTGGATGTTACTTTATTTGAGAGCTGGGCTATGAATTTTTCTCCAGCTCTCTCTGCTACTTTAATTTTTATATCAACCCTTTAGTTGGTCTAATTTCACCTTTTCTTTTTTGCCTTTGTGCCATGAACCTTACGAAGAGCCATATATAATGGTATGCAGGAGCTCCAGCATACACTTTGCGAGGCAGTAGCATGCTGCATGAGCAGTTTAAAACATAAATAAACACACTGCTGTGAGCTCAGCTCTCCAGCTTTTATGAGGCTATCAAACTATAAATAAAAGCTGTCCTCGATTCTCAGTTACACTGCAGGCTCTTTGAACTGCCCCAGCGCAAAGGGACTGTAAACCACATGGAAGTAGCTCATCAGGAATTTTCCCCAACCTCTGGGGGAATAAAAAGCTACCCTGTAATTAGAGACATTATTTTGTCTGTATTTTTTGTCTGGGACATAGATTTTTTTTGTCTTTTCCCGAGGAATCTCGTATTTCCGTGTGGTGGTGGGAGGGTGGGAGCTGCAGGACCTGGCCCAGCAGAGGTCACAGCACCCAGCGTGGGGGGCACCTCCTGCATCCTCCTCTTCCCCCTCTGCTTTTTTTTTTCTTTTCCTTCGCCTGAATGAGGCTGCCCTGCCTTTAGGCGGCCACCCTTCAGGTGCTGAAAGGATCAGAGTTCAATCACATCAAAGAACCAGTGCCTCTGCCTATGAATTATTTGTGCTTCCTTTGTTATCAGTAAGCTGAGAAGCAAATCTGTTAATTGTATGCATTATGACATTTGGCTGACAGCCACAGTGAGGCAGAAATCAGCACCCAGATGATAATGATGTTATAATCTCAGAGTTCAATTATGAAGGCTGTGCTGGCATTTAAGATCAAGATTTTAAACCGTGCAAAAGATCCCACAGTGCTCAAAAAGAGCAAATAATAATGCTAATCTTGATATGAGGAAAAGGTATAATACAATATATAAAGGAAGCTTCCAATGAATTATAGATGTTCCTAAATCTATAGCATAATAGGAATCATTCTCTTAAGTCTGACACCTGGAAAGTTGCCAGAAGAAATTATAATGTGATTGAATTATAAGGATTTAGAAGGTTACAAGGTGATAAAAGCAGTTATGGCACCTATTTATCAAGAACAAATTGTGCCAATCCAATCTAATTTTCTTCATTCTTTTCAGGGATAATAGGGGATAAATTAGATACTTTGTCTTAAGACTACTGATATGGTCGTAGGTGACAAATTGTGATGAAATCCACAGACTAAACCAACATCAGTCAGGTGCCCAACTGGTTGAAAAAGCAGATTCAAATGATAGTTACTGGTGGTCAGACTGGGAAGCATCTCTAGTCTGTGGCTGGAGATCAGTGCTGAAAAGGTCACTCACAGTTTCAGGGAATGCTTACTTTCTTGCTTTGACTCAGATATGATTTCTTGAACTAATTTCATCCATTCTGTCCAGATAAAATATACAGACTTGTGGCAGAACATTAAGTGGGAGAGCAACCAATTCTTTTTAGGAAATTTATGTTCATGTGGGTATATCGGTAAGTGTGACTAAAAGATGGTTCTCTGTAACAATTATACATTTAGTGCATGGATATGTTTCAAGTATCACTGCAGCTACCAGCAGCCAGGATACCTTTCTGGAAGTTTTCCATATTCAGTCAGTTGCCAGTTACTTAGAGAATTAGGATTTTCAGGCTTTCAAAGGCATCTAATTAAGTTAAAAGCCCAGCTCCTGCTTCAGCTCACTGTGTAATGTAGGAATTGAAGTGTCTGCATCACTTTTAAAGGCAAAACTTCAGCCTTAAATAGCTTAGGGAATTCTAAAAGATTTGCCAGGTGATGGGATCACCCTCTGTTAAAGTCATAGAAAGAACTGTCCTTGCTCAGCCCTCTCGTTCCCCCAGGATCAGCCCCATAGCAGGTACAGCCCAGGGGATCTGAACTGATTTGTTCCTGGCAGGGAAGGAGGAATTTTGAAGTTTTGAAACTACTAACACTACAAATCAAATGACATCATTGGCCCATATAAGATAAAGTCTAACAATCCTTCTGAGAGAGATTTTAACTATTTTTCTCCCTCCATCCCTGTGACACCTCGTTTCTGTTACCGAGAAGCCTGAGTCAAGGCACTCTGAGGTCTCCCTATATCCAAGCATAGGCCAGTTCTTGCTGGGATGTGCTGCTAGGCAGGCTCACAGGAGCTTTCTTAGTTTGTTACAGTCTGCAAGTTGTGCAAAAGGAGGCTCTCAGTGCAGGGAGACAGGCTGCTGACCTACAAGCTGCCTCTGTAGATACAGGCAGCAGTGTTGTGTTCCCTTGTGTGCATCCCCTGCATCCCTGCTGCTCCAAGCACCCCACTCAGACTGCAACAGACACAGCCTGGCCTTTCTGCAGAAGCTTCATTTTCCTTCTAATTGCATTGGTCTTAATTTAAAATAAAAATAAAATGGGACTCAACAAGGTTATCTGAGCTAGGAGAAACTTGGTACCTACCAGGGAGATTTTTTTAAGCAGTTTGCAAAGCTTCAAAAACTGTGTTTGGGAGCATGATTGACCATTGGAGACCTGAAGATGCTTTGATCAGTTTTCAAAGCCTTTGGGTAGTTTATGATTCTGGGAAGATTTGACAGTTGGAGCTCCGTTTACTGCCAAGGCAGGGGCCTAGATGTGGGATTGGATTAATATTGATCCTATCTCTGCAAATACCAGGCATTTTTTTTTTCTTTAAACTGTTATAGATTCATGAAAAAAATCAAAGCAGCTGGAAATGAAAGACCTTATGGGCCATCTTTTTGAATGTGCCTTCACCTGACTTAATCTGGTTCAAAGCTCAGTGAAGCCAGTGAAAAGCATCCCACAATTTAAGTAGAAAATCGATGTGGCTCTGTTAACAAACAAATGCCTGTGAACAAACCCCAGTCTGAGCCAATTATGTTCATTAATTGTATGAGAAGAATAGAAGCTAAAGCTATACATACCAAGCCCATTTCTTTTACAGTTCCCATATGCAGATCAGTTTTCTTGCATATAAAAACTAACTGAAATGGCAAAGTGCTCATTCACAGAAGGAGGATGCACAAGTTTTTTACAATGACAGATGCCAGCAGAAGGAAAATATATTTCTAAAATGCATTTCAGTAGCTCTTTAAGCAGCCTGACAAGGGCCTTAGGGGCTTCTCTTTTTGCATTTCTCTAAATATACTGGCTAGTATAGGAAAGGCTCACTTTCTGGATCAATCATATCATATAATGTAGACAGGACTGTATCACAATTAAAAGAAGCATAGCTTAATAGCTGTACAAACTAGGCTCTCTTTGCATTTTTACAAAAGATTGTGAACTCTAATCGCTAATATTTACATAACTCTGGAGCATGCATCCCTCAGGTGAGCAAATGCTAGTATGTAAAAACTTCAATAATCCTGTCATTCAGCAGTGAGACTAGAATAAAGTGCAAATTGTAAACCCTTGTAACTGGATGTCAGGATTCCATTAGCTACTGTTTGAATCCAAACTTACCACTGGATTTCTCCAGTTCCAATTTCAGTCACTACTGAGCAAACATGGGTATGTCCATATTCACAGAAAGGAAAATTCAGAGCAACCCATGGCAGCAACACACCACTGCCTCCAAAATGGCCCCTGCACTGACACACACATTCAATATCTCCTAAATCTGCAATCCCCAATGAACCCTCATATTGAAAATGTTCATCCCTTTGGCAGGGATCAGCCCCAGGCACGTACAGATACCCTGGTGGAAGAGGCAAGAGTTTCTCTGAGCTTCTTATCTGGAAGCAGTGTCAGATGTTTGCAGGTTTGTGGGGTATTCAAATCTCCCCACTGTGCACAGACCTCAGGCACCAAAATTTCTGCATCCACGAGCTGATCCTGTTTCCACACTGCTGACAAACCCAATATAGCTGCAAACACACCCCAAGTTTGATGCTGATCAATGGTTCCTGTCCTAACTTTGTAATGAATCTCTCACAACTCCTTTATGAACTGCACAGCGGGCACTGTAAGGAACGGAGAGGGCTCCGTTTTGGCACCAACAGTGGGTCCTACAGCCTCCTCCCCCTGTTGCTGCCTTGCAGTTGGCCTGTGTTTATGCTCCTCTGTGGTACCTTTAATGTTTCCCCAAGACAAACATTCAGGTATCCCTGCCCACAAGCTTCCCATGCACCCAGCAACCCAAAGCAAGCTTGGCCCTGGTGATTCTACATTGGCCATCTGTCCCAAGCCCAAACACCCTTCCCTTTCCTGTTCCAAGTGGGGATGGGATTTAAATGTACCTTTCTGTCGCTGGGAGCAGCAAGGGCCTGCGGGAGCGCATAGGAGAGGGAAGCAGAGCTCTCCCACAGCAGCACAGAGCTCCTGGAAACAGTGAGGTGCCAGGGCTATAAATAGCCTTGCATTGCCTCCTAGCTGGGATGAGGAGCTGCTCTAATGTCAGGCACAGGGGCACATTAGGACACAGCCAACAGGCACCAGTGCCATTCTCCTCACCCCCTGTCCATGTGCTGCCTTCCCTGCTGCCTGCCAGGCACCTGTGCTAGGGAGCATCAGACTCTTCCTTGGGGTGTTGGTGACCACTCCAGGAACTGTGTCCCCCCCAGACCTTGCACAGAACCAGGCATGTCTCTGGGTGGCAGCTGTTCCTGGGTGGCTGGAGCAGTTCCAGCACAGGAACACCCACCTACCTCTGAGGCAAGGCTGCCCAAGCACAGCAGATGCTGTTGCTTGCTGACCCCATCCAAGGAATTTCCAAAACCAAGGCCACTGTCTCCATTGCTGGTAGAAATTTTCCCGCACTGATCCTCCTGCCCTTCTGCAAGATCACCAAGAGCTGAAGCTGTACACTAAAGAAGGATTGCTGACCAGATTGAAGTGTTATCTGTATATTTTATGGCTGTCTTCTTGTTTGTGCTGGTGTAGATCAGAAACGGATCCACTAAGTTGGTCCAGAATAGTGGGACTGCTCTGATGTACATCTTGTACTCTGAAAATTAAAGAGGAACAGAGAGGACCATAATACACTATTTTTATTTCCATATGTTTAAGCAAAGATGGAAAAAAGATTAAGCAGAATTTAGGGTTATAAAATCGATTAATGTTGAGCCAATACTTTTAGTTGAGAAAGACATTAGGGGTTTTCAGAATGTTCTTTTTAAAATGACATTAATTTATTTATTCACCACGCTAATTGGTTGATTGATCATAATATCGTCTGAGAAAATTGAAAATGAAATGTATTTCCTTATCTAGATTTTTAGTCTGATGATTTTATTACACAGTTTTTCTAAAATCCATAGAGGAAGTGTGCAGAAATGTTCAACTGCTAATAGCAGTTTGTTGGGTCTAGAGGGAAAATTAAAGTACATTATTTTAAAAGCATATTTCATAGTATTTGTGAACAAAACTAGGAAAAAAAATCCCAGTGATTAAACTTTATTCTTGTCAGAGAATTCAATGGATCAGATAACAAAGATATATATTGTCTAAACTACCAGATTGTTCTTATTAAAAGTTCAGATTTATCTTAGAAATAAAAATACTCAATCTGATACCACAGCTCTCACAGAAGCCAAGATAGAACAGTGTGCTGATGAAATGCCACAGCTGTGATAAAAATGGACCATATCCCATAAATTTCCCTGTTCTCCTCTAACTTGGAACAATTTATAGCATGGTGCTGTTTAACAATGGAGCATTTATGTAGTTAATTTTATTTATATGAAACTAGTCCACTACCATAATAATAATCATGTTTCCTGTATGGGTGCATTTCTTCTGATAATTTCTATAATGAGTGTTTCACAAAAACACTGACACTTTTAAGGCAAATTTCTCTTTACTGCTTATGAAATTATGAGTATTTCTCTTGCAGTTCACTGAATGAACTGGGACACCCCGTCATGCAGTGGGGAAACCCCTGGGCAGCTCTCAGCAGCATTTCATGATGTCGCAAATGGAGTGTGTGCCCCCCATATTTGTGCTGGAATTAAAAGCTTTTTCTGCTTTAAACCAAGCCTGGTTTCACCTTCTTCATGTAATTAAGTCACAATCTTTTCATTCTGATATCATTATCTGTTGTCATGGTGATTTTTATTATAAAAATGAATGGCTGAGATGTGGGCGAAGACAAGTTTTTTCTGAACTTGGTTAAGCTAATACCAAAGGGAAGAGTATCTGTGATAATTCAACAAGTGTGTGATCTTTTAGCACAGTGTATTTTAAAACAACGAGAAGGAGTAGGCATCAGAGACAGAAAAGGCACATTTAATGCAAACATATCAGTGTTTAGGAAATATGTGTTGAAATTTAATGTTTTAGAACAGTGTCTGCATGACACCAGTCATACACTATATGCTGGTGCTGCATAAGCAAAGACATTCCTTTCTAAATCTCAACTCTTAGTGATTCAGTTATTGGAAAAATAGCCCTTTTTTATAGGAGAAAGTCTGACCAGTTTCCAAGTGTGTGTTTATCACAGTCCAGACTCTGAGAACAGCTACACAACATTCACACTTCACCCGAAAACAGGACACCTGTTCTGGTGGGTGGGTGCACAAAAAGTGTCCATGGGTGAATCTTTGCTCTGGTTTGCCATGAGCAGGACCATGAGTCTCAGTCAGTTCTAGCTGAACTTCAGCAGAGATCTACATCAGCTCAGTTAAACTCTGGCGGGCATCAGGACATGATTTTTCTTTTCTGCCACTGAAACATCGCAACTGAGGTTCTGAGCTGAACTCATCTCCTCTGTCACTCTTGCCAGGGTTCAGAGCAGAACCTCATCATCCCCTGAAAAATACACAGTTGTGTCATTAAATGGTGGCACATCATCATAGCTTGGGAGAGGAGACCCCCATGCTTGGTGACTCCACACCCATGGGCGACTCCCTGGCATGGCCACTGCTCATCTCCCATCTCAGCAGTTTCTCAGGGTTCCTCACCCTCTTTTCCTGGAGAGTGAGGCAGCCTCTGGTTTGGCAGCTGGTACCTCACGTGTGCTTTACTTCCCACATGAATAGTTCTGGTGTGTTCATTCATCCACGTGGCATCAGCTGAGTGTGGAGGTGCCTCCAGGCTCAGCCAACGCACCGGCCGATGGCACCGGCACCGTTCATGCCCCAGCTGCTCCCTGCTCCCAGCTTGTCCTGCGTGGGCAGCTGTGGCATCTCCTGGCTGGGCAGAGAGCCCGAGTGCCTTCAGCCCCCAGGGTGGGTCTGGACCACGTTACAACGGTTGCTCTACAAACCATTTGTTGTCAGAACCAGTAATGATGTTTTGGTTATCGTATCTGTATAAACAGTGCCAGTTTGGGTACGTAGGGAGAAAAAATCAGAAATACAGAGATTTCAAGTTTAATTGTATTATCTATTCTGTTATGACAGTCCAGATACAATATTGATTTGGGGCTTTTTTCTTGGGGTTGGTTTTGACCTTTAGAGCAGTCCAAGGGCAATCTGGAGGTTGTCTGCGACCACAGGTCCGGGAGGCAGCACCCTGCAGCCCCTCTGAATTGAAATCTCTTTCTGGCTCTGTCAGCTGATTCCCAGGTTGCCTGACAGATAATGTGGCATGCCAGAAACCCGCTGCTTTTCCATTTAAATAAATGAGAAAGTTGTGGTTAAATTAACACTCCAGCAGAGGTAATAAGGACCAACTCAGCAGCTGCAATGATGTATGCAAATTGCAGTTTCACACATTAGGAGCTAGATGTTGCTTAATTTGTAGGTCTTTCTGTCTTTTAAATGAAAGAGCCTCCATCAGGTTCAGGCAATCTTAAAACAAAAAGGCAAAAGAAACTCCCCAAAGTCAACCACTCACCAGTGCTGCTTCTAACTGCACCTACAGTTTTTCTTCTGGGGTTTCCTTCCTGAGCCCCAAATAAACAGTTATTACTGAGTTACACTGCACTGCTGGGTGCTTTTAGGCAAAATATCTGCTGATTTCCAAAGAACAGACAGCCTGATTAAGGAGGTACTGCCGGCCCTTTGGTATAAACAGAAACCTCATTTAATTTGCAGTGGTGCCACAATCCAGAGGCTCAATATCCATCAGGGCTTTTCCTCTGGAAATGAAACTGTAACAGAGCAAAAGAAGAGCTGTGAAAGCTGCCAGTTAATCAGACAGCAGGAACAGGCTGATAGGAGAGTCCTTTTTCTCCTTTTAGATCGGTAGAGATGGGAATGGAGATGCAAAGAAGCATGTAACTGGATGGGGTTCTTGGAAAGGTTGGTCTGTACATTAGTTTTAATGCTCTTTAATCTCTCTAAGAAAATTATGTATGTAACTGTTAGAGTCAAAAGATTTCCAAATGGACACCAAATCTGAAACTCAGTAGGGGAAGTGCACCCTCAGAACAGCAGAACTTGGGGTTATTATGGCCACAGAAAATAGGAATAACTAATGTCCATCAAGGTGTGCTCTGTGAGAAGAAGGAAAATATTAAAACATTCTGAATTAAATTTTAGCTGGCTCAGAAATGTGCAGCCTCTGTATATAAGGTTAAAAGTATACTTGAAGCTCACACCATCTTTTCCAGGTTTTGTTCAGAAAGGCAGAGATTTCGTTCTAAAACAAAGCTCATCCACATGATTTAGGGATTTGCCTTTTTTTTTTTTTTTTTTTCCCCCTGACTCGTGGTCAGTTCTCAAAAGCTATTGCTACAGGTCTTCAAATACCTTTGGAGGAGATTCTCCTTCCTTTGCTCTTGTCACCAACCCCTCCATGCTCTCTTCCTGATCCTGGATGTCATCTTCTTAGCCTTCACCTCACCTAGAGATACCTTTGTGACCCGTGGCATCTCACTAGCAAAGAAATAATAGGAACTTGCCCTGTCTAGTCATTATTTGGCTGCAAGCATTGAAACAAACTCTCACAGGAAAATGCAAGATAAAAAGTTGCAATGAATTTGTGGACAATAAACACTCAGACTATAACCAAAACACAGTGTATGAGAGTGATTCCCAGTTCCCAGAAGTGGATGCATAGTCAGGCTGGTTTCCAGCTCCCTGCTGCAGTCAAAGCTGGCATTGCTCTGACTCTCAAGGAAAGGAACTCTGAGCAGTCAGGTGAGATGAGAGCTGCAGCCTGCCCTGAGCTGAGCTACTGGACACAGGGATTGAAAGAAAAGCCCCAGATGCCTCCATTCTGCTCTTCAGATGCAGTCTTGCTAGACTTGGGGGGTTTACAGTTCAGAACACCAAAGAAGACTGCAATTCTGTCTGCTCTGACTCTGTCGCTCAGTACAAGCCCCTGCCGCTCTCTTCAGTCTTTGTCTGTCATTGCTGAACTGGGATAATGATGAATTCCTAGCAGTCTGAGAGATTAATTAACATTTACTAAGCTGCAGGGCCTGCTTGCCAATTGTGCAAATACATATTTGTGTATTCCATTAAATTCTGGATTTGCTGCAGGCCCCCAACGTGGGACACAATGCAACCACACACACACATCAAAAAAAAAAAAAAAAAGGCAGCAAAAAAGCATTGTTCTTATTGTTCTTCTGACAAGCAGAGGCAATAACTCTGAGACACAGAGTACTCCCATCATGGGCATGAGGCATTTGTCCCCAAAGTGGCATGAAGATGATGTTGGTTCATACATGTGCAGTCCTGAGTGCTCAGCTGGAGGAGGTTCCTCTCTCCCATTCCCATGCTGTCCCAAAGGTGACTGGGATATGTAATGTAGTGCTGAGGCTCCAAGCCACATGATGAAACTCTGTACCAGAGGCACACAGACAGCCTGGACTGTCTGTCCAGCCCTGAGTATCCAGTGACTGGGAGGCAGATGGTCACAGCAGCAGCATGGAGAAAGGACCACCAGCAGGACCTTACCCTCACAGCCCTCAGTAAATGGTGCACATCCTGACAGGCTGAGCACCAGATACCCTCCTTCAGCCCGTGATCCTTCACCAGGCTGCAGCTTTGCGAGTTCACCTCTGAGGGTCCTCATGAATTAGGAGGTAAAAACTCGGAAAGATCTGATATCACCACTCTTCTAATTGCCCACCTACAGTTACTCATAAATATGCAGTTGATTTTGCTTAAACCTTGCAGCTGACCATAGTGGTTTATCCTAGAGCAGCACAGAAAATAAACAGGAATTAGGATCCTTCAAAAAAAGTAGAATTTCTTCTATTTCTGTTCAGAAAAAAAAAAAAAGATGAAGAAATGTAGCATCTTCCAAGCTACATCCCATGTGGCAATCTTCCAAACCTCTTTCCATATGTTCCTAAGTGTTGAAAGCCCAAATGTTCCCTATCTTGCTGCCAAATTCTCTGCCTCAATCCAAATGGCTCTTACAATACAGTTGGATATTGTCTAGTGAAAAAAACCCTCAGATTGATTGATAATTAAAAATATATTTGATAATCAGATAGAGAAGAATGGCCAAGGGGTGCTGTGCTGAATGAATCATTCATGCTCACATATTTCAAAGCAGAAGGATATCTTTCTGATCTTAATGGAGTTGCCCCAGAAATCCTTAATTGTTACAGAACATATTGCTGAAGAGATTTGAAACTGGGCGCAGAGGAGGAGGCAGATGAGGCACAGCAGAGATCTGCACTGCCGGGTGCAGCCTGGGGAACGTGTCTGGCTGGCTGCACAGGGAGGCTTTGGCTCCAACAGACATCACTGCATTGGCCTCAGCCCTGCCTCGTTTCAGACTGAGCCCCACAAAACTGAAGGCTAGGAATTTGTTTTTAACCAAAGCATAGCTGCTGCTGTAATCCCATCCCTGCAAGTGCTGGGGTACCAGGCAGAGGTCTCGGGGTGGGGCTGAGGCTGCGTGTGTTGGTCAGTGCTTCTTGTGCACATTTCATAGCACAGGAAGGGAAGAGAGACTCTCCAGCCTAGGAGCTGAATGTTGCAGCCTCCCATCTGCTGTCCTCTTCCTCAAACCTCCCAAGGCCTAGGAATGATGGAGCTTCATGTAGATATCTCCATCCAGGAGCTGTCCCTCCTCTTGTGTCTGAAAGTGCAGCATTCTCCAAACCTTAGTTTCCGTTTAAAAACTTACTCGGTAACTCCAGAGAAGGTTCAGTAATGTACCCAAAAAGTCAACAAGTGAAAATAAACATGTGCTGGTGTCAGAGCATAGTACTGTGGGCTGGAAGGTTCCCATCTGCAGGAGTTCAGGAATCCCTTCCAACAGATCTGCAACAGGAATATGAACTGATGTTATGAGTCCACAGCAGCTGCAGATGCCACTGACTCCACAGCACAAACAAACCCACAGATACCTCTGCTGTGTGAGAGTCAACGACTGTGGCCAAGATCCAATGGATAACATGTAATGGAGGAAACAGGATGAGGTTTGGGGTTGAACTCTCAGATACTGTAACTTTTGATGTTATTAACAGTACATGCTACTAATTTACAATAAGATCAAATAATGGGTGTTGGTGGCCCTGGGGATTGAAGACACATCTCTAAAGCATAGGAGGCTGTGGTAACCATCCCTTTGTGTCCTGAGATTGTCCAAGAAGCATTGCCATCTTATATAGGAGACACTTTGGGATGCTTTGTCCCATTTTTCACTGCAATGCTTTTCATTTGACTTCTCCTCTCCGTGTACCCCTGGGTCAATTACCACATGCATTAATTCAGCCTAGGAGAAAAACCAGTGAGTGCATTTTCCTGTGCTAGAAGGTATAAAGTAATTGTGGCAGACACTGTGAAAATTAAATAACTGAGAGGGAACAATTGTGAACCAGATGCAAACAGTAACGAGTCTGGTGCTTAGTACAGAATAGGTCACACGTGATTTCATGGTATTAGGGCACAACACTGAGCACAACTGGGCCGTAGTTCTGGTGGTCACCTGGTGTTACCACAGTACAAGAACCCTCCCAGGAGTTAGCAGTGTATTTGGGATAAGGTTTCTGCAAGACATTGAGATCCTGCCTAACACCTATACCAGGATGGCAGAGTATCTGCTCCAGTTCTTTTGTTGTTCCACAGCACAATTCTTTATTTTTTCTGTAACGTGTACTTCACACTAGGGATATTTTTTATTTTCTCTGGTACTGTTCCCGCTTTGCATCAGTGTGAGCAACAGCAGGATCAGGCCTCCAGTTAAATAACTAATGCAGCTGTTTTGCTGAACCAGCTTCCTGGCTGGGAAATGAATCCAGTCAGCTGTGGATAACAAACCCCAGTAAGAGAGATTTCAAAGATTTCATACATTAATTACTTTCTCAATATCTGAAGTTACTTTTCTTACAAAATCTGTTAGGCAAATGTTAGGAAGTAATTACTGTACATGAATCAGAAAGAGAATGCAGATCTTATATTGAACATGAGTGGACTGAGTAAAGAAACTGATGATAGACGAAAAAACAGCTAAAATATATCTGAGTGAAATATGCCAGAATTTGCCTCGGGATTATAAGGAAGAAGGAGCACAAGGCAAGCTCCTCTCATGAGCCATGTGTCCATTGTCTTTCCAAAAGAAGCAGCCCACTGCTTTTTTTATCAACAGCAGAACCATTGAGAGAAATTGGCCCTGGCTGGGCAGGGAGAGTTCCCATCAACACCTAACATCTAATTTCTTTCCAGGCATTTGCATCAGTGTCCAGTGTGGTGGACAGAACTCAAACATAACAAAACTAAAATGCTCTCAAGTATCCCAAAGAATCCTTAGATCATGGAGCACATAGATATGGCTGATAGGACTGATCATATCAGTGAAACTCTTGTCTCCATCTACAGATTTATTGTCATTTTTATGTATAAATACAAACAATCTTAAAATGATGGTGTCAGGAGTAATAACACCAGAACAGTAGGATAGGAAACAAAACTGTAGGGAAAATGTTGCCCTGAAGAATGCAATTGTCCAGGCTGTGGTTTTGTCCAGGCCACAACATCCCATATATTTACAAACCTGGGCAATCTTCAGTGGCTGACAAAGTGCTGCTTCCGCTGTACACAGTGCTCTGATGGATAGATTTTGAGATGAGGTGGGAGTTAGTAATGGTATAATAGGGTAAACAAAATCAGGAGCATTAAGAATGGATTCTGCCCTCAGCTTGCCTCCAGCACTGAGCCCTATTTTTCTCTGCCCTGGTTTCTCCTATGTAAAATACAAAAACTATTCTTCCTTTCTGAAGTACCTTAAAATCTCAGGTTCAAAGTACTACATTAGAGTTAAATAAAATATCTCCACAACTGATAATAAAAATGCTGTGTGTCTTTTTCCATCACTAGAAGTTAATGCCCTTCAGAGATGGGGTTTTTGTAATTACCTTTATGTCACAGTGTGGCTGGAGCAACTGAGGCCATAATCAAGGAAATTATTCACCTGTACCATAAAAGCTGCCTTAAGATTCTTTTTAGGGACATAAAACAGACCTCCAGATTGTGCTATTGTCACACATAAAGTCAATTTCATTCAAAACACAAATTTCACATCAGTAATTACAGCCCTCTAAATTCCATCCCAGAGTCTATAACCTATAAACACCATAAACAGAAATGTTACAAAGGAAGCCTTTAAAATTACAAACCAAACAGAAAGTTTAATATTTCAAGTCTAATTTACAATATAAAACCTAATTTTGAGAAATGCTACGAAAGCATCAGGGTTGGGTGCATTTTAGAACAGCATTTGTCACAAAAAAGAGCTTGAACATTTGGGTTGCCAAGGCAGAACAAGCACCACAGACTCATTTTACCCTTATGGGGATTCATCAAGGTTGTGCAGTGCAGCTGTTGTCTTAGCAAAAGAAAGTATTGGCCCCTGGCTGAAGGAAACAGAAACATAATTATGTTATGATGAGCTGGAAAACTTGCAAAGAAAAATTGGAATGCAAAGCGTGATAAATGATGCTTTGTCAATTGCAAAGCAGTGAGAAAAGCAGGCGGCACAACAACAAAAAAAGCAGCCCTTCTCCAGTCAATGCTTCCAGTTCAGCTACCAAAATAAAGCACCACTCTAAGCGTGGCAGGGTAGTGCTGGCTTTGGGCTGTAGCATTTAGCCCTCGTGCAATAATGCTGGGTGTGTAGAGTGGGTTATGCAGTCAACCTTAGGAATAAAAATGAGAAAAGAAATGGTCAGGTACTCCTCAAAATTGAGACCATAATTCCTGCTACAGAAAATTTATAGTGTCATCTTACTCTGATTTTTATGCATATTAAAATTCAAAGGTTTAGACCTTCCCCTTCAGGTTCCTTTTGGTTACGTTTTCTGCCCCCAAACCCTTTTTCTGCCAAGGTGACCAACATTTTCTGAACATTACTGTGGCCACATGCAAGGAAATGCCATTCTGTAAATTCGTTGGGCTGTCTCACATTGCGTGAGACAAATTCTTTGTGCTCACATTGACGAGAGCAGGATTTCCCTTCAGGTGAACCACTGAAGTTCACTCTAGTGTTGTGAATAAATCCAGAGGGAGAATTGGGCTAATTAAATACCAGTACAGGAAACTTTTATTTGGAAATTGCAAAGACAAAAAGGGACAAATGTCTGAAGAAACCCTCTAGATAAAGGGCAGAATGAATAAAAACAGCCCAAACCAACCCAGCTGAGGGGTTTTTGGCAGGGCTGCGATGCCCACACGCAGCCCCTGTCCAGCAGAGCTGAGGCTGTGCCCTCTAGCGCCGGCCACACGCAGAACTGGGCTGAGACCCCTCTGCTGAGCCTGTGCGCTCCCAGACCTCTGCAAAAACCTCGTCATCCCCAAGGCAGAGCTATTCTCAAGCAAAAAGGCTGCTAGAATAACTCCATCAACCTCCCTCCTACGGAAAAAAAGCTCTAGGGCAGAATTTCCACTCTCATTTTGAATTTCCTGCCTTTGGAAGATGCCTTCCTTTTCATACTAAGAATGTCTCAGAATCTGGTATTAATAATCTTGTGGGGTTTTTAATAAAAAAACCCAAACAAAAAGCCAAATGAACCACTCAATGAAATATGCATTGCTTCTGTAATTTAAAACAAGCAGTTCTCAAATTAGCATCTATGTAGGATAGGTAATCCATACATCAGTTTAAAAGGCTGAAACTGATATTCAGTTACTGTATTTTTAAGGGTATATTCTTTGCCCTGTCAAATAAGGAGCACAGGCAAGACACTAATCTCTCCACTCATACAGCTACTGTTTGCAAGTCACAGATTTGTGACTCTTCATGACAGCACGATTTGCAAATCTTTACTACAAAAAATTAGGACTGTTTTTACCACTAATTATTTTTATTTACATGGAAAATTTACTTTATTATTTGACTGTAGTTTACATCTAGGGGTATTAAACCACTTGTAGCTTAATCTAATAATTTTATTCTTACTAGTTGGGGAAGGTGAGATTACTGAGGGACAGCAAATCAGTGGAAGCTTACAACCAATTTCTGTGATACTCATGTATTCCCTGTGCTTACTCTTCAACCTTTCTCCATTTCACACTAATTTGTGAGGAGGTCCATGAGGCTGTAGAATTTTGCAGAACATTCTTGAGCTACTTTTAATTCCTCCTGACATTGTTAAGATTAACCTGATCAATACAATATTTTCCTCTAGTATTTTCTTCCTCAATCTGGTTTGCATGACACCAAGCTTCTTTTTTGGCTGCAAGATATTAAAATAGATATTTTACAGGAAAATGAGAACAGTTCATCCCAGCCCCCACTCCTGCCTCATCCCCATACATGTCTTATTCAGGAATACCAACAGGAAAGCAAAGGCAAATTACAGAAATAAGCAAAGGTGAATGGCTGGACTCTATCTACAGATTAAAAATAATAATAATAATAAAAATCAGCCAAAGAGAAGGGCAAATCCAAATCAATTACTCTAAACTGACAGCTTTAGCAGCATTGGCTTCTTTGCTTTTCACTCGATTTCAATTCTTCCTCTTCATGCTTAACTTCCCATCATTTCCCACATGTTCTCTTGCTTGTGCTGTCTGTTGCTCTCTCCAGCTGCTCCCTGGCTACTATAACTTCCAGCATTTTTCTGGTTTTGCAGCAGATTCTTGCATAACCACATACTCCTAATATATTTTATTATTCTGTTCTCCTCATCTGATATTTTTTCCTCCTTCTTGTCAGCAAAAGTTCACTGTGGTCCTGGTGAGCAGAATCCCAAATGGTTTAGAACACACAGCCTACCAAATCTACTTCTCAAACAAAACCACTGCTTTAAAATTTAGGAACACGGTGTCGTCAATAAGAGCAGAAGGATCTCATACAGTCTATTTACCTTTGCATGCCAACAGGATGGGATCCATTAAAAATTCATTTTGGGAACACAAGCCTAACTGGAAATAAAGTCCTTGTTCCCTTACCCAACTATCAGAGCTAACCAGCCTGCTGTGTTCTCCCATCATCCTACTCTTCTCTTCTCTTCTCTTCTCTTCTCTTCTCTTCTCTTCTCTTCTCTTCTCTTCTCTTCTCTTCTCTTCTCTTCTCTTCTCTTCTCTTCTCTTCTCTTCTCTTCTCTTCTCTTCTCTTCTCTTCTCTTCTCTTCTCTTCTCTTCTCTTCTCTCTCTCTCCTTGCTATCAACTTTCATTACATGTATTTACTCCGTCATTCCAGCATTTGTTCCTTTTCCTAACATTTGCCTCATCTGAAAGTGTACCCCTTTTCTCTATACTCCTGTGCATACCTTGGGGGTCAATGGACACACTTCAATTAAGCAGGGCTCAGCCTTTACTAAACCAAACATCCTTCCCTACAAGGACTGAGCAATTACTGAGTTAGCGTAAAGAATTACCAAGTGAGAATCTATTTTTTATTAGAAGTTGATTTAGCTTAAACTTTATTTCATTCTACCAAGAGGAGAGAAGATGCTACAGTCTCATAAATACTGCATGCTCAGGCATCCCTTTGATTTCTCACAGGGATGCCTGAGCATGCAGTAATTGCTCTGCTGAAGCCTGGTGTATACTCTGGGTATCAGGTACATGACATCCTCAGACATAATCCAGTTTTCTCTGGTGGCTTTTCATTCACAGCTAAAACTCTGCTAAATAATAAGGCAACAAGTCAGCAGTTGCTCCTCATTCATTTTTCTATTGTTAACTTTGAGATGGGGAAGTGTGTATTCCCCATGGAAGAAATGTCCTCAAATTCCTGGGTTCTTAGGGAAGCTGGCAAGAAGGGAAGGAGCTGTTGGTTGATTCTTCATTCCAGTGCTCTGGTGAGGATCTGGGCCTGCAGAGAGGGCAGGCTGCACCAGTTATGCTGCCTCCAATTTTAGCTACACCAAGGTTAACAGGGTATCAAGGGAATCATATATCTGGACTGACCAGGGCAGGCTCTCAAAGTCAGGGTCTTGCCCTTGTGTCCCAACAATGGTCTTTTTCCTTGAGATGCTATTTTTATCAAGAACTTTAAAAAGAGATTTTCCCCCAACTCCTCCAGCCCTCTGTGGCCCTGGGAACTCTGATATTCCCAGCACCACAGCAGGAGAGGAGCCTGTTCCTGGCATCAGATTTCATGGATGGCTGTAGGGAAGCAGTAAAGTGTTCCTGGCAGATTAATCCTGAGCAGGGGAAGAGGCTTCTCTCCTTCTTTCTTTTCTTCTTAATCCAGTTATTATCTGATCTATATCATTTAAATAATTATATATGTCCTTGTTCCACCAACTCTAGAGCTGGTTTGTGATAGCTCTTTAATTCCACTCGTTCATGCTCAGATAGTACTGGTCTAGCAAATGGTACAGCTCCAGGTACAGCTCCCAGGGTTCTGCTTAAGAGCCATGTGACCTAAATCTCACTCATTATAAACAACCATAGATGTTGGGTTTGTTTATTTTTTTCCAAACAACAGCAGTTACAGGAACATGCAATTTTGCTTTTGCCATTTATAACTAACACCCCCCCTAGGCATTTAATATAAATGACACTGAAAGATGAATAAAATAAAATCTGATTTTGATTTTCTTTTTATTTTTATATGGCTCATCTTGGAGGTTTTGCATTTATTGTTATTGGTGTTAGCACATATTTCTTTCCTTTCCTCAGCCTTTGTTCAAACATTTGCACTTGATGAGCATGTTGACTCACTTTAAAAATAAGGTTAATAGCTGCCTCTTCTTAGAAAGGCTTGAGACCTCTAAGCATATGTAGGCATGTAAAAATGAAAGGAGCTGATGAAATGTAAAAGGCATGAATCTATGCCCAATAAATGCTAAGCACTTAGCAGTATTAAGTGACAAGATTCTGTATTGGGATGCCTTGAAGCTGAGGAGCTATTTTGGCTTCAGGGAACCTTGCTGTGACAATTTTTATAAGCAAGTATCATATATCACCAAATAGATCTCACATTACAGAGTACCAGCACATGTATTGCATATAATCTATAGTGATATAACGATTTATGTGAGTATAAATCATATGCAGTGTTTATAAATGGCCTTTAACCTGATTGAGAGTGCAAAGCTTGGGCACTGCTCTGATCTAGTATCTGAGCGATGTCACTGGTATGGTTTCAAAGGCCCAAGAGACGCACATTAAACACAAACAGCGAAGTTTGGTGTTGGGATCCCAAGGAGCGGGTCGGACCGGGATGCCCAGGAGGCAGCACGGCTCCACGATGTCCTCTCTCTGAGACTCTGCGCCAGCAGCCGCCCCCGCCGGGGGTGTCCCCGCTGTCCCCCAGCCCGCAGCAGCTGAGCGGCCGCTGCCGTGGCCAGATGCCGGTGCCGGGGACTGCGGGAGCGCTGCGGCCGCTCCCCCCGCCGTGGGGGCAGCATGAGCCCAGCGGGGCGGCGGCGGAGCCGGTGCGGAGCCCCCGCGGGCGGGCACCGGGGAAGGGGGCGGCCGTGCCTCCGCCCTCCCCGCGGCCGGGCGGCCCCGGGGCACCGCGGGGCTCCCCCGCTGCCCGCCCAGCCCAGCCCAGCCCAGCCGAGGGTGTGGCAGCACCGCCCGCCCCTCCATCCATCCATTCATCCATCCATGCATCCTCCATCCATCCAACCACCCACCCGCCGCCCTTCCGCCGCTGTGTCGCTCCTCTCCGGGAGCAGCCCGTGCGCACCGTGCGGTGGAGCCACCGCGCTTCGGCTCCGCGGGCGGACGCGGGGCCGCCGCGCCCGGCCGCGGCTGGAGGATGCGTGTGCGGGGCTGGCGACCTGGCATCGCGTCGGTGCTTGGATCCTCCCTCCTCCTTCTCCTCCTCCTCCCCTCCCTCCTGCTCTCCGCCTGGCAGCGCGGGGCTGGGGAAGTTGCGCTTACACGAGAGATGGCTTCGCAGCGGGGATCGCTTTGAGAAAAGGTCTCCCCTCCCTCGCCTCCCCCCGGTCGCCGCGGCCTCCGAACTGTAAGTGGCAGGAAGGAAGTAAAGTTGCAAACAACCTGCCGCGGCAGGAACTTTGTGAGCTGCTCCAGCTGCATGTGTTCAAGGTGCCTTTGATGTACGTGCAGCAGCTTCTGGAAAGTGGACTGCAGCTTTCCCACCCGCCAGCCCTCCCCTTCCCCAGCCCTTCCCAGCCTCTCCTCCCACCACCGCCACTTCAGCCCGCACACGCAATTTGTTTGAGAAGAAAAAAAAAAAAGTGATGAACGAGAAGTGGTGAATTACCCAAGCGACTTTCCTCAAAGAGCGAGCGAGCCGGGGAGAGGACCCGCCGGGCGCCCCCGGGAGCCGCGGGGCTGCCGGGCTGTGAACGCGGCTCCGCAGCGACATGCAAAAAGCCTCATCTGCTTGCGTTTGACTTGCGATGCCGGCTCCTCACTAGAATGCAAACCCTTGCACAGGATGAAAGCAGGTTTGTGGCAAATTCTCCTGGAAATGTTTCGCTCCCCGCCGCCGCCACCTTCCTGTCTGAGATGTCAGAGAAGATCTTAATGATGACACGATGGCAGATACCTCTGCTGTGTACCCTCCACTGTTCTTTGGAGATGTTCCGCCAGAGATAAATATTTTATGCAGCTGCCTTTTCGTATCTGTAGCGACTGCTGCATAATTTGCTCTTGATTGCAGTTAAAATATTCTCTTTAGTATCCGTTTCACAAAATGATGCAAAATAAACTCAGACGGGAGGAGTGTGGAATAGAAAGCTGTAAATGAAGTACTGATGGTGGATTGATCTTCCCTTCGTCTTGCTCCCCCCGCCCTACCCATCCCAGTGCTCTACCTCTAAATGTGAGCCTTTTCTGAACAAAAAAATTTGCTACATTTCTGTTTTGAAGTAGTGATTTTGGAGGCTCTTTGGCTGGGGTTTTGGAAGCAGCCTCCCATCAGTGGTGCTTGCCTTACTGATTGACTCTCTTGAGTGTCTGTGGCTGCTAAGCCCATCAGCTTTTGTCTTGTCCTCACCTGTTTTTAAAGTATGTCTTGTTTCTTCTAACACCTTGCAGGTCATTCTTCCAGAATGCCAGAGGAAAGTTCTCCAAAGCGGAGTCCTCAAAACATCCCATACAAGGATCTGCCCCATATCATCAATGCTGATGGACAGTATCTCTTCTGCAGGTATTGGAAGCCAGCAGCATCTCCCAGGTGAGCACTTTCAAGCAAATGTCCTTTCTACTATCACTAAATATGACTCTCTTAATGTAATTATTATTTATAGCTTGACTGGCATTACAGGGCCATGTACATGGAGCTTTACAGAGCCCCTAAGAGCTTTCTCTCAACTGAGAAAGTCCCTACTGTAAAGATTGCATTCTCCAAACCTTTACTTGCTCGAGTCAAGCTTGCAGATATAAAATGTGGAGTTACTGTCATTCCATGCACAGCTGGCCTGGTTGGCAGTTCAGTATTCTACCAAGTGGCTCTGGCAGGTGGCTGCTGCCTATCAGCAGTAAACAACTATTCCCAAAGTAATAGCACAGGCAGTCAGCGAGGACAGGGATACAGGCTTTGGGATGTTCACTCTGTCTGATTTGCTCAGTGTCAACAAACTTAACATCAGCATCTGACTTCAGTTTCAATAGCAGGGCAACAGGCACAGTGTTTGACTGCATTGCTTTTTGACTGGTTTTAAATTATTTATACTTAGTAAATGATTCAGGGAGCTCTCTCACCGGCAATTGCAATTTCAAAACTGACCTGTGTAATAAATACAGACAAAGAATCAGGTAGAGACTTTTTTTGAGTATTTTTTGTCATAATTTGCATAATCTCTTTAATAACTTTCTATGCTAATTATGATCCACTGTGGCTCCCATAGTTATGATCTTTCTTCTTCCAGTGTGTGCTGATTTGGCATGTATTTGTGCTGCCACTAGTTATGCAGGTATCTACTTCATAAAAATCTAGATATAGTTTAATTGTTTTCTTTTTCTGCTGGCCAACAGGAAGAGCTGTGTTGATTTTATACAGCTAGAAAACAGTCACAGGAAAAAGTTGTTCAATCTGTTGTAGGGAGTTAAACTTTATCCTGACGTCCCAACAGGTTAGACACCACCCTGTGCCAAAACCAGCCTGCAACTGCTGACAGAGGGAACAGCTCTGAGTCAGCTGGCCTTGGGGTTTATGCCTACAAAACTAAGGGACAATGGGAATGACACAGGGCTGGGTCAGCACTCAGGGAATACAGAGGGTGGGCAAGCACCAAAATACACTGTCCCCAGAGGGGAGGACAGTGCAGCCACCCCACCACAGCTCCCCTGCACAGGTTGGGCTGTAGGATAGAGGTCTGGTTCAAGATCTCCTGGTCTGCAGAGCATTTTATAATTGCTTCTACTTGCTGCCTTTCAGAAACAAGGATGGAAAGTTTTGGCACTGATGCATTATATAGTCTTTGCACCAACCTGAAGATTGCCTTTATGGAAAAGTAATGCTATGAAATCAAGGTTCTACAGTGAAACCAGGCTGTTTTGTATTATAATAGTAATTAATCATTAACTACCCATAGAATTCATCACCCAGTTGTGGAACTGCTTTTTCATCACTTTTAATTTCTGACCAAATTAGTAGTAGGTGGATGGGTCTTTGTTCCAGAAATGATAAGGAGCTGAGACTGAAAACTTGGTGTCTAAGTCCTCTGGCTAGTTAATTTTTTTTTAGTGGTTTGTGCACCAAGCAGTTAATTAAGAATTAACTTGTCCTAGTTTTGTGACAAGAAAAGTGGATGGGATCAGTGTTGCTCATTTACAAGGAGCTCCTGAGTGTGTGTTTGCATGTTTGTGTGTAAGGAGGGGGCTCACTGTTTATTATTAGCTCTTCATGAATTGGTATATATGGGAGAGATGGTAAGTGACTGAATAACAAGTCAGTGCCTGGATCCTGTGATCAAGAATACTCTTGAAGTGCTTTGATAGGCAAACCCAAATACATTCTCTTGCCCCTTTTCACTTTACATAAGAAGCTCTGCTTTTTCTTCTTCCTATACAGAAGCTCAGCAACTTTCATCTAATTTTAAATGTTCAGCAAAACTGACCTTTCTGTATATATGTATAGGGAGAGAAAGAGAGACACCTCAGGGGACTTTTACAGGCCTGTTACAATTTATTTCAAATACTGAAAGCAATTCTTTCAATCTTCTAACTCAATTGTTGATTCAAGTTCAAATCTTAACACTAATGAATGATGCTAACTGTCAAATGGTGGGATCTTTCATTGATCCATTATGTGCCTAATCCCAGCTAGACCTGTAGAAATACCCCTTCACTGCAGATGCCCAAAGATTATCATTGACTTGTCTTCTATTAAAATAGAACTTATCGCCCTTGATCCCTCCCCCAGGGAGGAGGAAAACCCAGGATTTCTGCCAAAGGAAATATTAAAAAGTAGCCCTAGCCTCGGCTTGAAGAGCAGACAATGCCCAGGCAGTATCTGAACGTGGGGATGACTGACAGACATCACCCCTTGGAGCTGGTGCTTCTTTTTTATCTCCTTAAACAGACTCATAAATGTGGATAAAAGTCTGTGGCAGATTAATGTGCGATAGCATATTAAAAAAAAAAATCAAAACCTATTTTTTCAAGAAGATAGAGAAATTTTGTGAGGCTTTACTGCTTCATGCTCACAAATACCCAGGCTCTGATCTTGTGTGGTGTTGATCTGACTGATCAGCCCATACTGGTGCACATATGGAAGCTTTGTTATAAGTGCCACTGAGGCCAAGGTTGTCCTGCCAGTGAAAGGCACCTATTGTGAGTTCCTCAGCAGGGTCCGCTTTGTTTCAGAGGGAGATTTAGGTGATTACTTCACAGGAAGCTGACACACAAAGGCACTCAGATGTCATAATGATTAGATGGGGTAGATGAAGTAAGGAGTAATGGGACTAAGGAAGAAGAAAGAGAGTGTTTTCCACTTGTTTTTTTTGCGTGGGAAGTCACTCCCAACAGCAGAGCTGGGGCCTGGGTGTCGTCTTCTCTTGCTGCCTGCTGGCAGCAGTGCAGGTGCAGCTTCCCCAGCCAGCAGCCCTGCAAGCTGCCCAACTTGTTGAGCCAGTTCCATCTGAAAGTTTAATTAAGTGGTCTTGCTGAATGCAACAGGGAAGAAAAAGCAGTATGTTCAGGTGTCGTTTTCATGTTTCGTGCCTACAGCAGAATTTGTGGACCATGAAAATGGGTAACTCTTTGGCACCAAGTGCTCTCTGCTGAATGCAATGCTTAAGATCTGGGCAAGGCACGGCAATTTTAGGACTGTGTAAAGTTGTTTGGAGAAATTAAACCATTCGAACCAAACAGGACTGATCTCATGCCTACAGCATGTCCCAGTAGCCAAAGAAACCCTACTTAATGGGAAAGCAGTCATTGTGTAAACAGAACAGCTCCATGCAGGGCTTAAACCTCTGCCATCACCCTGAGCACTCTGAGACAAAATAGGAGGTAACAGGAGGTGAGGAATTAAGAAATCATGTTCTATTTCCAGCTCTCAGACAAAGTTGCTAAGAATAGAGGCTGATGAGGAAGGGGAAGGAAAGTTGGGAGGAGAAGTCAAGACACTTCCTTTGAGGCCCCTAAAGGGCCTGGGGAGCTCCAGAGGTGACCTTCTGCCTCTGTGGTCTGTATCCCCGTAGCCTTTTCTGGATGCTTCCTCCACTCTTGTCACTGCCTAGATAAGCACAAATAGCTTTTTCTGGGAAACTTTTAGCGCCTCTTCTTGATCTCAAGTAAACCCTGTGAGATTTAATGACTCATAATATTTTTTTCAAAGATGCTTATAGCTGCAGCTGCCACTGACTTCAGACAGAGCGATGCCCGAGTCTCTCCTGGTAGATCAGTCACTTTAAGCTGGGCACTTGAGACACTTGAAGCTAGAGGATGCACTTGAAAATGTGATTTCCAGACATCTATGAATCTGAGCTTCCTCAGTCACCAAAGAGAAACCATTACCTGGCTGGCTAGCATGGTGCTTGAGTATCTCTTACAGAGTGGTCTCTAGGTGGACTTAGAGGGTTGCCAGGATCCACTGTGGTTCTCTGCCTGTGGGTCACAGAGGCATTCCTGAGCCATTGTTAATGTACCCTGGAGTGCGTCGGCTCAACTTGAGACATCGCGGCCACGTTTAAGTAAACAGAGTTGCAATTGTCTGAGTAAACAGTGCCTTTGTCTGAGTTCTTTCAGTTCTACACCTGAGACATGTTTAAAAACACAAAATTAAACAAACAAAAAGCACTCACTTCTTTATTTACTTTTGACATTTCTTTTACTCTTTGAAGAATGCCTGCCATTATCAGTAATGAAAGGCCAAGCCAATAAGGAGAAAACAGATTTCTCTGTTCCCCAAAGACTTTGCAGGTATGCCTGTGGTGCAGAAATACAAACTGCTTTTATATTTGAACTGCACCTTAAATTGTAAATATTGCTTGATGGTTCTGGCATCTCATTACCAGCACTTCCATGCCATTTCCAGAAGGACAGTGCAGCTCTCAGAGTGAGCAAATGACAAAATTGAATTTGGCTTTCAGACCTTTCTAAAGTGAATGAATAAATAAATAAATAAGCCAAAGTGAAGTCAAAGCAAAAGAAATCAAGTCACTGATCATAATGTCTTTAATTATAGTGTATTTTGTTAGTCTCTAGAAATACTTTAAGCAGTTTCTAATTCAGTGTCATTCTTGAAGAACACTTTGTACTGGTAAGGTCAGCTTGAAATTAAAGCCAAATCTGTAGGATGCAGAGTGACTTATGTCAGCACAGTTTGCCATAGGATGAATTCAGCTCCCTCTGTTTTTCTGATCCCATCACACACACTGCAAAGGGAAATAACAATGATCATTGTCAAATCAACATTCCAGGCTTTGCTTGCTGTATTGCTATTGAGTTTCTAAAGCCTCCCTTCTTTTCATCAGCTGTGTATGTGTTCCTTTAATGCCTCTGTTATCTTTGCTCCATGTGACTGTCTTATTCACTGTGAATGGAGGCATCCTTTTATGATTCCTTATGTGGTTCCAGAGGATGGGCAAATTAGCAAACCAGCTTCATGTAAGAGGGATTCTGACAGACAGGGGAGCAGCTTTGGTTCTCACTGCAGATCCTTCCAACAGGCTTCTTCACTAGCATAATTTCTTTTCAGTCTCCACAGGAATGTTCAACACTAGCAAATCTGCCTTGTATTCCACAGAACCCAAGGAAAAAGGTGAATAGCAAACGGAATAACAATTGTAATTAAACTGTCCCTTTTGCTCATTGCCCTGTTAGGATCTGCTTCTGAGCACAGGTGTGCAACTTTGTGACATCATGTCTGGGAACAAGGTGACTTTTGGAGTTCCCTGTTGTGAGTCTCAAAGCAGTAATATTTCATCCTGATCCTGAGAGCAGCAAAAAAGCCAAAATCAGTGTTGGTTCTGTGTGCCACCTGATGAATTGGAAACAATGCTGTCCAGCACAGTGAATATAAGAAGCAGAGGTAGAAATAGGAGAAAAGAAGAAAAATGGTCTAGAGATAGTGTTGTAAAGATCATTTTTTTGCTCATTATTCTGCCAGAGACTGAAGGATAAGCAAACCTGGCATCTGCAAAACAAACAGTTCATTTGCTCTTAGCTGGAATACAAGTGTGATGATCAGTACTGGCTTTATGCCATCACTCCCATGGATGCCCAAGCTGGTCACTCAGCATTTAGGGATCTACTGGTCCCTCCAAGTGTCTTTATCCTGGGTAGACCCTTCACTGACCTCTTCTTCAGCTCATCAAACTGGGAATGATCTGAACCAGCTATTTGTTGGTTTTGACACAATAGCTGAAGCAGACAACTCAGTGATCATATCAGGGTTCCAGATGCAAGAGCACTCCACTGCTATAGGAAATACGTGGGTTTAGTGAAAATAATAAAAGAGCTGCACACAGTTCCTTGCTTCAATTTCTCCAGCACTCTTGGAACATCCCTTGGGAACACACAGCAGCTCTTTTAGATCACTGTGAATACATCTACACAAACTGGCTGGTATGGCTTTCTGGCTGGAAGAGGGTATTTTTTCTAGATGTCTGTAGCAGAGGAGTTGGCCTTGCAAGTTCCCTTCAGACTGCTGTGTCTTGGTCCTTTTTTGAGCCAGGGCGACCATCTGATCTCTTTGTTCTTCTAGGGAAATTGCATTGTTCTAAGAGCTGTCCCTGCAGACATATTTGGCTGAGCTGCCTTCCCTAGGTTCAGGCGTGTCATTGTCCTAAAGTGTTCCCACTTGAATGGAAGCCATCAGTGTTTGAAACCTCCTATTGTCCCTTATCCAAGAGATGTGACACAACCCTGATAGCAAAAGGCTGATTATTCCAGGTATCCAAGGAGATGGTGTTGCATCTTGCCCATGAGATTCCTAAAGATATGCTTAAGCAGGGCCCTTACCTCATCCCACCCCACTTGTGTCCTTAACTACACCCAGCCATCCCTGTCCTGTACTCTGCAGCACAGACATTCTGACGCTGTGTCAGTATGGCTTCTTATCCATGACAGGAAGGAAGGAAATCAGCAAACATCAGGGTAAGTAAAATTTCTAGACATCATTAAAATTATATCTACTCTAGGGTTTCCTCTTGCAGACCAATACAATTTCACTTATGTTAACTGAAAGAAAAATACTGGTACAGCAATCCCAAATACCAACCTTGGCTAGTCCCCACCACAAACATCTTCTAAAGCAACGAGACTCGAGGGAGTCACTGGGTGGTGGTGGCAGGAAGGCATGCCCAAGCTGACCAGACTCACTGCCCAGACACTGGTACCAAGGTGTGGCCTTGGAGCCAGGAAGGGAACAGCTGGTGGAAGCTGTCCTGGTGGCCACAGAACTGCAGTCAGATTTACCCACCTCCAAGCATGCTCCTGTGGGATATCCCCAAAAGCAGGAGAGGGAATAGATCTTGGTCTTGGTGTTTGCCTGCTTGGGAATGCGTTTGTTCCTCTTAGGCAGATGCAGTATGTTTGTGTCTGAAGGGATTCACTCTTTTTGTAGCAGTTTTCAATGTCCTGGGACCTTGAGTAACACCAAACTTCAGAGTCCCACCTTCTGTGTCAGACTCTGGCTCTCCAGCCAGGAGCTATCTTTGTTTCTGTTTGGCAGGCACTCACTTGATGATGGAAGCCTCTGAATCCTCCCATACTGAGTGATAGCAAAGGCAACTGACTAGACCTAGAGAATTTAGTGTCAGAAAACAGAAAAAAGAAGTCAATGAGGAGCAGACAACAGGCAAAATATGGTCAAGACAGTCATTAGACACAATAAAAAAAACTCTTGTGATTTACAGAATCAGCCTTACAATTTCTCCGTACTTTTGTTTCCTGGTCTACAATTGCATGTAGTCATCCAGTCAAGAAATACAAGTTGGGACTGAAGTCTCTAGAAGGAAGTTGCTAGAGAAAGTAAGTTATTTCTTGAGCAGCTTGAAGAAGGCTTGATGTTTGAAGAAATATTTTATATAAAATCTACTAAGTGATGAATTAGTTGTTCTCTGCTGTCCTGCTACAAGTAAATTGTCTCAGCAGCAATAGTTGAAAAGAAAGAGCAGGGAAAAAATGGGGACAAAATATTGATGGCTGGGCTAAAGCCAAAAGTTCAGCAGCAACAGGGTAGTAATCGTTTGCTCTGGTGTTGTGTACAGATAGGTAAGGAGAAAATGTACAAATACTGTGGAATTGGGATGCAAAAAAGATTGCTGATCTTCTTCAGAAATCTGTCTGACCTGTGATAAATGTCTTGCTCTGTATGTTTTCTTTCTTCCTTGCTCAAGCTTGAAGCTTGCAGAGTGAGGGAATGAGACCTAGATCATTGGCCTTTCTTTAGAACAGAATTTGGTTTCATTTGCTGTAGATGTCAGCAGGTTAGTTGGTTCACCAACAGACAAGATGAGCTTATTTTTATAATTTTTCAACATACTTTTAATTTCTATTTCCAAAACTATCTCAGTGGGCTTTCAAATTCTACTGTCAATTCCAGAAATCTGCAATGGTTTAATTTTCTGGGTGAAAGGCATGAGGAGTGACAAGGAAGCAGTAAGTAATTAAATTTCTCTAAGATAACATCTAGCTGACTTAATGGTTAAGCTTTTTCTTCATTTTCTCAACTTTATGTGAGAGCTAGTCTACAATATTTGGAGCATTAAAATCTGTATTCTGAGCAGCATTCATAATCTCATGTTATTAAGAAGACATTCAAGCAATCAGCATTCAGTCATCCTCTGTCCCTCCCCAGACAAGGGGTGTGGAGCATCTCAACCCAGATTGTCCTGAAACAGAGCATCTCTCTGACATTATTCAATGCCCACAAATTCATTAGGACGGAAAGATTTTTTTTTTAATTGACTTTTTTCTTTCCAGGTTCACTGTGGCCCTATGCATGCAGCACAGAGAACCCATGGTGATATCTTAACTCTGCTGTTAAGCTCCTGCTGGCTGCTTTAGAGTCAGGTTTTTACTCATGCTGTGTGTCCATCCTTGCCTCTGGCATGCTGTGTTGCCACGGGAAAGTCTTTTTACCTCTGTGCTTCAGTTTGTGTGGCAGTGGGAAGAAGGGTTGATCCTTGCTTGGGATGGGGCAATGGACCAGAGAATTCCTTGAGGTGCCACTCATCTCTGCCTTGTGTGACCTCTGCAAGTGGCCTGGTTGCACCATTTGTAAAGCATTTTGGGTTTTCTGTATGAGGAGTGTTGTACAAAAGCCAGCTGCTGTTATTATTTATCCTGTTTATTTACTGGTCACATTTCTCAGAGCTGGGGAATGGAAAAAAACAAGCAATCAGCAGATTCACTTTGTTTACATTTCATTTCACTTTCGGTGTTTGGGGAATGCTGATTTGTTAAACACTATTCCTTCCTTTGCAGCCTGTAATTTTGCATAGTGGAAACATTGCCTCATTCTTACACACAGGTGTACGTTTCTCTTTGGAAGCATTATTGAAGGGCTCTGCCCATCAGAGGTTTCTTCCTGCTGGGCACATTCTCCTCCACACCAGCTCTCACTCTTCCTTTGCCAGCAATCGAAGGAGTTGAAGCTGGCCTGGCTGGTGGGGTTAATAACTAACCATGATATTGAAAGTATTTGCTCTGGATATTGTTGAGGCTTTTTTAAAATGGTCAGAAATATGTGCTACAGTCTCTGGTGAAGTGTTCCACATGAAACACAGCATTCCTGCAGCAGAATAACAGCTTGTGGTTTAAATAAATGTTGTTATTTCTGCTCAGCTGTAGGTGTACATGTATGTTTTGGTTCAGTGACTGCCAGATACTGTAAATGAGTATTGATTTCCTCTTCTATTTTAAGCTTTTCTGCAGAAAAGACATCCCACATGCCTTTGGCTTTCTTTGCCTGTACCTAAAATGATTGCAGCCAAGGACTCATCTAACTAAATACTCTTTTTTTTTTATTGTTACCACCCATCTTTATTCTAGTAGTTGCACCTCAAGTTGGACAGATGCCCATTCACATTTTGGAGTTTAAGGCTATTACATCTGGCCCTTTTTGAGAGCAAATCAACAAGGCAGTAATTAAAACTGATGGCAGGTAGGCTCCTTATTTGTGTTAGCATGGCAGCCCTCACTGCGAGAGGTGAAGCTGCCTTGGTGTTAGAAATGAAATAACATTTTAGGAACCAAGCCTGCAGTAGCTAAAGCCTTTGGACACCCAGGTTAGCTCAGTGCAGCCAAGAAATAACACATATCAATTTGGCAGCCGTAGGCTGAAGTCTGTATCCAACCCTTAAGTCATCCGTAGGAAACCATTGCTCCTCACCTGTAACTAAAATTCACTTTGGTTCAAAACATGAATAAACATTTCAGCCTCTCAAGCTCCTGTTGCAGTGATCATTGTCTTAGCAGCATTCCATGTCTCATGTTTAACTGCTTACATTCAACTTTCCTTCCTACCCCAGGTCTACAGCAAACATGGAATAGTAAATTAATTGGAACATGCTGAAAGCCTTGGCAAACGCTTTGCCTGTGACATTCCTAATTTCCCAGAGGAGTAGCTGCTGATATTGATTTTGACAGAGCCTGTAAAGCCTCTTGCTGCAAAGATTCCTCTCATAGCTGGGCAAGGCGGAAGTGCAGCACTGAGATGTGCCAAGATTTCATTGGAAATTAATGTGTTTAATCTCAAAATATGTTAAAATATACATAAGCCCTTTATGATTAAGAAATCAATCCTTGAGTTTCTAAGTTTATGGGGTAATTCCACCCTATATTTTGGAAAATCATGAGGAAAAACTTGGCACTTTAGAGACCCATGCTACCTCTGACATCTGAACTTATAACAAATTTGTCAGTTAGTTAAGAATAACCAATTAAGATCCCTGCCAACACAGACTGCTGACAAAATTGGATCAGGAAGGTAAAAGTGAGGACGGGCAATTGACTCAGTGCAGGAAGTAATCAAGAGTTCCACATTAGCAGTGGAATTACCTGGCCACAAACAGTATTATTGGGTCTAAGTATTTCAGGGAATTGAAGTCTTTCTTTAAACCATTGCCATACAACTGGGAATTGCAGAGTCAGTGCTTTATGAAAAAGTTATAATAACACAGTATCTTGACTTTGCAGAACAGATAAAGTGTCATCTCCTTTCTTACTCCTTCTTTATTCACAGCTCTCTTCCTGGAAGGTGCCCCTGACCATGACATGGGGGTTGGAATTAGGTGATCTTTAAGGTCCCTTTCAACCCAAAGTATTCTATAATTCCAAACTCATGAAGATTTGCCCACATAAGCCCCAAAAGCCTGATCAAAGTACTTCAATCATGCAGGAATAGCTCAGAAATGCTCTGACCCTCTTGTGCCAGGTGTGTGCTTTTCAGCCTCTTCCCTGCACAGGTGCTGGGGTGCTGAGCTGAATTCTTCCTGTAACAACTTTTTCAGTATTGCTGATCATGTGTTGTCTGTACCATCCACTCCCTGAAAGAGCAGCTTGAGACTGGAGGTGACCAGAATCATGGCTAGGGACTGAATCATGGAAAAGCCCATTTTTAAGAACCATTGATTTCGGGGAGGATTTACTATGAAGAACCTCTGGTGCTTCTGGGTTCAGACTATGAGTGCTGTCCTGCATGAAAAATACCTTGTGAAAGAATTGAGGTCAGAAGAAGTCTGCAGACTTGTCTTAGAGGACTTCAGCAAATGCCACTTTACATTTAGATGAGGTGTTCTCTGGAGCACTTGATTATTTGTCTCAAACCACAAGCCCTTCGTAACAAATATTTGAAAATAACCGAGCAAGCAGCACGTTCCTAAGGACTTAAACATTACCATGTACTTGTGTGGATCTATCCAGGGGGTTGGCTTTACTAAATAAAATAATTTTCATCATTTGGAAGCTACAGAGGCGTATCTAAAACTCCTCACCTCAACACATGAATACTGCTGTCTATTTCCATCTCCTGTGCTATGCCAAAAAAGTGAGATTAAATTGTCAAAATGTGGCTGGGATGCCATGTAACAAGCATTCTTGCATGGCTTGAGATCATCCCTTAATTAAGCACACCTTGTTCCTTTCTAGGAAGCTTCCCTTGAAGGGTTGAGTTGGATTTGTCAGGCTATGAACTTACAGCAGCAATAATGACTTGTCACTGGAACAGGTTCCAATGCTCTGAATATGCCAAGACTTCAAGGGAGTTCAGTAAAAAGGAACTGGTTTTGCACAGCTACTTTGAAACAGAGACGTACTTTTATATAAAAAAACCCTTTTTCTGTTCAGAGAGCAGATGTAGTCCTGAACTAGTGAGCAGTGCTGAGTTTAAGCCATAGTGACAGTGCAGAAAAAGCTTCTTGCTCTTCAACTGCAGCTTTCTCATGCTTGGAAAGGACAGTCCATCTCATTACACTTTCTATTTCCAAGGCTTTGGCTCACTAGGCAGTATCTGCATTTCGATTTCAAGAAGAAGCTGCTACACGACTGGCTAAACAGTCATTTTTGCCCCTTTGGAAATCATTAAACATTCAGTGCAAGTGAAGGGGAGGGAGAGTCTGTGAAAACTGTTCTTGCTCTTACTCCCTGTCTGTTGGTGCTCCATTGAGAGTGGTAGCCCTGCAGCCATCACTCATCTGCAGTGGCTTTACTTCCAAGTCAAAATGAATTTTTAATAAAACTACCCAGAAATATTTTATTTTTTCCTGATTTCCAAGGGGATCTGTGCCAGAAACTCTTTGGTTTCTTGGCATGTTCTCCCTCCCCACTCTAAAGCTAATCTAAAAAAATTGGAGGTGATTTCAGATTGACTTGAATTTTGCAGCTGTCTTCTATTTAAGCAATGTTTTGCACAGTTTTTTTAGACAGGCACTGACTACTTTCTGCATCTATCCCTGTAGCTCCCCTTGGGAGATATGACCTCCATTTTATCTCCCTTGTAACCCTTGTACTGAGCAAGGGCTGAAGCAGAGCAAAGCACAGAACTGGGATGTCCAGTTCCAGCATTCCTCCCAGTCAGGTCCTGGGGCAGTTCTGTCCCCCACATCATCCCTGCCTCGGTCCTGTGTGTGTGTGGCAGTGCCTACCCCTTCTCTTGTTGGAAACAGAAGTCATAATCCTTCTTTCAAGGCCTCCTGTGCTCTGTAGAAGGGCAGGAGCCACAGGAAAGCTCAGATCCAACCCTGGGGTGCCCAAGTCTCCAGAGATCTTCTCTCTCTTGCAGGTTCAGAGCAGCAGATCTGGCAGCCAGTTCTGCCAAGGCAAATCCCATCTCTGATATCAAAGTGGAGGAGTGTCTCCCTGGGGCAGTCCATGTAACCCTAGAATCCCTCCTCCTCAGTTTTAGCCAAGAAAGGGTTGGGAAGATCCGACCCATGAATTTTAAGCTACACACCAGGCATTTCACCTCTGATCTCAGCTTCATGTCCCCTAAAATATTACTTCAAAGCCTTCTTGAAACTAAATACAGCTGATCCTAAATGTTAACTTTGCAGAGATTTACCCAGAGCTATGCAGTTGCAAGGACCCAATAATTCTTTCTCTCCCAACCCCACCTGAAATTTCCTTCCTCTCTTCTCCCTGTATGAGACAGCTCATGAGTTATTCTCAGTGAGGGCTTGCTTTTTGAAAAACTGCAATAAATCAGCTTAAACTATTTCTCCACATTGTTTTGTGCTGGCTCTAGCTGGATCCTGTTGAACCTTTTGTTATGAAATATGTTTGTACTAGCTGGTTCTGTCTCCGCTCTACTGATTTATGATGTCTGCACTTTCTGAGGTGGTTGGAAAACTCAGCTCTGTTACTCCTTCTGAGCATCATGGCAGTTCTGAAACGTCCTCCTGATTCTGTTCTTGTGAGGAGCTGTGATTTTGAGATGTATGATGAGACCATACTTGCAGACATGTTGCAAGACGGTTGCTTACAGGAGCAGGCACAGATTTTTTAAGACTGAGCCCTAGATCTCTATGGTGTAAGACAGCAAGATGGTGCTTAAATTTACAGCAGCCCCTTTGGAGGGGCTTGCATGGGGACTTCCAAGCCTGAGGAAATGAGGAAAGAAAGTGGGAAGCAGAGCTTGAAGAAGAGGCTTATTTTTTAGTTGCCAATTTAAGAGCTGGACAGGAATAAAGCTACTGATTCTACTAGTCTGGATCAAATCACATGAAACACAAATATACAGAACCCTCAACCCCCAGAAGCTCTGTATAGTCAAGCAGAAATTGTGTGTTGTGAGCATAGCACAGGGTCCTTTGACATGTTCTTTCACGCATAAAGGCTTTTCAAAGTTAAACCCCAGAGATAAACTCCTCCAGATTCAGAGCTCAGTGAGGTATCCATGCTAATGCTGTATGATCTGTGATTTTGAGACAAGGCTGATAGAGACTCGGCTCCAGGCTATTGACATTCTGATTGGCTTTTTCCCCCGAACTGGGAAAAACAGTGATAGAGCTGCTAGAAAGAGGTGGCTCCCCAGAGCCTGGGCATGCATGGCAAAGCTGTGGGGCAGTAGGGCAGAGGCTAAGAATGCAAAAACCTGAGCAAGAGAGCAAGAAAAGCTTTTGGATGTGATGCCTCCTTGAAACATGGATTGGAGTCGTGAGAAAAGTCACTCCCCCTTGCACCTTCAGGGGGACATAACTCAGATGTTTCCTAGAGGCAGAAGGGTGGCATGAAGGGACACACCTGACTCCATAAATATTCCTGTCTAACTGGAGTCACTGGGCTGAACTCATGGCTGTGTAGGTCACAAGCATGCATAACATGACTGAAATTGCTGTAGCTTTTTGTAACCCCTACACATGGCCCAAGTCTTTTCAGGGTTCTCTTGGGGCACAAATCACCTCCAGAATAAAGAATGCAAAAACTGACTCAAAAAGCAGATACAGAGACAACCCCCTGCCAAACTTTGGGGCTTACACCCAAAGCAAGAGGCTGAAGAACCCTCCAGAGAAAAGGAAAATATCATCAATAGTGGACAAAAAATTTATTTTTCATTACGTGTTCTTGTAAAGTATTAGCTGGATTTTTTTTTGTTTGTTTGTTTGGTTGTGGTTTTTTTTTTTTGGTAATCTTTAAGCAAATACCAAGGGTAGAAAATTAGATTGACACTTAAACCTCAACAAATCTTATTATGTGATAGATAGCTAATCCTCATAGTGAGGCCCATTCACCCAGCTAACACAAGAATGAACACCTTTCAGTGACTTTCCATTATAATATACTTTGGAAGCAAAATACACACATAACATTTTAAACACTAAAAGAGCAACCATCCAGCTGCTTGTCCAAAAACGTCACCAGATTCTGGTTATTTGTTCAGCTACAAAGGAACTGATAAATCAGCTCAAACAACACAACAAAATGTAGCACTTAAGCCAGTCATTTTTCTGGCAGCTCAGCTGGCTCAGAGCTTTCCTGTCAGTTAGTTTTTTAAAATTACTTTAGGAATTTAGTGTCTGGAATTCAAAACTATGCAAGTCAGATGTTCTTTGTTAAAGCTGATCTGGTTCTGGTAACAACATCCATAAGACCAAATGAAAAGCACAGTTGCCTAACATAGAATAACATGGTATTAGCTTAAGTTGTGAGGGCTTGATTCAGGAAATCACTTCTGTGTGTGATTAAATCAGTCCTTATTCCGGACAGCATTTATAAATCCTTTTTTAACTTTCATCCTGTATTTTGAGAGTCCTGTTGACTTTCATGTGTTGAAGAAGGCTTCCTGAGGTTAAGGCAAGAGCTTAAATATTATTCTGAAGAGGGATACTTTTGAATGGGGTGGAAAAGATTGCATTTTTCATATATGCAGTCATAGGAAGCTTGTCTTCCATTCTTTGGTTCAGTCCTAATGCTTTGGTTTTTTTTCTGGCACTAAAAGAGCATGCACAGAGTCCCAGAGAAGTGGCTCTGTCCCCAGAGGACACCTGGGGACTGAGATATTAAAGTTACACCATCCTGCTTCCAACCTTCTTTGTCTAGTCCAGTTTCAACATGAATTTTGTTGAAAGCAAAGCAAGAACACGGATCTTATGCCCAGCAGGACCCAAGCCCTGAGTGGTGTTTCAGGCCTGCAAAGTGTCACAGCACAGCAGCTTTCTGGGTGTGTTTCCATGCGTTTTTCTTCTAACCAGGAGGAGTTAAGAGGGCTCTTGCTCACACGTGTAAGTCCAGTACTGCAATTTATTTTCCCTAGAGCTGTTCTTCTCCAGTTGACTGTGGAATTGTATCTCCGAACAACTGTCTTAGCCCTTGGCAAGACAATGTCAAAAAAGACAGTAAAAAATAAAGTGAGACCCTTTAAACCTGGTACTGCCTTTCGACCTAGAACTGCAACCTAAAGCACAACGCTGCCCTGCAAAGCTGCTGCCCACACAAGAAGTGAAATATCAGTGGATGTGAAGCTACAGTGAGAGATTGGAAAGGGTTGGACATCGCTAAAGCTGGGATCAGCTGGTGACCTCTCCAAGAGGCAGGACAGAAAACCATCATGCTCCCGTAGATTTGTACACACCGACTGCGTTGTGGCCTCCACAACTCCCACCCTCTCTAATAAAGGGCAGGGTGTTTGCAGGTGCTTTGTGTTAACTGCGGGTGTGGCATTGCTGTGTTTTACAAAGCTCAACAGGCTGCAGCTGCCATCTGGGAGGGACCGATAGCAGCCAGGGGTCACCAGCACAGCTGAGATGTGGGAGCAGGGACAGGTCACAGGGGGCTATCACCTCGTCACCGAAGAGAACTAAACACAGCCAGTAGTTGATTTGAGCAGTAAAGACTAATACTATTCTGCCTTCTTGTAATAAGCAACTACACCTGTTTGCCAAGCTGTGCAGTACCAGCAGGCAGAAACCTGCAGTGGGGAGGGGCAGGAGGAGGAGGAGGAGGAGGAGGAGGAGGAGGTGATAAAGGCTATGGGAAGGGCAGGAACCTGCAAAAACCATCTGTTGCTTTTGCAAACAGCAGTCAATAAAGCGGTGTCCTTTAACAGCCCGTAATTGTTGTTGCAGAGTTGGGTGAGAGCGGAGCGCGGGCTCTACTCGTGCCCGGCTCACACCTTGGCTTTGTGTGCAGACACACCCGCAGAGCGCGGCCAGTCCGCTGCTCTGCCAGGAGCTGCCATCCCGAGCAGCTGCCACAGCCACCCGATGTGATGTTCAGCAATCACAGCTCCACCAGCCAAAACCAGCTGAAGCATCCAAAGACACGTGAGCTTTCCCTGCCTCTGGTCAGAGACATTGGAATCAGCAGGGGTTCAGGCACAGGGCACTTTCCAGAGAGCTTTGCACAATGTTTTCTACCTGATACGTGCCAGCTTCCAAGGATTTCAGCAGCACAGCTGCAAAAGCTGGAGGTGAAGAAATTTCTCCCCATTACCAGTTTGATACATGGCCAAGACACAAACCTTGTTTGAACAAAATTCTCATTGAGACTGCACAGAAATGCACTGCAGTCCTGCAAAACCTCAAACACTGCAGGATCCATATTAATTTTAAATTACTCTGTTGAAAGCAATCTCTGGTATTCTGTCATTCCAGCCATCATGGTAAGGAAGGAGAAGACTGTGACTTAAGAGCAGAGATATCTGCAAAAATGTTTGCATGCAGGAAAGAACTGCTGTCAGTCAATCTAATATTTTGTTGTAATTTCCTGGCAGCTTGCTAGTGAAAATATGTTAAATCATTTATTTGCTACACTACCTTCAGGTATTTGCCAAATCTAAACTTATTTTGTAATGGAAAACTGGAGATTAAGTGAAAGAGCCAAATCCTTCAATCCTTGTTCAGATGATACTCATACTAATTTCAATTTTTGAAGGTTGCATTCAATATATGGCCCTTGTGTTTAGACCTGAAAGCTGCAGCTAAGGAGCTGTGTAGATATGACTTAGTTTTTAGTCAGTAAAGCCACTCTCACTTTTTATTGAGCAACAGGACAGGCTGATTTCGTGTCAGTGTAACAAATTGGAAATGTTACATTTTGTTTATGATTAGCTTTCAAAAGTATCTAAGTCTTTGCAACAGCTACTGTCATTAGAGTAAGGCACAAACAGCACCAACAGGTTTTTATTCAGTATTTTGCAGACAATAAATAACCCAGGTCTATTCCCTGTGGTGTGCCAAGGCTCAGTTCTGTGACACCTGGCAATTGTGTTCCAGGTGGAAGGAAAGGTCACAGGCACATCTTGCCTCTCTGAAGCTTTGGGGTTTTATCTTTTCTCACTTGGTTTCACATAAAATGAGGGCTCTTAGCATCTAGAAGGATGCTGATAGGCAAAGTCATGGTACTGCATCAGTGTGAATAAAAGGGCTTTGCTGTCGCAGGGATGAAGAACCAAGAATTTCCTGGCAGAGATCTCTTTGCCAACTTCCCTTTAGGTTTCATTCATTTAGTGCCATTTAGTGGAAAAATTCAAATAATATTTCTCTGGGAAATGAAGGGCTATATTCAGTCAGACAAGTTGCACCTTAATCTCTGTGCCAAGTCAGCAGAAACAAATATAGGTCCCCTAAAGAGCTTAAGCAAGACATTGAGCAAGGAAGCTGTCAAGCTTGAAGGTAGTAGGAGGTGTGGGGCAGAGACTTAGCCTGGCTGAGTCTGTTGGATGTCCAGGTGATGGGCCCACAGGAAGAAAGGTAATTTTCTCCACTGAATAAGCAATGTCTCAATTTCTTCAGTATTTGGAGGTATAATAATAGATCCTGCACTCCTAAAATCAGTCTGTCTGCCAGGTGCATTGGTAACTTGACAAATCAATTGGTGAGGGACAATGACAAAGGAAGGAATGACTCCACACAGATTGTTTTGCAACCTTCAGTGACACTAAAGAGGATTTGTAAGGCACAGCAAGTTAAATATGGTACTAAGCCATATGACCTAACCTCACCCTTGCTAATTGGTGTTAGACACATACCAGAGCATCTTTGCCTTGTTTCCCTTGTGTTTGCAGTGGACTCTGTACAGTACTTCTGGTCTGGATGGATGCTATTTCAAATGGTCCAGCTGAGCAAATGCTTTGAAGCAGGTGCTAATTAAAGAGCTAGGACAGGAGTTTCTACATCATCCAACATGTTTTTTAAGTTTAAATATATTAAGATCTAAGCAGTTTATTGCTGTGAATACACTGTCTAAAAAGGTATTCAAAACCTCAATCAAGATAAAGCTGAGGAATTCCCTAGCTGTTAACTGCTGTCATCATTTTATGATGTCAGTTCTTGTAAGATTTCACTGTTCCTGTACTCAAAGTGTCAAATTTGTAGCCTTCAAATGGTTTTGTGGTAGCTGATGTTGCAATGACAATGATCCTTTTACACAAACAAGTTATGTTTATGTTGCTAAAGCTGGATTTTCAATAGTCACCTGTCAAATCCAGCATAACTTCTGTAATCTCATTGCTACTTCAGCTGTAGTTCCAGCCCAAGTCCATACAAATTTTATCTAGCAGAAACACTGGGGAGGTTCAAGTTCAGTCATTTTCATTTGATCACATTCCAGTAAAAGTAAGGTATTATTCAAAAAACCGGAATATTCAAAGATAAGCATTTGCAAAAGTAAGTGTATTTTGACTAGTTTTTTCTTATCTCTGTCTGCACAGTGGCTATGTAAGAGTCACTTTAATCACAGAAGTGGTGCCACTGTTTTGGGGGAGAAACTGGAATGGTAAAATTACCATAACTGGGTCAAAAGATAAAATTCCAAACTCCAAGCAAAGTGCTGGAGACCAATTCTTTGGCTGAAATTCCACCTTTGAATGTTCTGGAGCATCAGACAATGTTTCAAGTCATAAAGTTAAGGAGAATGTTAAGTATTTGAATCACAGAGAGATACCAGTCCCAAAAGAAACAGATGGCATCACTCACACTGAAGGAGCTGTGTAGAGCCTCAAGCCCCCATGGAGTTAATCCAGCTCAGGGACTGATGCTGACACCCATCTGCATCTTGAACTTGCAGCAGACCACGGTGGCTGTGTCCCATGAGCAGCTGCCCTCCCTGTCATCCATCCTACAACAACCTGGTGAAGGCCAGGTTGAAGGCAGCTCGGGTTTCCCTCTGCAAATTCTACACCTGCCTGGCGTTTGCTGATGTCTCCAATGCTGTTGCTGAAGTGAATGTGCTGGTTTCCCTTGCAGCTCTGAAGCCTTTGCAGGTTGATTGCCACGTTAATGATTTATTTGATGCTCCATTTAGGGCCCTGGTGTTTATTGCCCACGGCGCTGGGGAGCACTGCGGCCGCTATGACGACTTGGCCCAGAAGCTGACAGGACTCAACTTGTTTGTGTTTGCCCATGACCATGGTGAGTAGCCTAAAACTGTACTTGATTTACAGCAGCTCAGGCCTTTGCTGAAATAAATGCCATTACAGCTACTCAGCAGTGAGAGAAGGGCCAATAAAATCTAGAAGAAATGATAAAACTTTGTATTTATCACATGGATTTGATACAGAGAATGCCTCCTATGCTGATGGAGAAGGGTCTTTGAGGTGCATGTTCCTGTCAGGCATGTTTTGTGCTGTGTGACTATTTGCTCTCTTTTTCCTTGAATGTCTTGTTCACTAGAGAAACATAAATATTTCTCGGTGTTTGGGGTTTCCCCTAATACACTATTATTGCTGGACTAAACAGTGCAATTAGTACAAATCTGGTTTTCAGGTCAGTTAACAGCTTTGTTCTCCCTGTCAGACCTACAGTTTTGTTCGTAAATTCCATTCTCCTGATCAGCAAAGAGTAGAGAGTGAAAAGGAACCTGAAAGCAGAACAATGGAAACACAGTTGTGTTTAACAAAGAGCTGATGTAACTGAGCCTCGATTCACTGTAAATTAGAAAGACAATTAACATCTTTTAGGCTCTGTAAAATAATCTTTGCATTTAAAGAGGCATCCACCAAAGATAAACTTTGATGAAATGCAAGTTACAGCGCAAGCTAAATGCCAGTGAGAGCTGAAAGATATAAACACCTTCATTGCTAGAACTGCTTGGGTCAGACTGGGAGGTTTAAAGTTTTCCTCCACTATTTTATCTATTCCAAATCACTTCAGCAGTGCTCCCCTTTGTGTTCCTTCCTTTGGATATCTTTGGGTAATATCAATTATTCAATTGTGTTAGCACGATAATAGCTGTCTGTTCCCTACCTCATACCGTGGCTCTCAGTGGTATGAGCTCAGTGTAGGCCTCCTGACCTGGATATTTGTTCTGGTTCTGGTATTCTCATGAATAAAATTCCCAATACAGGTGCATTATCCATGAGATCATTAATGCAGTTCCACAGCGTGGCAAGTGTGATTTCCCAAATGACTTGGGAAGTTACCAGGGTTGTAGTATGCGTGACTTGACTGATTTATGTTGTGTCTATCCTTCAGTCAAAAGAAGGAAAAATAATTTCCATTTTTATTGCTGACTCTGTAGGAGCTCACACATGGGCTCTAAATCTTGCCAAAGGCTGCTCTGCATCAGTGTTTCCTCTTATGTAAGGCTTCACCAAAAAGGTGTTTCACAGAGTAACAAACACTGTGCACTCCAATTTGTGTCTTAGTATTGCCCCTTGTAAGGTATCTCTGGCTCACTTCTCTCAGCATGTTAAGATTTGAACATTTACTCTTTGGGATATTTCATTGTAATCACAGGACTGCTGGACCTCATAGATATGTATTAGAAATTTTCTGTGGCAATGGTGGAAATTGAATTCCAGAAGACCTCTTAACCTTACCTTACACCTAATATTATTAAATGGCTTTGGTTTATATCAACCCTATGAAAGAGGAAAATGGAATTTCTGTGTAATACAGCATTTTTTCCTGTGGTCTCTTATAAGGTGTTTTTAACAGGCAGGTAACTGTTTCCCATGATTTCTGGGTTTGCTTGGCATGCAACTTCATGAAGGCAGAATTAAGGCTGCTGGGATGATCTTGCTGTTTCTGCAAGTTTAGGTATTTTGAAACAACATCTCACCTTTTCTACACCATTTCTGTATTACTATTATTTTATTATGGTGAGATTCTGATGACAGAAGAAAGAGACAAACACATTAGGTTACTGGCAATCAATTTAGCAAATCTCTCAAAAAGAATACCTGGAGGATTCATCAAAGTGGAGTGATACTACAATTCTTCAGTCAGCTGCAGATTGCAGCTTCTTTAGTTTTAACACAGTACTTTTAGGGATCTGTAAAGCTGAGAGCCAAGGAAAGCAAGAATAAAGGCTAGAGAATGTGGCTTTGTTTTCTCAAACCAAGCATTTTGAGTTGGTAAAGCACATGATGTTCCAGCCATCCTCGTCTCTCTTCCTATAACATCTCATTTGCTGAGATCTAATGCACTATGGTTGCATTACGTGGCCAGAGCTCAGAAAAACCACAATTTCACCTTCAAAAGTACATGTCAACTAATAGCAGTCAGAAACACATTTCCAAGATACAGGGACCACATAAATGTGTTTATTTTTTTCTTACACATTTTAATCATAATTGAAATTAGTCCTCTTTTCACTTGGACTTGCTCATGCTACTTATGTGTACTGTGTCTGTCTTACATGAAGATGAGGAGGATGAAATACTCAGCCCTAACCTGGTGGCAGTTCCTAGCCATTCGATTCACTGCTTTCTCCAGGAGGAATAAACCCTCTACCTGTCCTGGTACATGAAGACCTTTGACCCTTTCATCCTTTTTGAAGCTGTTGAATTTCCCACTCTCGCGTTATGTTTAATGTCAGATCAAAGCAGAGGGAAAGGTTGCAGCTCTAACAGCTTATTCACATTCCTTAGATGTTTCTAACTGAAGTTCAGCTTGCTTTGGCAGCCCTGCTGCTGCTTTGTGTGTGGTGAGCATTTCTGATGGGTTAGCAGGTCCCTCTCAGACACCCACTGGTGCTTCTTCTCTCCATTAATTTTCTCACTGCTTTCTCTGTTTAATGAAGGATTTATTTGTAAAATGTAGAAAATAGCTGGAGCAGAGATTTTTAAATGCATCAAATATTAGCTGCTTTTGTTTTGCTGGGTTTTTTTTTTTCCAAGTGATTGCTATGTTGTTCTTGCAACTGTTAAAAGACCATTTTGTTGATGAGAACAGAAGGCTTTTATTTATTCATAGCGCTGGGAAGGAGGGGTCTACACAGAAGATTAAAAAGAACTAAACATGGTCAAACTGTGAGGGGAAAATGACCAAGAAGAATGTCAGAATTAATGAGAACAAGAGTTAGGGTAGCACTGCAAGTGTGAAATAACAGCTCATGTACATTAGCGTGCAGGAATGTTCTGGACAGCAGCATTCCCTGACATTGTGATTGGACAGGCTCCAGGGCAGTCTCCAGGGATGGAGTCAGGAAAGCCTTGGCAAATGCTCTTTGGAGTTGGTTTGTCCATGGAGCAGCACCACTGCTGGGTGTGGGCCCATTAACCCCCTGCAGTCTGCTCTCTGCTTCCTCTGGATCAGCCCATTGCATTGAAGCACGGAAGGTTTGAAGTGCTTTTCTGCAGAGCTGTGGGAAAGAATGGCACTCACTGTTTCCTTTCGTTTGACAGGAGGCTTACAATGGGTTGTGGGCATTTTCACTTTTTTCCAGCTGAGAGCCATAGGCTCCTCTTAGCAGGGGACCCCAGAGGAGATGGATCTTTGCCCTGGCTGGTAGAGCACTGCCAGTGCTCTTTTATCCCTGTTTTGACTCCCTACTTGGTACAATCCCAAACATTTCCCTGCCTTTCCTTCTCCAGATGTTGAACAAAGGTAGCAGTCAGGCTTATCTGCCTTCCAGGCAGTGGTGAGGAATGCTACCTCTGTGTGTGGCACACAGGAGCTGAAACCACAGCACATAATTGCAAGGTGAGAGTTCAGACTCTGCAGTGCACCGTGGAATTTCTTAGGCAGTGAGACAACAGTGAGAACCTGAAGAAAAGTCATCCTATAAAACAAATAGCTAATGAGTAAACTTAGTTCTGCCTTCCTTCTCTAACTGTGTTTTGGCAGTGGGAGTTCTCATGGAAAGAGATGAGCTGGGAGACCACCCTGCAGCCACCAATGAGCTCCAGGCAAAGTGAAACCTGTTGTTTCTGACCTCCAGCTCTTCTGGAATCACTGATCTTGTAACTCTGGATCTCAGAGTAGCAGTGACAGCTTGCTGAGGAAACCCGGTCATTCAGTTTTAGCCTCTTTGAAATTATAGGCAAAACTACTGCTACAGCTAAGATGCAACTTTTGCCATGTACTGAACAAGCTCTTAAACACAGTCTTTCAACTGGATAGTCTATTTCCCCTTGTTTTCTCTCAGGTTGCTGCATGAGCGTGGGTTCTTTTGGTGGTTGTGAGATGGTAGCTCCCAGAGGGACCACAGCTTGTGCAAGAAAACATCTTCTGGATACACCTCCTATAACATAATGATGCTGAAATGTGCCTATAATTGTATCATAACACAGTGTAGCCCAAGGGGAGTATCCTGTGGCACAACAGGCAGTTGTAAGCACTTTGAGATGGGTTTTATTAAATGGAGGTTTCCACATTATTCTTGTTATTTTTGAGGAGGTCATTACAGACTTCAGCAGCCCAGTCTTGCCCCAGTGAAGTGATCCTTGCAGTGACTCTGCCACTGTAGCCCTCACCCTTCACTCACACTGGGATCACACGGTCCCAAATCTCTGCATGCACCACATGGCATCTTTCAGGGCAGTTAGCATTGTTTCCATTTGAGAGGAGCAACTACACAACAGAAAGAAAGCTCCGGGTGAGTCGGGAAAGCACACACCTGCAGCACCTCCTGCTCCAGAGGAGGCCACAAGTGGACACTTGGAAAGGCAAATGCAGCCTTTGTTTGGTTTGTCATGTGAAGGCAGATGAAACAACACTGTCAGGCCAGGAAGCAGCTAGACCACAGCAAACTAAAAATAAAGAAACAGTAAGGCTCCCCACAGCTGAGGTGTCTGTGGAGCACACATATGCAGCAGTGTAGTATTTTGCTTTAAATGTTTGGGTTAGGAAAGGTGCAGGGGATACTCAGAGCTGTTTCCTCTCTACTCCACTCGTGGAGATGAGACTTTTATTGTTTCAGTATTTATTTCCCCGCTGATGTAAAAGTGGGGAAAACACAGTCTTCATCTATCTTTTAGGCAAGGGAGTTTGGAAATTGTGAGGACTGGATACACCTTTAGCACAGATGCATAGAAGAAAGAGCACCTGAAATCAGACACGTAGTGTCATCTACTGTGAGTTATGAAAACTTGCCAACCACACCCAGGCAGCTATTTAGCAAATCTATTTAGCAAAGCAATCTATTTGTTTATCTGACTCTGACCGATTATTATTTTTTAAGTCAGATTTAATTGTGGTACAGTCAGTGAGGTAAGACAGACAGGTAAGCTCTGTGCTATAACCCAGAGCTGGATGCAGGCACTGTTGGGATAGGGGGAAAGGCAATGCAGGTGTTCCTTCATCACTGCCCCTGTATGTGGACATCACTAGATGATAATGTTGGGCTGCAGCAAAGATTGCAGCAACGAAATGGTTGTGGTTTCCTCAGTTGCTTTGCTCCTCCCAACTGCTCAACCATTTCCTTACTGCTTTGTATCCACCCTGGAACAAAAGGTTATTGAATAAACAACGTGTCATCCAGTCAAACAGAATCTTTGGCTCAGGCCCTGGCTGAACTGAGCTCACTTGTCATCCAGCAGAACTGTGGTGTGAGCTCTGAGGGAAGCAAAGCTGGGACACATTTTACTCCAGTCATGTCCCATCCATGTTCTGGCTTGAGTCATTCTCTTTCCTCGCTCCATCAGGTGATGAGAAGAAGGTGCTGGAGAGCCAGGTCCCCTGGCTTTGTTGCAAGCCCACTTTATGAGGGAATCCCTTGTGGGGCACACAATGATCTGAGGGCCTGGCTTTTTACTCCAAACAAAATGGGCCAGGAAATCCGCCCCAGTTCTCCTAATTATTCCCTGCTTACTAATGAGCAGGGGGAGAAATGTCAGTAGGTCATTCCATGAGACAGGACATCTTCTCAGCAGCTGCTTCTTGAACAAAGCCTCCCTGTTGGCCTTCACACAAGGAGGCGTGAGGCTGGAACAACAGTCCCAGTGAGTGGGGACACGGCAGCAGAAGGAACAGAGTGCTCCCTTTAGAGCACAATGCCTGAGCATGGGACTGTCAGCTCTGCCCACTGCCCAGACCGTGCTCCTCAACCTGCCACTGCTAACTGTTAACTGTTGACTTGCACACAGCATGACAGAAAAAAGGTCATTCATTCAGGAAACTTAAAAGGCTTTTTCTTCCCACGAGGGTTGAGTCCTTCTGGTTTCCCTTCCACAGTTCTGCCTCTTAGATGAGAGGTGCATTCCATGATAAAGAGGAGTGGACCATTGACTTTGGGTATGGTGCTGATAATGTTGGGCCTAAGTGATAGGCATTTTGAATGAGGGGTCCAAATAATCAGGAATAAAACAACTTCTTTTTGGACAAAGGTTTCACTTTGGTGAATTTGAGAAACTAAAGGGGAAATAGCCCTGACTGAACTCAGCTCATTTCATCTTACGATCTGTTGTTTTGCTCTTGTTATTTCCAGATTCTGTGCAGTTCCCATCTGTACTAAGTCTTTACCTGTATAAATTAATCCCCAAATCAAGGGTCAAATTCTACTTTCCCAGCTGCTCATGTAAATCCAGGATAACCCTGTCACTACATCAGAAAGCAGGTTCAAGCTGCAACTTGTAATTGCATTTTGTATTAGTGCAGAAGGGTTGGCAACCTCATGTAATGTTTTCAACAGCTTACTTGCTCTCCCATAACCAGCTCTGCAGGCTGTAGGCGTACGTCTGCATGCAAGATGCTTGAGGGTGGAAGGACAAGGACCAGATGGTTATTAGAGCTAAGACTGAGAGAACAGATCCTTTCATGTTGCCAGCTATGTCTGTTATCTGGGGCTGCTGGACAGACGTCAAACTTGCTTCAGACTTTGCTCCTTTACTGACTTCTGTGACAGGACATTAGTTCATATCATCACGGACTTTGACCTCAAGAAGCATCAGAGGAATCTGTATTTTTAAGGGGAAGAATAACAAATCAATGCTGCATATAATATCAGTGGACCTTTTTCATTAATGGTGTGGATGATGGGATGAGAGCACTTTCAGCCAGTTTTCAGGGTGGAAACTGAGCATATGCTGGAAGGCTGCTGTTCACAGGGACCTTGAAATGTGGAAGAAAGGGACTGGCAGGGACCTCGTGAAGTTTCAACAAAGGCACTTGGGGAGTTCTGCATCTGTGGTGGAGTAACCCCATTCAGCATTAAAGGCTGGGCACTGAATGAATGGAAAGCAGCTTTGCAGAAAAGGACCTGGGGATCCTCACAGACAAGCTGAACACAGGTCAACAGTGTGACCTTGTGGTGGAGAAGGCCACCCCATACTGAGCTGTATTGAAAGATTATAGCCAGCAACCAAAGAGAAGAGATTATTCTCTTCCATTCAGCATTTTTGAGACCACATCTGAGACACTGGGTCCAATTTGCTCCCCAGTAAAATGAAAACATTGACATACTGGACCAAGGCCAGAGAAGGCCTGTCAAAACAATTAGGGTACTGGAGAACAAGATGTGTGAGGAGAGGCTGATAAAACTGTGCTTATTTAGCCTTAGAAGAGAAGGAAGCTTTAAGAAGCCCTGTTTAGGCTTAGAAGAGGGGATCTTGTTGCTGTCTACAAATCTCCAGTGGGAACATGTGGTGACAGCAGAGCCAGACTCTTGAAGGTGCCCAGTGATGGAATGAGAGGGAAATTACACGAGTTACAGCACAAAAAATCCCAATTATGTACAAGGAAAAATGTTTTCACCATGAGGGCAGTCAAATGTTGGAGCAGGACCCAGGGAGGTGGGGACATCTCTAGCCTGGGAGATATTTAAAACCCAGCTCAATAAGGCCCTGAAAAACCTGGTTGAATGGGAAACACTTTGAGTAGGGGCTTGAGCTAGATAATTACTGTAGGTCCCAGCATCAGTTACTTTTTATGAACTGAAGAGCATCCTAGCTGCTAGTATTTGGGATGTTACTTCCAAAAATAAAACATGGAGGGTTTTGAAATGGGTGGAAAAAAGGACCTTCTTAAAAGCAGACTTTAAGAGTACCTAGAGTTAAAAACAGCTTCATCTTCAAGGAGATGCTTTTTGACATTTTTGCACTATGAGAAAAAGAAAGTGTGTTTATTTCCACCTTTACAGGGACAATTTTTCCATAGCAACAGCATTTCATTAATGTGCCTAGCTTTCCTATTGTTTGTCAGATATGTCTAATTTGGATGAAGTTGTTTCAGAAGCTGATTACTGATGATTCCTCACCTACAAATGTATCTTCATAGAGGTGTGGACTTTGTCATCCTATTGAGTTACAAATGACTGTTCCAAGTTACTGAACACCCTTTGAAAAGTAAAGGGGAAAAACATACTTTGTTTATATAACTCCAGTTGGATTAAAACATTATTTGGGTTCCTTCGGCATCTTTTTAGATAGATAACAGGAGTCAAAGGAGCACAGTCCAGCTCAGATGAGTCTAGCTCAGATTAGTACCTATTTCAGCACTAACCTGGAGAAGAGCCTTATTAAGGAGTGTGGTGTGCAAGGAGAGCTCTTATTTGCCTGAGCACAGGCAGATTTACAAAGAGAAGTAAAACAGATAACCAGTCAATAAAGGGCCTGAACCTGCCATTTCATCTTCATTTCCAATGCTCTTTGTGCCTTGCCTACCTTGGAAACTGAGAATAAAATCATTCTTGCTGAACTGAACAGTCACAGTATCGGGGGAGATTATTCACTAAAGCAGCAAAACTTTCCAAAACTTCTGATAAGAGAATGGTTTCTCCTCATAACCTCCTTCTGAAGTCACAGGAAGGCTCACTTCAGCTGCATGCATTTGTGTGTTTTAATCAAAACTGTGGCACTCAGCCTATTTTTCGCCAAAACTTGGTATTAGCAGAGTCCCTGGGCCTACTCCAGGCATACCTAGCACACTGTGTGTGTTGGCACAGTGTGAAATGCCAGGAGCTGGTGCAGGGTCTGAGCCAGCTCCAGGCTCCTTCTGAGGCATCAGCCTCCCACAGCTTCCCGTTCCTTCATGGCCCGAGCTCTTGAGTTCCAGAGCTCCACTTGGCAAAATAAGGATGCAGAAGCAGCCCATATACTGCTTTTCATAATTTGTAGTTCTGGTGTTCATTGTTTGTTTATTTGCTCGTTCATAAATTGTTGTTCCAGAGCTGGAATGTCCGACTTCAGCTGCTGGATTTTCTCCCTGCTGATTTTCCTGGGAGTAGCTCAATTTGTTCCAGACCATGAGGAGACCTTTTAAGGGACTCTCAGAAGTCCTCAAACTGATAGACATTTTTTTAATAACAAAAGATGTAAAGACCTTTTTAAAAAACAATGTTCCCTATCAGTGCCTCCAAACAAGTGCATATTGCAGCAACAAGCCCCAGAAGGAAAATCATCAGTGAATGACAGGAAAATTAATCCTTGGTTGATTCACATATTCAGGTTCTTCCCTCTTCAATACGTCCAAGGGTTGCAGAGAAACAGGTTTAGTTATACAGTGTCTGGTGGATTTAATTTAATAGTTCTCCTGTTGCACTTTCATTTTGAATGTAAAAGAGGGCATTTATTTGATTATTAAGACATACTCCTGTTAGCAGCTTGGGCAGGAAGACATTCCCTGCATTATCTAGGCATTTGTTCCTGCAAACAGGATCCTTCTGTCTTCACAAGTGGTCAAAGATCAGTTTTTAACCAAGTCTGGTTGCCAGCAAACACTGTTGCTGCTGAGCAGGCTGTTCCAGGCTCTTCCTCCTCTGACTCTTTGAAGGTCTCGCTTTCTGTCCCAGTGTATTCCTGCCCACATCAGGGCTGTATGCCAATGTTTTTTCTCTTCTCCATCTATTAGTTACCCACAACATGTTAGTTCAGAGCATTTCTCTTTTGGTTGTTGTGGAGCCTGGCAGAGCATTTACATAAACTGCTGTCATTAACTGATGTCTTTCACTTCTGTACTGCACACCCCATGGGCCTTTCCTGCTTCTGCTTCTCCTTTCTCTCTGAGACATCACCTGATCTGTGCTGGGGGATCAGATGCCGCCAGCCATGCCTCTCTCTGCTTTGGGGATGGTGCCAGTCCATGCATGCCCAGCTCAGCACTGCAGCCTCCCATTTCTTTCAGAATGCCACGTTTATAATGTGATTCTTATGCAGTTTGGGGGTTTATTTCGTAGTTGCTTGAGCCTTAATTGCTTCTGTGCCACTACACACAGAATACATGCTTGCATCCTCTGAAGGCAGTAGCTAAATGCCACTAACTTCAGCAGGACCAGGATTTGACTCATAGGTTTTAGGGTTGTTTTTCCTATTTTAGTAAAACACTAGCATATCTGGGACTATTATGTTAGAGAATAAAATATCATTTTAGCATTTAAAGTGTACAGGAAACTACAAAATCATAGTTGGTGCTTTGGGAAAATTATTTCAGAATTTTAGGAAATAACCCTTGATAATTGAAAGCCTCTTGCAGTGTCATCCTCTTCACTTCTGTGGCCATTGGTAAAGTAAAGCAAAACATCTGGTTAACCCCTGGTTCATTCTCCAACCCAGAGGAGATTCTCCAGCATCCCAGTAACACTCCTTTTGACCTTGAGCCTTCTTTGGAATAACAAAATGAGGATTGCAAAAGGTCTCACAAAACCTAAGGCCATGTGGAAGAAGTCTTACCCTGAAGATGTGTGTGGAGCTCACTTTGAAGTCTTCTGTGCATTCTGGCAGTGAGGGAGCCAACTGCCAGGGCGAGATTTTGGTTTCATAATGTACTAAGACATCAAATAAGAACTCATCAGCCCATTTCTGTAAGTAACAGCCAGTCCTCAGATGGGAGCATGTCCTGGTCTGTGCCAGCTGTGGCCAAATTGTAGTGAGCTACACTAGAAAAGCTCTTTTGCTTCTGAAGACTTCCCTGGATTTCACATCACTTTAATGTGGCCTGTGCTCTGTTATGTTACAACAGTGCTGCAGTTTTAGCTGTGGGTCTCTCTTGCAGATCAATCCTGTGTGATTCAGATCAGGATGGGGCTCATTCTGTATCACAGTAGTAGACTAAGCAAGAAGGTGTTTGGAAACTGCCACTTGGCTCTGCCACAGGTTTGTCCTGGCTCTCAGCAGTAACACTTCACCTCAGTGTATCTCAGGTTATTCATGAAAACATCTGAATGTGATGTTGACCCACTTCCAGAGAGCTTGCAGCTGAAAAGCCCTGAGCTCCAAGAATGCAAAACCATTACTATAAATGGTTCTTCACAGGCTGAGAGGAAGATTCAGCCAGTGAATAGAGCAGCTTATAATAAAACATCTCACCAATATTGAAAGGGATGAGGCAGAAAAATAAGAAAGGTTAAACTGCATCTGCATAGTTTTTCCTTATATCCAAATTCTAAGCAAGTGCTTTCAGAACTGCTAAGGAATGGGCTGTGGATGGAAAACAAACAATCAGATGTCAGGTAATTACAAGCTGCTTGACTAGTTTGGTAGTTACACATCCTTTGGTTGAATTTGTCTTCAGGATTGCACTTGGAAACTTGGCCACTTCACCAGCAACACAGGGAAGTTACAGTGTCAGCCATTCTAAGTTATTCTAAGCCTGTGCTTTACTCCACCCTTCATCAGTATTGCTCCATGAATAGGAGAAACCTGTTCTAACCACAAGGTGAGATTTCCCAGAGCATTGAAACTGATGCTACAGAGCCTGTCCTGTGGCACTCGAGGGTTAATTTCTCTGAAGATAGTCTGCAAATTCAGTTCATGGGGAGAGCTGTTATACCCACAGCATCTCCAATGCTGGGATTTATTCAGGGCTTGGCAGTACTCTCTAATCGGAGAATTCTTGTTTAGCTACAAAAATAAAATTAAAAAAAAAAGTGCTGAATTGTAGATGGTACAAAGACTAATGCTCTCAACCCAGATCTCTTAAAATTGACGTTCTCCATGCTACATTTATTTTCTGCTTCTGAATTTATCCAAGACAAAGCCTGCTGACACATCCTGGCAGCTTTTCTAATGCTACAGAGTGGGCAGCCTGACCCGTTGTGGTGCCAAGTTCATGCTCAGCTCAGCAGAGGGCTGGGGGAAGGGAGAGGAGGCAGAAGACACTTCTGAACTGAGCCTGCCTGACACCACCTGTACTTTTGACTACAGTCCTTGCCTTTTCGTGAACCTTGCCCCTCTCCTGGCCAGAAATTGTAGAGAGCTCTCCCTGAGCTGCAAATACACCCTTGCTGGCTGATCGTGAAGCAGCTCTCATAGCCCAAAATTAGCATAGGGGTCCGTAACCTTCAATAGCTCAACACCTCTATCTGTGCATTGTTTACTGAACTGTAGCCCTGCCAGCCAGGATTCATTGTCTACTCTCACCCAGCCATGGTTTGAAATGTGTAATAGAGCACAGAAAGCAATAACCTGCCTGTTTGATCCTGGCTTTTTTTGGTAAATATATGTGCAGTGAGGAGAATTTCAGAGCTGCAGTGGGGAGAGTCACAGAGAAAAGGGTATGAAGTGCTAAAAAGCAACTGAAACAATAACTCTGAAATCAACCTCTACCAAGAAAGGACAACAGCTTTGCTCCAAGATGAATTTAGGAGAGCTATTTTCTGCCCTGCCATGTCCCCGTGACTTCCCCCGTGCACCATCTAAATGCCACTCAGCCATGAGCCAACTGGCAGCATTTATTATGCTCTGGCACACTGGGCAGGACTGACCCACCCAGGAATGCTCCCTGCCAGACTTGCTTCATCAGGAGGTTTTTTCCCTTCATTATGTTGCTCCCGGTCAGATCTGTTAGGGTTTGAATGAGCTACAGCTCTGTGCGGATGTACCCTGCTAAAAAAAACCAAACCCAAATTAAAAAGGCCTGCCCTTATTTCAAATAATCCACCTGCTGCTCACCCACTGAGCTTGTGCAAAGCGGGTATAAAAAGCTCTGGGCTCTGGGAGAGTGGTATTTCCTTCGTGCCTTGTCAGGAGCAGGGACAAATCCCATCTAATGAGGGTGGCACTGCCATGCGGCAATACGAAGGAGCGAATCAAAAAGCGAAAATCTTTTTAACTCTGTGGGAAAGCTACCTTTGGACAGGCTGATTGAGAACTGGGAGTGCAACCCATGGAGAGAGCTGACCCTGAATGAAGGGCCATGAGATCTCAGGTTTGTTAATGACCTAATTGACTAATACAGGCAGATTAGTTGGTAAAACACCTCACTGGTATCCTAGAACACGAGTCACTCTTTTTAGAAACATTATTACTCATTTGCCAGTTGCTTAAAAATTATATAACCAACAGTTCTGTGCCAAGATTGCTTTGGAATAGAGAAATGCTGTATTCTGGTGCCAAGAATCTCACAGACTAAACAGAACCCACTGGGAGCCCTTGCTCTAGATGGGAGCTCGTGTTTATTTTAACATGTAAATAAATAGGATGAAAAATGGGTCTTCTAAATTCTTTTTGGTTTTGTTGCTATTAATGTGGGACCCCACCGGGTCATCTGCATGGAGGGGAACCTTTTGAAGAGAGCTTGAAAGGAAGTTGTGTCCGTGTCCCAAGACATCCGTCAGCAGCACGAAGGGGGTTCTTACATGATCCAGCTTTCATCTTCTGTTCTTCGTGATGCCTAAACTACTGCAGGCAGGGAAGAATTAGGTCTGTCTTTCCCCAGATTAATGGGTTGGATTGTTTACTCAAGCACGGCACTACCCAAGGCACACATCTGGATTTTGCAGTGTAAGCAGCCGGGTTGATGCCGCGGCAGTGTGCGGGGCTCGGCCGCCGGGGCGGGTCGGTCCCTCGGAGCTCCTGGGAGAGAACAGCCAGCAGGGCTGTGCACACGCCCAGGCAGGGCACACGGAACCATCTTTAAGCAAACAGAAGAGCAAGAAATGAATGGCCTTTGTTAAGGAAAGAAATGGAAATGTTTTCTAGTTCAACAAGCTGTCATTTAGGACTTCATAGCACGTGCGTGTTGGAGAGCCAGCCCACACGGCAGCTGTGCTTGGGAATAACTGGGCAGGGAAGGGCAAGGGGAGTGTGCAGTTCCACTCCAGCACTGGCTTTTTCATTGAAAATCCTGACATTTTGAATTGGTGCCCCAGCTGTTTTAAAACTGGAACTTGGATCAGAAAGTTAATGCAAGTGGATTTTTGTCCTTGTTTGCAGCCTTGTCTTTTTAATTTATGGGATTAAAACAAGAGAAGAATTATATATGTTATATATGTTTTTAAAGCTAAAATAAAATACCAAGAGAGGCATCCCTTGGCTGCTTGCCTCTTCCACTGAAGGTGAAACTCTAGGTACCATTAGTGATATCTGAAGTCATACATGAAGACCAAAACAAAAGTTCTTCTCTGCTCTAAGATCAGCAGCATATATGTCAAATGAACTTGTGAGACCCTGGATTAACTCCAGCAAAGTCCATGCATTTTTTTCTGCAGTATCTGGGCATTGATACTGGTTCTATGCCATGCCAGAATAAGTCTTTGAAAACCAACTCCATTAGTAAATAAAGTCACCTCACCAATACTTCAGGAAATTGTGTTCCTCATGAAAGAGAGAAAAATCTCAGTGCAAAACTACAAGAATAACTGTTAAAAATTATAGTGCCTTAAAAAAATTATTATAGGCCCTAAATAAAATCCCTTAGTTAGTGCTTGATTAGTTAGTGCCTCTGACTCCTTAGAGCCACTGTAAGTTGTGCTTCGCTGATGATACATCTTATATTGTGTTGTGATCTTCATCCCATAGGAGCAGAGATTAGACAGGAATCATTCCATTCATCAGCAAAAGAAACTCTTTTGCAGAGGAACTCAACAGCTGCTCAGCCATCTACAATGGCTTTTTGCAATGTTTTCAAACCATTGATCCCAGTAGCCTGGTAGAAAAGAACTTTTCTGCCAGCTGTCTTCTGCTTCTATGTTCTTAAGGGCTGGCTTGGGAGGTGGCACTGCAGAAGGGGCTGAGGAAGAAAGTGGAATACTGTTGTGAGTGTGCTTTGTGGAAGAGGAAGTGGGCTCCTCAGCTTCACCAGCCACACCACAGCAGCTTCCTGGTTTTGTGACAGGGATGACAAAGCTGCCCCACCCCAGGCAGTGTGGGAAGTGACTGTGGCATGTGCAGACTTTCATACTGTCTTAGGCCCTTCATCTCATGGCATCCCAGAAGACACTTAGGTTTCTAGCCTGGCCACAGTGACTGCTATTTGTAAATGCAGCTCCTTATTTTGCAACAAAAACACTCAGATGGGTTTTTTCAGCATGTTTTCATAAGCAACATAATGTTCCAGGAAGACTTTTAAGGAACTGCAGTCCAGAGCCAAATTCAGCAACAGCATTAGAAATGGGCAAGTCTTCTAAAGCTAAAAGAACCGTGTTTGTATCCATTAGAGAAGAATTGGCTCTTAACATTGACAGAAACAGTTTGCCTTGTTGGCCAGAATTAACGGCTGCTCTGATATGTACCAGGTCATTTTGTTTGTCATCTCTGGAGTACAGAAAAGATTTCAAATGGCTTTAGCAAGATGACTGGTTCTCTGCTCCCTAGCAATAAGGCACAAATTATTTTAGTATAGAAAATAGACTGTTGCTTTTTTTTTCCCTAACCAAGACAACAAACAATATATCTCTGTGTGCACTATTCTAAAAATATCTCATCTCTGCAAATGTGTCTCTGATGTGGGAGGAGAATGCTTTCAGTTTGCTGCACTCTTTGTGTGAGGCAAGTGAATAAAAACTACCCAGCAAATGCTGAAAGGAAAATTATTTTCCTAGCTTTGGAAAGGAAGAGGGAAATTGATGGACTTGTGCCTTCAGGACAAGGCTCTCTTTTGGTCAGAGAGAGGCAGAATCCACCTGTAGTTCTTAGTTACATGCTTCATACATAAAACACCCAGGGGAAGAGGTAATTCTGTTGGGTACCATATCTAGTGGTTGTAAAATGTGCCTGTGTGGGAAAACCCAGTGTGTTCACTGCACCTCTTCTGGTGGTGCCAAAGAAGGGATGCCCAGGACCACCCAGATGTTGGTAAGGATGAGCATATGTTGAGCTGTATTTCAGGTTCTCAAAGAACATAAAAGTGGAAGCAGTGGTGGAGAGAATATTCTCCTTTTAGTTCCTAATGGTTCCCATCTGATGTGAAACTAGTCTTCCTGGAAAAGACCATAGGCTTGTGCCAAACTGGTTTTTCTTCCAGTGGAAACCAGAGTGTGGGAGAGGATGAGAGTGCACAGCCAAGGCTCAGTCAGGTGAGAACTGAGACACTCACCTCCAAGGTTTAGCTGCAAAATAAGCACAGCAGCTGACCTGGATGGCAGCTTGATCAGAGTCAAGGGACCATGACCTATGTCCTAAATCCTAGATCAGCTTACCCTGCTTTCTCCTGGCTCATGTGTCTCTGTCCTGGTGCCAATGCTCTCCACACGCAGCAAAAGGAAGAGTAGGTACAGCTGGAGGGCAGAAATTCAGAGTGCCCTCTGTGCATCAGACTTGATTTGGTTGAAGAATGGAAAGAAATTGGGGAAATCAAACCAGAACAAGCTCCCTCACTGTGATAAGTCTGTTCTGAGGGCAAGAAAGATGCTTTGTTGAGCAGGAATCTGCAGGGTGATCTCCGAGGTGCTTCCTCTGTGTATTTGTTCTGCCAGTGGAACATTTGCTTTACATGTTACTGACAATACAGGCACAGTCTGTTGACTTTTCCAGATGTTGATTGTCCTGATATGAAGCTTCTTCCTGTTGTTTTAGCTGTTTGTGTGTCTGAATGGTGGGTTAGATGTACTGCTTGTTAAACAAATAATTAAACATTGAGAGCTTTGAAATCCAGTATGTTTAATTAATGAGCTTTGCTCACTTGATGAAAAAGATGTGTACTTAAATCATTACAAAACAAGTATATTTTTTTCAGTAGTGAACTGTTATGACAATTTGAAGTGTTTACTAGTTCATTAATAATTTTTTCATTAACCCTTAAAAAGTCACTGAGCAGAAAATCAAGGCTTCACAGAACCTTTGCTGGGTTGCCTTGTGTATTTCTCCCCCAAATTCTCCATCTATGTGCTTTCCCCAAACTCCTCCTCTGCAAAACCATGCTGCCTTATATGCTGCCATTAGAGTCAATTATTACTTTTAAATCTTGCTGTACCTTGGACCAGGGTCTGTGGTGATGCCCTGTGGTGCTGTACAAGTGTCAAAATAAAAAAAAAAAAATTAAAAAGCAGTCCTTGCTCAGAGGAGTTTCAGTCGAGCTCATAAATACAGGCATCAGCTGCAATGCCTTGTGACACACTTCATTAACTGCTGCACTGGCTGCTAAAACTGAAACACTTTGGAAAACTGTATCTGCTGCATCTCGTGCTTTAAGTTTTATCTCCAAGTCTGAATGCATTTTGTAAAGGGCAGAGAGGAAAGCAGAGGCAGGCAAGGGTCAGTGTCTCCCAGTCTATGGGGTTTGGATATTAAAATGAGCTGCTGAAGTTGTCCTTTCCCATTGCACTGGGATCTCAGGATAGCTTGGGGGCCACCATAGTGAGATGCCCACCTGAGTAAGCTGCCACAAGCTCAGGAAGATTGTGGGAGAGGGTTTAGGCTGGCACATTACACCTTGTGCACCAGAATAAGCATCCACATTTCTGTCACTGGCATCTCCCTCCTGTGGGCTCCAGACCCAGCATCGTCCCTCTCTGTGGGCCACTTGCAGAGGGAAAGCATCTATGAGAACTTTTAATTACATGGGTTTTTTCCTAAACCAGACAGCTGAACAGCAAGCAGGGCACAACTGTTCTCATGTCTCTTACCAGCAGCATGACCTGTGGCAGGGTGAGAGCAAAAAAGGGTAAGGTAAGCTCACCTTTCCACATCACAGTGTCCAACACTGGTGAGAGGTCCATCCCATCTCCAATTTTGGGCAGAAAATAGAAACAGAGGACTTCATGAATAAAACAAATCTTTCCAAAAGCTAATGAACACCTAATAGCTTCTTTCCCAAAAGCCATTTGGGCATTTGCTTCAAATGGACCTGTCAGATTCCAACAAGCTTATTGATGAACAAGGCAGTGAAAGAAGAGGGTCTTCAACCTGAGCTTGGCTGTGGGCTCTAACAAAAACACTTCCTCTGCACACCAGTGTCTGTGCTGTAACGAGCTGCTGCCCACTGCTGCTGCAGTGCCAGTGCTAAAGCAGCAAAATCACCTTTTCTGGCCTACAACAGCTCTTTGGGAATTGAATCACATCATGGTCCAGCTCATTAAATCAAATACTCCAGCACAAGGGCCCCTCTGCCATCATCGAGATTTTCCAGGCAGGGACTCTGAGGTACCAGAGCTGCTCCTCAGCTGTGCCTGGGAATCATTGACTTCCCAGTGGTGGCACTTCTCACCTTTAACCACTGAAACCTCCTGACACTCCTCTGCCAAGGCCATTGCAATTCAAAACGTGTCTGTGCTGAGGGAGTGGTAAGCCTGCAATTCCTGCCCTAACCCCTGGCTCCGCCTGTTCCTGATTCTCCCACTTGAAAATCTTGGAGTTACGCCTCTAGAGAGGAAAACTGATAGTGTTGATGAATCCTGAGGCAGGAGTCAAGCCCTGCATTCCTCCTCCTGATTGTTTCTCCCATCAGCTGGCCAGGGAGAACATCTCACCCTACAATGGTGGTGTTCTCACTACGATAAAAAAGGATCCAAACCATCCCCTTTCCCCAGAAGCTGGAAACATCAAAATATGTGAAAAGCCAACACACAAATTCTTCCTGAAAAATTACTGTTCCCTAGGCAGATTTCTCCTGTCCTCTCTGTTTTATGGCTTTTCCATAATAAATAGGGGGCAAAGGCTGAAAAAACAACATGGTGCATAATTTCTGCTTTCCCATGACTGTGAGCTTTAAGGAACAGCACTGAAACTGGTGAATTTACAGCACCATAGCTGAACTCAACATTTGACCTGCATTCCCATCACTTCATTTTCTGTAGCAAAATGTTCCTGCTGAAGGTTGGAGTGTCAATTCAGTCCTCACCTGAGCATCCAGGGTCAGGCTCTGCTTTTGTCAGGAGGGTTGAGCACTTGGAAAGAGAAACAAGTACGTATAGTGTGTGGCTTTTGTAAAAGTTAGTGTTTAGAAGAAAAGCAGTGCAGGTATCCGAGGGTGGACAGGGTGTGCTGCCACACCCACCCAGCCCCACAGTGCCACCCAGGGCTGGCTGCTGAGGCACCCCACATGTGCAGGGACAGGTACTGCCAAGCTCTCCTTTCTGCCTAATATTCTGCTTGTCTTCTTTACTACATTTAAGGACAGATTTCTTCAGCTCTGATGTGGCCCCACAGCCCCAGCAAAAAAGCCTTGTGCTGCTGGGGATCCAGCCCAGGTCCCCTCGTCAGAATGAGCCTGCCCAACAAGCCCAGAGCTGCTTATTTCTTCAGGCAGTTCCCATTTGGCTTTTAATGAAGGGAAAGGAGTGTCAAGTTGGACTGTGCTTTTTATTTACATGTTTTTCAGCGTATCTCCAATCTGACCAGGATGTAACCTTTTCTGAGGCATGTGAGCCAATGTCAGCTGAATACCCTGGCTGCTTTGGAGTGGTTTTCAAAAGCAAGCCCCACAGCATGAGAGAATATGGGATTTGAGGAATGAAGGGACTTGTAGAAGTGTGCATTTCTGGGGTCACAGGATCTGTTATGCAGGTAGAGTCATACCTACAGGGTTATAACAGACTCCCCAGAGACCTCACACCCTCAAATACTCCATCCCTGAACTCTCAGCTTTGCCTTTCTGTGCAGCCAGTCAGTATTATTTTATCCAGAGAGATGTGTAGTTTTGGAGGATCTATAATCATAGGTGGAATCATACTCTGAAGTCATGCTTTCTGACAGGACTAAGTTGTTGTTCTTGACTCCAGTGGCAGAGCAGCAGCCTGAGCATAATCATGCTGAAAATGGAAGAATTTAATAAATATGACATATTGGGCCAGATCATCACAGCCTTTATTCAGATTTTGTTTGAGCAAAGTATGTTATTCTGCACTGGGGTGTTTGGTTGGAAATGGATGCTTAAACCTGCTAATTCTAGATTTGCTACTTGAAAATATGTGGTTTGGATTCTTACTTTTAAAGACTCATGGAAAGGGTGCCTGCAATTAGGTCAGTACACACAGCCTGAAATGATCCCTGAGCCACTGCACAAACACAGCACTAGCAGTGAACCACACAAGCCGGCTGTGAAGCCAGATAGATGTGAAACAGTTTAAAAGCTTTTAGATGCTGAGTGTGCTGTGGGGATGTGCACCAGCAGTCACAGCTCTGTGCACTGCACCTCACACTGCCCTGTTGGAACCAGAGGCCCCTGTGGGAGTGCTGTGATGAGGAGCTCATGGAGCTGTGATTCTTGGGACACTTCTCTGTTGTCACCCTTGGCGTTGTGGCACTTGGGTGTGGAGCAGTGTCTGGTTAGTCCCCATTGCTGGGGAAAGGTGGCTCCCCTCCCCTTGCACCCACTGTTTTGCCACTGGCACTGTGCAATATCACTACAGCAGATTCATTCCCAGCAAAACCCAAAGCTAAGAGCTTTACATCAAGGATGAACCTGACCTTTCATTCTTAATAGCTCTAAAGGCAAAAGATCAGAGAAAAACATGCCAATATGCTTGACTGTATTGATGTTTGGTTGTGAAAATATCTTTCATTTGATAGAAGGGGTCTTAGTTCCTCACCCTGAAGCTTTGTCAGCTGGGGGATTCAAACTTGCAATATGCTCATTCACTTGGGGAACAAGTTTGGTTTCTTGGAGGGGAAGAATGGAAAATAGTAAAATAGAAGACCATGACCTAGCAATGCCCCCTGGCTGACCTTGTGCAAGGGGCAGGGATAGTATCAAAGCCAAGACTTTCCTGGCTTTGCTGTCCCACATGTGCAGACAAACTGCTGCTCAGGCTTTGCTCTGTGCCATCTGAGTGGGGAACAGGAGTTTAGCATTTAAAACCGGCGTTAAAAGGGGCTTCATTAAGTTATTAATAAAAAACCCCAAACCCCAGAAAAATTCAAATGTCACAGCATTGCACAGGTATTTCTTGGATTCCACAATCATTACTTTGACTGTTACAAGCAGTGTCACTGTTATGTGGTAGGAGCAGGGGAAATTCTCCACACTGAGAGCCAAGGAGGCTTTCCAGACCAGCCTCTGTCTCATCCAAAAATAGAGCAAAGACTCACAGTTCCAGAGCAAGGAGTCATGGCCCATTTACAGACCTGGCCACGGGGGTTTGCTGTCTCTGCTTGTTCAGCTGGCTGAGCACTGGAGAGAAGGAGAGACTAGAAGCACTGGAGGCAGCACTGGAGAAAAAAACCTGAAGTGCAGAGCTCTGTTAGGGAAAATGTTCCTCTCTCTGGACTGTTCAACTCATATTAACCTGCTACATTTGGACTTGAATATAGGCAGATAACACATTTGAGGACCATAAAGTGAGTGGACTGGATGTGTATAAAAGTTGTAAAAAGCTCACTTTCCATCTGTAACAAAAAACAGTTTAAAGTTAATAGTTCCTCTAGCCACACACATGATTTCCCCTCTGGAGGTTATAATGGCTCGTATTTTAATTTGCTCTTTGATTTGTTTCTGGTCACTGATCCATGGAGGATGCTTGCTGCACCATATTTTGGCAGGAATTGGAGTGTGTGCATGGAAAGCAGAACTGGTAAAACATTATTTATAATTGATCAGCATGACGTGTATGGGTTTTTTTGGCAGCCAGCGTGGCTGATTGCAGCCTTCACTGCCAAAAGAGCCAGCCACAGAGAGCACCTGACAGGACAAAAAAACAACTTTGGGGTTCAGTTTTTCCTAGATGGAGTGAATTTAGTCCAGATTTTTGTTAGAAGTTCTGCCTAATTTGCAAGGTGATTCTTTTGGGTGGCTTACAAGAAAGTTGAGACCTCCTGATTTCCAGTGGTATGACCAATGCCAGCAGATGTAATCACCTTTGTGGCTGTGTCAGCAGTGCTTTTTTTTGCTGATCACTGGAAGGGGAACCATCCAGCATGTCAACAATTATCAGCTTCACCTCCTTTAACAAGTCATTCTCCCTTTGTGTCTATAAATGTGCCTCAGTGCCCACTGGAGAAGGCATAAGGAGACACTCAGCAGGAGGGAGAGGTTTAAGACCCCCTGTACCCTAACCCATACAGGTGGGATGTGTTTTCCCCTTCACAATTTTCCTTAACAACCTGCATGGAACAGAAACAAGCAAAGGGGCTGTTTCTAAGGACAAATCCTATTTGTGATAGACAGTAACATGCATGTGTGGTCAGGTAAGCATGCAAACTGCTTCCCCAAGGTGGTATTAATTTCAAGCCTTTGCAAGCTGAAAATTGCCTGGGGCTTTGTTGGTGGTGATGCTGGCTCCACCTCTGCCAGGGATGCCACTGTTCCCATGGCAACTCACCATCTCCCATTTTAATCTTCCTCTTCCCTTCCATTAGGCAAGATAATTCCCAGATATACAGAGTGAGGAAACAGCGTCCAGGTGTGGTGCAGTTTGCATTAACACTTGTTTAGGAGGAGGATGCCACTGCAGGCTGTTACAACCTCCATCATTTGACCCTTACCTCTCACAGAGGAGGTTTCCAGCCCACCCAGCACTGCAAGGCATCAAGAGAAAAAGCAGGACTGTGAAGCCTATGCACATTCAGGCCCTGGAAAAGGCAGTGTCTGGGGTCCCTTAAGTTTATAGCAACTGTGTCTAGTGTTCAGAATCTCTCTGTTTCTTGCCAAGATGCTACACAGCAGTTACAGCTGGGCAGTGAGCCAGCAGACGCAAGGCATATGATCCCTGAGGCAAACCCCCATTTCCCAGGATACAGTGACCCATCAGCAAGGCAAGACAGCCCTTCCTCACCCTGATGGTGGAGGTTGCAAGAAGAAAATCAGTACTCTTGGTTTTGAAGAGCAGATAGAAACATGGGGGAATAGAAGTCCAAATTTAGAGGCCCCTTGCAACTCCTTAACATTCTAGGATTCTATGATGTTTTTTTAAGAAGTCGGGTCATGGACAGTATGGCATTTGACAGCTCTGTGCAGTTTCCTTTGCATTTCTGCAGCACTTTTTTCTGTTGAGAGATGCCTGCGGGAGAAGGTCAAGTTAGGACAGAAACAGTCCAACAGGCTCATTCCTGCCAGGTTCTTTCTTGACTGTAATCACTGCTTCAAATGACTTAGCTGTGTGCTCTCCTTTCCCCTGCAGTGGGCCATGGGCAGAGCGAGGGGGATCGTATGGTTGTCTCAGATTTCCACGTCTTCATCAGGGACAGCTTGCAGCACATTGATCTCATGAAGAAAGAGCACCCTGACCTGCCCGTTCTCATCCTGGGGCACTCCATGGTAAGCACCAACCCCTACCCCTCCCAGCAGCACCCAGGACATGTGTCACAGTCTGGTGGTACTCAAGAGGATGGCAGGAAATAACTCGTTCCACAGCAGGAAAACAAAACTACAAGGAACCTTCCCTTCCACTTCATTCACTGACTGATTTGCCAGCATGCTATAGCCCCCAGATCTGCCTTGAGTAAAAGCAGTCTTTAACTTTTCTACCCCCACCATGGCCCTGATTAGTGCCAGTTGCAACAAGAAGCCTGTTTTTTAACACGACCATTCATTCCTGTGGCTGTGTGGAAAGACTCATCAGCTCCCTGCAGCATTGAGCTTCCCCTTTCATTTTAACCAGTAACCAGGAGGTTAAGCCCTCCAAAGCTTTGTGAGCAGCATGGGGATGAAGCATGAAAATACCCTGTAGCCTCATTCTGTTAAACAACCTAACAGGAAAATGTACCAGGGATTAAGGCTGCAAAAACAAAGGCACTGATTTGGTGAACAGATCTGAAGCCTGATTCTGACAGCACGAGCCAAATCCCTTCATTCAAGCTAACAGTATTCCCACTGATGTCATTGATCTGCCCTCCCTGCCTTCCCGGAGGAGAGGAAAAGGAATAAGTACTCTGGGAGTCAGTCCATGCTCAGATAAATAAGTGTTCTTGCATAAGTAGGCATGGCATGCTCTGAAGGGCTCCCGCGCTCCAAAGCCGCCGTAACAAGGAGCAATTTCCCTGTGAGGTCTTTGAGATGCTTCTCGCTGCTGCTCCATTTAACAAGCCCCTGGTTCTCCAGCAGTGTGGAAGTTCACCAAATATTCCCCTTGGCAACTAATCCTCTGCAAACTTTCCCAAGCAAGCCCACTGGATCCCTTCCATCTGCACCCCTGGCCATCAGCTCCTGTCCTCCTGCGGGATGGCTCAGCCTGGCTGTCATTCAGCTCCGGACCATGGGCTGGGTGTCTGGTGCCAGGCCCTTGGCACAGCACTGTGGGGCTGGAGGGGCTGGGGACACTGAGGAAGAGAATATTTGATTCCCATTAATTAGTGAAGATTTTCACATGCCAGTGGCAGCGTTGCTGTTGCCCAGGTTACCAGTGGCACAGCACGGAGCAAGCCCGGCTTCACGGCATCTTCCCGGTGCTGCACCAGCCTGGCAAGCTGATAAGCCTCAACTTATTTTTCAAGTCCCACCTGAACTACCACTTCAGACATTTTCTTCTTACTTCTTAGTCCTTTTAAGTAAGGAGGACACAAGGCAGCCCAGGGAGCTGATGGACATTGCATGGAGAGTTGAGTTCAGTGTGACATGAGGGTTTATAGCATGAGAACAGAAACCAGATCTCTTCTCCCCCACAAAAACCAGACACTTCCAGTGCTTCTACTCCTCCAGCCTTCCTTGCTGACCACACTGCACTCTCAGTGGGGCAGAAGTAATTGCTTGCTTGGACTAAACCCCTTCCAGTAACAGGATTACTATACAAACAAGAATGTTGGCACCTGTATTAAGCTGTGGGCTGTTATTTTGCATTGCAGGGGGGAGCCATCTCCATTCTGACAGCTAGTGAGCGACCCAGTGAGTTTTCAGGCATGCTGTTAATCTCTCCTTTAGTGGTAGCCAGCCCAGAAGTCGCTACTCCCATCAAGGTAAGAGCAAACCCGCGTTGCACATGGTCACCTTGCTCTTCTGCAGAAGGAAAAGTGTTAAGACCTCTGGTCTTGAAATGCAAAACCCTGCTGGGATCTGTGCCACCCAGATGCCAGTCAACACTTTTCTTCTAAGTGCCTCCCCCAGAGTTCCACCTACTAAAGGGAAGGGAAGTGAATCCTGAACCTGTCCAGAAAAACCTATTTAAGCGAGAGCTGGGTACTGGTGGTAGCAGACTGTGCTTTCTTCACCTCACCCCATGGCAGCCCACACAATGCTGTCCTTTCCCTTCCTCTCCTACAGCTTTCTTCCTGACTCATGCAGAGTCTGGTATAGTTGCAACACAGGCTGCTGGCTAAGTCAGGCCAGGGTTATTTTTGGCATTTGGGGGATGACCAATTTCTGAACAGAACTGGAGCTCCTGAGTCCCAGAAATCTTTTATGAGCCTCGAAAGAGGCTTCCAGCTAAAGCATCACTGCCTCAGCTGCATCCCATTTGGCTTGGGACCATAACTGGTTCTTGTCCAGACCATCTCTTTTGGTCTGAATTTAGGCTTTATCCCCCATCCTCTTCACATCTACCCTCCAGAGCTGTTTATGATCCACAATTGCATTGCCCAGTTTGCCCTTCCTTAGGGAAGTTCTGCAAAGCAACTGAGCCTCAGGTCTCTCCTCCTGTTTGCATTTTTAAAAGAATAAACAATCCTAAAAGAAGCAAAGGGAAGGAGCAGCTAAACCAGCAGGAAGGACAGAGTCTCTCATTCCCACAGGACTCCTTTCTCCTTAGACACTTCTCCTAGGGCTAGCTTCTTGTTTTAATTTACTTCTATTTCCTTTTTTTCCTTCTGTGAGGAAGGAGACAGATTGCCTCAGCTTTCAGTATAATCCTGTCCCACTTTCTGCTGTAACCAAAGCCATCTATGGACCTCACAAATCATTGCAAGCACCAAAAAAGGTGCTTTCTAATCACCTCTTTCCCAATGAAGAAAATACATTAAGACTTCTAGCCTTAAGATCCAGGACCCTGCTGAGATCTGCACCACCTGGATGCCAGTCAATATTTTTTCTTCTAAGTGCTTTCCCATAGTTTAATTTTAAGAGGAGAAGTGAATCCTGAAGTCCCAGTAAACTTAATTAAACAGGAGTCAGAGTACCAAAGTCTGGTTTTAGGAGGCTGGTTACTGATTCTTCATGGGTGAGGCTACATCTGGCATAAGTGTCCCCTGAGCACCAGTGCCCCTGCTTGTTCTTATTTGGGAAAGTGAAAAAGAATAACTATTAAGGAAAAATAATAGAAAGTCTGAATGAGAGGGACTGTTAGCCTTTTCTTTCTAATCAAGGAAAACAGAGAAAGATTGCTATAGCTTTACCTTTTGCTTGATGCTAAACCCTTTTGAAACAAGACTCACCAGTTCTGTGGGAACTAGCATTACTGTAGTCTGTTTTGTTGCAGATCTGTACCAGATGTTGCTTTGTTTTCCTGTAAGAAATCAATGCAATGATGTATTATTTAGGTAGGAAATCCTATTCCCTAACTGAAATATTTTAGAGGTGTTTATACGGTCTCTTTCCTAGAAAGTCTCTCACATGCAGTATTACAAGAGCACAGTTAGTTTTTTTCTCTTTCAGATCTATTGTTGCATCTCAAAACTGATAAAAAATTAATTATTCCTGAAATAGCTCTGCTCTGTCACACTCAGTTGAAATCATTTCGTGAGTTGAAAAGGTATTTGCAAGAGAAGGATTGAAAACAAGCAGAGTATTCCTGCATAAGCCACATTTTCCCATAAAGCTGTGTGGTTTTCTTCCTCTGAGAGTCAAAAAATATTTCATGGTGATTGTGCTTCTGAGGAACAAAGGCTTAGTTTTCCCTTGGAACTGGTATGACTTCTCAGCCCCGGGCCATTTCCCAAGGACCATTGCATTCATCCTTTTGCTGGGGAAGTTTCCAGCTGAGCAAGAATTTACCTTGGCCTGAAAAAAACAAAGGCTCAAGACAACAATAACGGCGAGCCAGATGACACACTGGGTCCTTCAGACCCTCTTAGAAATACCTCCCCTGGCTGCCAAGCCAGCAGCAGAAGCACAGCGTGTTTGCAGGCTCTGTGCAGGAAGATCAAATGCTGCTCTTTGCAGAAACACAATTTCACCAGTGCCCTATAAATCCTGTGTCCTGATGGAATCATCCAGTTGCAAATCCAGTAGAGTGAGAGGACTCTTGCTGCCTTCCCCCTTTTCTTCTCAACTGACCTGGACAAAATTCAGCTCTGAATCTTTGCAGTTTCAAAGGCTGCAGAGACAGGAGTCACATATGCTGGCAAAGGGCAGAGCAGGGGTGAAAGAGCATCTCCCACTACATTTCTGCTATTGAATGCTTTGAAATTGGGTGGGCAGGACAACCCCTTAGGAAATATTCCCTGGTGTTAAATCCTGTACTGACCCTCAGCCTACTGTTTAAGGACTCACTACACAATAGTCTACCTTCTGTGTTTTCTATTTTGCCTCTTTTGTTTTCATAACCTGACTGGCCATCATGTTGTTCACTGTCTTTCAGCCTGAACCTGCACCCAGTAACACTGCAAAGGACTCTTCCTAAAGTGCAATCAAACTGGAAGAAAGTACTATATTAAACCTTTTTTTTCTTTATTCCTTTATTCTGTCCAGTTTAGCAGAGATGATAGTCATCAGGTTCAGAGTCCATAATCCTGCCTAGGATATAAAAATTACATATGCACCATGAAGGTGCATAGCTCAAATCATCGCTGCCTGGAGTTAACATGAAATGAGGAAAACCCCATTCCTTCTTGGATCATCACAAGCTCATACCTGCATTGTTGTGTAGTAAAAATTAATTTTGCTGACGTGATGTCATAGCCAGTGAGGGGCTCAGAATACTGGCAGACAGTGACACTGGTTCCTACTCATATCTACCCCAAGGTACACACGTGTTCCCAAACCTGCTATGAGTCTTTACTGCTTTTCACTCCTCAGTGACTGTTTCAACCTTGTGTTATTCCTCTAATACCATAATGAATCTGTCATGTGTCATCTGAAGTGCCAGGGAGTGCTTCAGAAATGATTAGGTATCTTCAGAAACACAGGGCATAGGGGACAGCCTACCTCCAAGTGTTAGCTGTGAACAGCACTGGGCCACAAACCAGACCAAGCAACACTAACTGTGTCTTTTCTGACTTCAGCAGTGATCACTCAATTAAAGGCAGCTATCAAAGATCAGAGCAGAACTCTGGTATCAATGTGCTTGTAGTGCTATTGAAATGAAAGATGTTACCCTTTCTTCTGCCAGCAGTTTCCAGCCTGGGCTCTCAATGCTTTTGTGTGTTGTTCCCAGGAGACGTGTGAGCAATGGGTTCCCTTAGCCAATGCGTGCACACTTGGCTGTTGTTTATTTACAGGTTCCCTGGAGAATACACTTATCAAAATGAGAGCAGCCTAGGCAACTGCTGCAAATGGCACCCAACATCACTTACCCACTGCAGCCTGAAATCAGAGCTGTGGCAGCAAGGAAAGGGCCATAAAACAACAAAACTCAGCCCTCTTAAGAGTTGGAAATTACCTTTTCCTATCAAAGTACTTAATTGAGGCCTTTCAGAAATTAACTTAAGAAAGGAAAAGGCTCAGTACAATGAAGTTGTGCTGCTGCATGTGGACGGACAGCTGACGGCATTTCAGTCTAGCACACCCACTCCCTACTCCCAGGAGCAGTTTAAACACTTTCCTCATTAAGAGAAATGTTTTAAATATAGGACAGATCTTTATCCAGAGTTAGCTGACAATTCTCAACTATTTAACTCCTGTGCTGATTTCCATCAGCTCAAGATTTGGGCCTCCATGTTCCTTCTCTTCCTCTGACTGGCTCTTTGACTGCTTTCTTTCCTCTCCCACAGGTTTTCGCAGCAAAAGTGCTCAACTTCGTGCTCCCAAACCTATCACTGGGATCGATAGATCCAAATGCAATTTCCCGCAACAAGAAAGAGGTGAGAACCTTAAAGCTGTTTTAAGTCACTGCATGGTTGGTATCTTGTCCCAGTCCTGCCATTTTTCTTTTAGAAAAACCCACAAGTGTTTCACTAAATCAGGAGGGCAAAATCTGTGCTGGTGTAGAGAGGTGACACATCTCTGAAGCCAGTGGAACTGGCTGCTCACAGAAGGCTGTGGGAAACCAGCTGCTCTTCCCTGGCGTGTGCCTTGCACCCGCAGCTGCTCTGGGTACCAGACATGACAGAGAGCTATGGGTGCAGGGGGAGGCACGTGGGAGCCATGTCCTTGTCTCTGCTGCACCACCACCTCTCATTACAGCAGCAAAACCCAACTCAGGTAGCAAACACACTGCTAAAGTCAGCTTTTCTACCCCTGCTCTTTGTGGTGAAATCCTGCAAAACTCTACAGTCCTGGAGATTTGTTTTCCTGCTTCCAAACCAGGATCACATTGTGCCAGATGCATTCAAGCAGAGCATGCTTGAACCTAAGAACTTGTTACAAGCTCTCCTGGATCACACTGACTGTGCTACAGCCTTTCCAAACAAATGATACATTCATGCTGCACCCAAGAATAATACTTTAAGGAGCTGCAATTGAAGCAGCTGTTGTAACAACACGGCTCCAGACTCACTGCTGTGAATGTGCATGGAACAGTCCCGGGGCTGTGTTTTTATCGTGCCACAATAACCTGGGAGTCGTCTCCCATTCACACTCACTCCCAGAAATAACTGTGTCAGCCTATTCATGCCATCACTGCAAAACCAGGTGTCACTGCAACTGCTGCAACACCACTAATGAGGGCTTTTCCTTCTCACCCTTGTGGGAGCAGTGAAAGGAGAGTCACAACCGTAAGTGCATGGAGGTGCTCAGGCTAGACCCAGAACCTGGTGCATTTCAGAAAGCACCATTTTTTCTTGAATTATAGAAAATGGCACTCAAGGGTGTCTCAAGAGCTTAGCTGGTGCAAAGCGGTCACTTGTTCCTGAACTCCCATCCCAGCTCACATCTCAGTGACAGATGCTGTAATTTTTCCTGCTGTTCATGCAGTGGTTCTATACCTCAGCTAGGAATTAACTAATTGCCTTTCTCTGGGGAGGCAGCTCAACCAGCATTAGAATTGAAGCTGAAAGGATCAGGTGAAAAGACGGTGCCAACATCTGTGTGAGTGCAGTGCATTTGGCCTCGGCATATCCCACATCTTTGGCTGACCTATTCAGAAAACTGGAAAGCAGAGAGTTTCCCAGAATAGCCTCAAGGTTCAGGGTTGTTTCTTGGCACTGCCAGAGGGGTTTTTGTTCCAATGACTTTCAGTTCACTTATCCTTGAACAGAACATAAGATTTCGCTGTGTTGGAGGTGGAAAGATCCAAGGAGCTGAGGAGAAGAAGACAGGACTAGCGTGGAGTGGGATCATGTGCATCCGCTGATGCACCGTGTGACATATGCTCAAAAGTATCATATGAGGCTGCACAAAATATATGCTTGGAAGAAGGCTGACTCCAAGCTAGCTGTAGAAACCTGTTCTTAGTTACATTCAGCTGCCATAACTTGTTGCACATAATTCAGAGAAAAGGTTTAAATTAGACAATCAATTCACTAAAATGACACAGAGGAAAGTTTTGACATCTACATTTGTATTTAGAGGATAAAAGCAATCAGTGCTCTGGAGGAGGAGAGGAACTGGAGAGCTTTATTCCCTACCTGAAGAGTGAGCGTGTCTGCGACGTGTGGGTCTTTGCCTGCTTCTGCACTGATTTGTTATGTGACACCTGAACTCCGCTGCAGCTGCATTTTAAGGATGTTTTAAATTTAAAACATTTAAGGGTGTATTAAATACACCTCCAAGAGCTGGATCCTCTGCTGGAAGATGCTACTGCTGCACTCGATAGCTTCGTGGGAGAAAAGTGATGATGCAGGGACATCCTGAATAATAATAATACATTTAGGAAAGTGTAAGAGAGCTCCTGAAATTGGCACACGGTATTGACCGAGCACTTCCGTGTTGTGATGATGTTAGGAATCACCACAGCAACCACTGGACACACTTTATAATAAATGCTATTGTGTTGTCTTTCTAACCACGTATTTGCTGCTGCTTTGTCTGCTCTGTGATGCTTCAAGTCTCTCAAGCTTCCTAGGAGTACTGTTTTTCCTCTGCTCTTTCCCTTTCCGCCGAGCAAGGGAGAGCCTTTTGCAGTGGATAAAGGTGTGGGTCTGCTTCATTAGAGCCTGCCTACAATGGAGGCATCTTCCAAAGGAGACACCCTGTGTGCTGTGCTGCCTTCTCCCCTACACGTGAGCACACAGCTGACATAGCAGCTGTGGGTGGTGATGTAAAGTGCTTTCCTGACCCCCTTCAAGCACCAGGATTTGAGGCTCCAGGCACTTACTGAAGACAAGACAGCATTTTGGCTCTCTGGCTGACTCTTCCCATACTCCACCCCCCTTTTGGATTCAAGACACTCAGATTTAAAGCACACAATGTGCTGGAAACATCCATTATTTATATGTTATGCATACTCTCCTGCCAGACCAGCTTTCTGTTCACTAGAAATATTTTTGGGACAACATCCAAGAATTTCCTAATGAGTTTGTGTTCCCAGAAAGATGTCTTCAGGGTGTGGGGACTAAAACACGGAATGATGTAGAGATGTTTGTTTGATGTTTGCTCTATCAAACACAAGAGAGAAAAAAAAGAGAGCAAGAAGCAACCTTAAAAACCAGTCCTGTTATTCCAAGGGGGAAAGACATCATAGTGGCAGGAACCTCTTTACCCCACTAGTCTTTGTTAGCTGCTGTTGACTTAGTGGAATGGTCCCCCTGACTTTAGCCTTGTTCCTGCCAAGTCCACATAGGATGAGGCTGCAAGGGGAGATGCAGACCTCTAAACAGGTTGATGTGATGCAGCAACCTAATGGTTAGAATCTAAGAATTACATAAAGATAAAAAGAGCTGTCGTGAGAGACCCTGGAGAGCCTTTGCCTGACAGTGTCTGGAAGCAGTCACAGGCTCTCCTGGGATCACCTTCTGTTCTTGCCCCCTGTCTCAGAGCTTGGTTCAGCAACAGTAGTTTTGGGCTTGCAGGGTTTGCAGATTGTAGCCTGCAAAATATGAAGCCCATTCCCTGTCTTTCCACCTTCCCCAGAGAGCTGCTGCTTGGCACTCACCCCATGTGCTGAGCATTAACTCTGACAAGGATTCCTGTTCATTGACTAGGATCAGGATAGTGCCTCTGCAGTCCTGATCATTTTGGGTTGGGACTGGGTTTGGTCTTTTTTTTTTCACTCCTGCCATCATCTACACAAAAATATTTGTTGGCTGCTCAGCAGCTAAAAACCCCCCATTCTTTTAGACAAGGGAAAGAAAGAAACCCTTTAGGTCATTCTTCTAGCATTTATGGGGCTGGGGAGGGGGCCAGCTCACATGAATTAATCAACATTGTTTTACTCCATGGGAAGGGACCTTCCATCAATCCATCCACGCATCCCTCCTGAATCCTCCCTGCAAAATTTATTTATTGCATTCAATTAAAAACAAACAAACAAGCAACCACTCAATAAACCAAACAAACAAACCCCCGAAACCCCAAAACCAAACAAAATTAAAACCACCAAAACCAAACAAAGCCAAAAAAACCCAAAAACAAACAAACAAAGACCCCCAAAAAACCCCCCCAAACCCACCAAACTCAAAATAAACCCCACCCATCTCAAAACTGTGTTGCTGTAGCACAGCACTGTGACATAGGTCCAGATTAGGCTGAAGCAGTTGCTAAGTAGCCAATGCAACACAGTGGTTTTGCTCAAAAAGCTGATGAAAAGTCCCCATGTTTGGCTGAGCACGTCAGGGTAGACCCAGCTGCCAACAGGACAGTGAGCTGCACCCCACCAGGCACTTGGTGTTCTGAAAGTCAAAGCTGAACATTTTCCATGAGCACATTCACAAGGGAACAATTTCTTCTAAACACGGGCATCTTCTGGCCCTGTTTGAAGGACTCTGGAGAGCAGGGAAGGTACAGCTCAACAGTGTAGGGGATGAAAGATGCAGATGGAGGTTTCTGCACCAACAAGCTGGGATGGTCCATGCAGAGCCAAAAGGACTGGGAGCTGTTCAGTCTCTGCTTCCCAGGGCCATTAGCAGGAGAAGAGGATGTTTACACTGTCTCAATGTCTTAACCACAGTCTCAGCTTTGCAGTTGCCTCTTACAAGCAGTTTTCCAGACCCTCAGCAAGCACATATTTCTTTGAATGGGAGATACCATGTGTAATATCCTAGTATGATGAGCTGTGATGTCTATCTTTGTCTCCCTGCCAAAAATTACCCCTCACTTCAGAGCAGCCATAATCTTGCACAGAGACCAAAATACAACAATGGCCTTAATCAAATCCTAGAAACATCCACCACTTCCAAGGATCCCTAAGTGAGTTCTATAACACTTGAATTTTTTCACTCCAACTCCAACACAAAGTGCAGTGGCTGTACAGCTGTCCCTCCCTGCACCACCCTCAGTACTGTGGGCTGGGTCTGAATGGTGTCAGCCACTAATAGTCCCAAATTTCCCCCCATATCTTTCTCTTGCTGCACTTAGGGATAGGAATCATGGATTCAAGCAGTGGGAAATGGTGGGGACTGGGAGTAAGAAGGTGATGGGGAAAGCCTTGTGAGCACCAGGGTGCCTCACTGCCACCTCCATTTCCAGTGCTTTGTGCTCCAGCACATTTAAGATGACAACAGGGGAAACTGGCTTCAAACCCTCTAGGAAGAGAATGCATCCAGGTGGGAAAGCCCCACCATGTACTGTTCTGCCACCCTGAGCAGCTCATCTCATGGTGAATCCACCCCAAAACCTTTCTGTCCATCCTGTCCTACAGTGCCTGCCTGTGCCTACACCTCCACATGGCTACATGTCCTTGGGTGGCTTTTGGGTCACCTCCTACCCATGGTCCCCTCGGGGCAGGCACAGGCAGAAGCAAAAGGACCTCAAGTTAATGCCTTCAAGGTAGAATTCAAACAGACTCCACTGCCTGTGAGAAGAGGAGGAGACTGTTTTCAGCTAACCTATAAATAACCATCATTTCTATAAACATCTGCCAGGGTTGGGAGAAACTGGAGGCTGTGCCAGAGACCAGCCCATAATCAAAGCATTCTGGCAAATATTGCGATAGTGGGGTCTGTGTGGGCCGTCTCCACATACAGTATACAAATATTTACTGTGGATTTTTGCCTGCTGCAGTAACTACTCCTTCCTAGCAACTTTCTACACCAGCTCTTGAGCATTTTTATCCCCTCACAATCTGGCTGAGCAAGTTGTTGACTAATTTTTTTTTGCCTACCACCTAATACCATCATTTGCTGCCTTGTCTGTCACGCTTTGCAGCCAGAGATGACCCCTTGGCTTTGCAGTCACCTCTGTCAGTTGTCTGTAGGTGTAGGTCATGGTCACCACCCCCGGACAGGGAAAGAGAACATTTGTGCCCTCAGCAGAGAGGATAATGGCCTGGAGAACATCAGCTTTCAAATAACACAGTCTGAAGAACCCTCTGTAGAAGAGATACCACATTGAAATGACAGAAGGGCACAGCAGAGGAGAAAAATGCAGGCAGGTGCCCCTGTGGGAACGGTCTTCATCCAACACTGGTTCTTTCCTTGCAGGAGCTCCTTTCAAAGAGCTCTGGAACATTTTCTAGTGGTGTAAGAGAGAAACATGCAGCAAAGAGCATGTCAGGTTGTGTGAGCAGTGCTGGTAAGCCACAGCACCTTGACCTTGACTCTGATGGCCGGATGTCCTGGGAGAGTAGGGAATGACTGTGCAAGCCAAGGAAAGACTTCACTGCCAGGCTGATCTGCTTTTTCTCATATGCATGAAATATTGCCAGTCTTAAATGACCTCTTTCTCCCTGCCAGATGGAGTCTTACACATCTGATCCCTTGGTCTACCACGGTGGCATGAAGGTCTCCTTTGTCATCCAGCTGATGAACGCCATTGCCAGAATTGAGCGAGCCCTGCCCAAGCTGACCTTGCCCATCCTGGTGCTACACGGCTCTTCTGACAAGCTCTGCGATATCAGGGGCTCTTATTTGCTGATGGACACAGTGCAGAGTCAGGACAAAACGCTCAAGGTCATCTTGCTTTCTTGGTTGTTAGGACATTATGCTGTCAATGTTGGCCCAAGCATAAGTGACTGTGAGGGGTAGGGAGCCTGCTGGCCTCCAGAGAGCTGGAGGCAAAGAAAGCTGATGGGTTGGTGAGGCTGGGCAGGTGACAGCCCCTTTCACCAGGAGGTAGCCCAAGCTCAGCCCTCCCTGGGCTCAGTGTGGTGACCTTTCACGAGCTACAGCCAGGCTGGGGGCAGGGGCTGGTGGGTGATCTCCAGGCCGGCCCCAGTGCTGGCTGTGTGCCTAGAGGGTGTCTTGGACATGAAGCAGCTTGGTGTAGAAGTAGAACAAGGCTCATAAGCAGGTAAAGTGTTGACCCAAAAAGCTCTTCTGAACAGTACCAACTGTGTGAGCACCATCCTTACCTCACGTCCTAGCGTGTAAAGGTGCAGGAAGGTCCTTCCAAAATGCTAGACAACAAAAGCCACTTCACATCTGCTCATTTCAAGAGAACCAGACTGATTAACCAATTTTTAGCACATGAATAAACCTGAAAGAAAGACTGGGAGGCCAAGGGAAAGCTTTTGTCATCGGAAAAATAACTGGATAGTCTGAGCATAAAAGGAGTAAAATTGCACAAGGCATGATGGGAACATCCCCCATTGGCCTTTACACTCCAAGGGCATGATAAGTATTTCCTCCTTCTTAGTGGGATAAGAAGCAAGAAATGTATGGGGCTGGGACATGCATTATGTTTCTAAAGGGCAGCAGGGTGCTCTGGTACCCACAGATGTCAGGCAGCAATGCCAACACCTTCCTGCTTGTTGAGGGCCGGCACCACCAGTGGCATCTCCTTGATTTCATAACCTGCTACATCTCGGAAAACAACGGACAAGTTGTGGGCAGGATGTGTTGGACCTGTGGGTGTTGACGAGAGGGGACTGAAGGCTGTTTTGTTCATGCAGATTTATTTTTTCTGTGCTAATCTCTACTTCTCCCTGGTTGCAGGTGTATGAGGAAGCCTATCATGCCCTCCACAAAGAGCTGCCTGAGGTCTCTACCTCTGTCTTCACAGAAATACTGACATGGATTGGCCAGAAGGTCTCAGCAGCTGGAGAAACCAGCCATACTTAAGAGCAACTGCATTTGCAGCTCTTAGCGGGGTTTTCTGGGAATAGCTGTTTTTCTTACTAGAAATCTTTTGGGAAAAGATCTAACATGGAGGGATTCTTGGAATATTTTATCACACACAGCATAAGGGAGGGTGGGGGGAGAGGCTCAGGGTAGGGCATTATTTGCTGATGTAAATGCCCACTGCCCTAACCTGGAGAAGAATTGATAGCTGTGGGATGCCCCTCACCCATCAAACTTTCTCCATGGCTTCCCCTTCTCTGATTTTGCTGCGGTGACTGGGGTGTGTTTATACTGCAATAATTAATTATTGGTATGTAAAAAAATCAGTATCTTCCACTTCATGGTTTTGATGCCAGGTGCGTCCCTTGTCCCCACCATCCAGTACCTTAAAAACCCCGGTCCTTGAGAGGAGAGCACTAACAAAGGTGCTGGGTGATGAGGAGAGGCTGAAGATGGAGTTGGCAGCTCCCTGAAGGTGAAAGGCTGATTTTCAAGATCAGATCCCTTTGGATACTACCTTTTTAAGCAGACCAGGCCAGGGGAGAGCACAGAGATGCCTCCCCCACCTCCCTGCACGTCCTCTGTGAGTTTGCACTCGGGAAAAGCATGTTGAACAGTGCTTTGATTTTCATCACCTGAGCAGGATCCCAGAGGGAAGAGCAGGAATGTGGAATCAAACCCACTTAGCACATTCAGTTCCCATGCTTTTCCCCATGTCAAACCCCATCTCCTCTGCAAGATGAACTATTGTGTAAATATTCCTAGGGACAGGGCTTTTTCCTTCCTTCCTTTTTTTTTTTAATTCTCCTTTTTTTTTTCTTTTGGAATTAAGCACTTGTGCTACTGAAACTGAAAAAGCAAAATTATAAGAGAATATAGTAATATAATATATGATATATGTATAGAGGTGGCTGGAAGCTGGGAAAGAAATGGGAGGAGAGTAAGGAAGGAGTTAATCATTCCTTCTCTTGGCAAGGAACAATGTTGTCCTACCAGGATCCGGTCCTCTCACCATAACTTTACAGTCATAATCTGTTGTTTTTCTTCATCAGTTGGAAAATGTCCTGAAAATAATGCTAGAGAGAAGTGCAGAGCATCTGGTGGGTGGGGAGTAGCAGTGGGTGTCCTCATGGTCCACTGGTTTAGCAGGAGACCCACAGCATGAGCAGAGATCCTGTCCAAGCTCATCCCAGTCTCCTCCTAATCACACTGAGGGGCTGAGCTCAGCCCTTTAGGACATGTGGGGAGCTGCAGGCAGTGTAGAGTGTGATCTTCCAGCCAACCTCTACCTTGCTGTACTGCAGCCTCCACAGACCCTGCTGTAGAAGCTGCTGTGGAGGAGCCTGTGGACGAGGCCTGTGGTGCAGGTAAGCAAATTCTAGAGCTGCCTGAGTCTCTGCTAGCAGCAGGGTGAGAGGGGAGTTTAGACCCTGGATTAGAGCAGAGACACTGTACTGACACAGTAAAAACTGCACAGTGATGACAGAGTGGCTGTGCAGGCCGATTTATTCAGCGTGATGGCCCTCAGCATGAATATAGTCCTTGGCACTATCCAAAGGGAAGGGGTTTAACCTGCACCTCTCCCTCTGGTTTTGCAAGAAGAGTATGCAAATGTTGCACTATGAGAGAGTGGGGCATCTCCCCCAGTGACAAACCAGCCCTTACTGCCTTCCCTGGCAGCAGCAAGAAGCACCACTGTGTCTTGAGCTGCTGTCCCCAGGGCTGGATCCCTCCTTTGACAGCCAGGGGTCACCCACCTCTTCTCCCTTTGGAAGCAGTTGTAGCAAGATACAGGAAAGGGACCTCTGTGCAATAACAGTCAGAATCAGGGCTCAGTCCCATTCAGTCCCAGCAGCATGGATGGATGAGAGATGTGTGGTTGCAGGTTGTGTCTTTGTAGTTGCCCTAAGGGGCCCAAGTCAGGGAAGCTCTTTTATACAGGTTGATCCAGGCACTTTGGCATTTATATTTTCTTGCCTCTAAAGAGAGGAACGAGCTGTAGTTCTCCCAGCAATGCCAGCTTTTTATTGAAATATTATTCCAGTGCAATCAGCAGTTCTCCACAGCCCCTGCTAAACCTCTGGTGACACTCTGAGCAGGTCACCTGCTTTCCATCTTCCAGCAGCCTGTCTTAAGGCAACTTCTGTTGCCTGAGCAAGCTCCCTCCTGGCCAGATGCTGCTAGAGAAAGACAGCAAGAAGAGAAACACTACAGCAGTGATAAATCTCACCTGCTTCTTCAGCTGGAAGGGGAAACAAAGGGGTGTGATCCAGAGGTGACAGACGTTGCGGGGGTAGTAGCAAGATGATGACTTAAGAATAGGATTTTTGAAAGCACTTTTCGTGAGGAAGTCAGGAGGAGTAAATCAATGCCCACGTTCTTTACATCCCTTCCAAAGTGACAAGCACTTTGCAGGAGGGGAGAGGAAGTGACCCTTCAGCAGAAAGGTCAGAGCCTGTCTGCTCCCTCCAACCTGGCAGAGGAAAGTCCCTTGTCAGTGCCTTTGCTCAAATGTGTCCTTTCACCCAAGAAACATCTGCAGCTGAACAGAAATAAAGGGAAACAAATTACATTATCTGGGGAAGACTTGTCCTTCTGTCTATAGATAAGCTCAGCAGTGGCACATGGCCTGGGGAGGCTGTGTTTGAAAAAACAAATAAAACCTACAAAGAAAATAACAACAAAAAAGCCAAATGACCCCAAACTCATGGAAATGCAGCAGGTATTGCCACCTTCAGCCAGTTTTCTGAAGAGTTACCTTCTGAGGCAATTAACACAGGGAAACCTATCCAAAAGAAGCTGGGCACTGCCCATGCTGACCCCACAAACCCCTGGGCTGGCTGCTGAGCAGAGAGGGCCCACAGCTCCTTGGCAGGTGGGGAAATGAGTGCAGAGGGAAGGAGCCAGGAAGAAATCAGCCCAGGCTAGATGAGACACTGATCTGCACATTTCAGCTCTCTCTGGTGTTGCTGATGCCTCTCCCTGCCTGTAAGCTCCTTTAGACTGACCCAGTTAGGTTTCACCAAGCCCCGGAGGAATTCTTCCTTGGCTGACCAGATTAGCAATGAGCAGAGCAGCTGCTGAGGGAAATGTAATTACACTCTGTTTCCAACTGGCAGGTACCACTTGCAGGGAGCACAGCCAGCCTTATGAATGTTGCTGTGCAGAGCCACACGAGAGTCTGCTCTGCCCTGGAGAACAGGTGGCACCATGACTGAGCAATAGCAACGTGTAACTGCTGTATATATCACCACCTGTAGCACTGAGAGGCCATTTCCCACTGCCTAACCCATCATGTTTTCTATTTAGCCTGTCCTTTTTATACCACTCACGTTAGCACACTGCCAGCACAAACCTGTTGGGATCACATTTCCTTTTACAAGTAATTCCTGAGGTTGTCTCTCTTGTTCTGTTGTGTTCCAGTTCAATAAAATACATTATATATATATATACATATATAAAAACATATATACATCCACAGGTATTTTCAGTGGGAAAACCATATACAAGTTGAGGATTCTTAAAGGAATACAATGTATATTGCAACTAATAATAAAGTTATGTTTTCTGAACAGAGCGTGTCTGAGGTGTCATTGGTGACCATTCCAAAAGTGCTTCCCACAGCCCAGATTAAACAACAGTGTGGAGCTGGTGGAGGACACACAGTAACAGGCAAACTCAGCCTGCTTCAACACCTGGTTCCCATGCTTTTAGAACCCTATTAAAATATGATGTTGGTCCTGAACTAATTCCCAGTTCCAACAGGAAGCATCTGCACCATGGCCAGGAGCAACTGCTGATTAAATCCTACATTTTGTCCCCAGCTGTGACTGCAGATCAGGCTGGGGAGTGGCTTTGATGCTCTCAGCTCCCAGGCAGTGCCCAGATGCTATAAGAGCCCCTGGTCCATCCAGAGCCAGGGTTGGTGCTGTCAGAGTGCCCCACACTGCAGAAATGTCCCCCCTGCCCAGAGGGTGGGGCTGGGCCAAAGAGCAGCCACAAGGTCCTCTCCTCTCCATGCACATTTCAGGACAAGTCACTTGTTTGTAAGGGCTCTCCAGACACTCAAACTCCAGAGCACATGACAACTGCTGCAGCAGGGGATAGACAGGACAGTGTGCTCTTGTGCCAGCCCTCTGACCAGAGTCATTAGCAGCACCAGACCCAACCTGCAGCCTTCATCAACGTATTTCATCTTCCTTATGCCTCAAGTCACTAAATCAAGAGAATAATATTTTCCTTCTGCAGCCCTGTGCAGGCTCTGTGTCTGATCACACCCCAGTTCACCAGGTCAGAGGCTCTGGCCAAGGGCTTTGATGCCTGTCAACACAGACAACAGAGCTGGGGCTTTTCACCAAGCCAGCAGGCACACCATGCTAGTAAGGAACATCATTAGTAACAACATTAGCTTTAATTCTGGCAAGTCCACAGCTCTTTCTTCTGACATTTTGGTGGTTTATTAAGCTCATCACAGTTTTGAGGGTCACTGGAGGGTGTACACCATGGTGCTGGGACAGGGACTGAGCACAGGAGGGAGGGGACAGTCCTTCACAAGGCTGGGAGCAGCACCAGCACAAAGGAGCTCTTTTGGAAGTGCACTTCTCCCAGTGTCACCACCTGATGGCTGGCGAGCTGTCACAGCCACAGGTGGCCTTCCTGTTTTCAGCCTGTGCCTCTACTCTGACCCTGCGAGTCTGCAGGAAACCTGAAGCTTTTGCCTTTTTCTCTTCCCTCAGCCTGTGCTCAGTCTTATGTTATCCCAGGCTAGCTCTGGGGGTAGCTACAAGGTGGGGATCAGCCAAAGAATGGAAAAGCAGGAGCCAGAGCAGTGTCAGGGTGAGGGGAAGAGCTCCTTTGGAGGACTTTCCAGTCACCCGGGCGAGGACAGGCAGCCTGCATCACCACTGAGACATAAGAGGTGTCACAGTCACAGTGCAGCAGGGACTGTGCTTCTGTCAGACTTCTGGCACCACACAGCCCAGCAGCCAGGCCAGGCTCAGGCACTGAGAGAGGCAAAGGCTGCACCTCCAGTGAGAGACAAAGAGTTTTAATTCAGATCTGCTCAGCACGTAACCCACAGTGCTTCACCTCCATTTGCTGCTGGTTAAGGACCAGAGGAGGGAGAAGTGGGGCTGTAAGTCACTGCAGAGCTGCTGCTGGGGGTGAGCAGGGCCTCACACCTCTCCACCTGCCCCTGTCCCTGCCCAGCTTCAGGCAGAATTTCATCACAGGAAAAGGGGGATGGAGCTGAAGGGTTGTGCAGGTTCCACCACACCACCAGAGACCACCGGTGCCACACACATGCTGCAGCCTGACCGCCTGCCAACACCACTCCTGCTCACCCAGCCTCTCAGAAGGGGGGGTTCATCAGTCATTTGCTCTTCTCTCCACAAATGAGCACAAGACTCCTTTGCACACAGAAACAGGGTCATGCTCTCCCAGCTTCTCGTCTGGGATGCTCTCTTTTTCCCTCTGATGGGGAAGCTGCTGATGTGGAGCTGCCACTCACCTCCCTGCTGCTCTCCAAACAGCTGCCTTATTAGGCAAAACTGCCACAACCATGAGCAAACACTGCAGAACCCACATCTCCCAACAGGCACAAGCCAAACAACCAGCCTTCCCATGGCCACCCCTCCTCGGGAGGGACTGACACAGGATTAATTTCCCTTCTCTCTGGAGGAAGCTCTTCAGTGTATGGAAACATTCCAGGAATTCAGATGAAAAACAATTCCTAAGAGATCAATTAAGAATTTGGATAGATCGCATGATATGTGCTATCCAGAGGAAACTTGGAAAGAAAGCTCCTTGGCCTGGGGGGGAGCTGATGGGAGGGCAAGATGTCAAGCATGGAGAACACTTGTCTTCTAAGAAAACACACAGAGACAAGAATGCCTGAGCGAAAGGAATGGCAGCTCAGGGGCAAAGGACAAGTGGTACCTTCGGAAGGTTCATGACCAAAGGCAAACAAACCTCTGCCAGAGCACAGTAAACCCTGGCATGAGACAGAGCCCCAGGAAAAGCTGGGCTTTCCAGCCCTCCCAAAGTCAGCAGTCTTTGTGTCAGCATCTTGTCTTCATTTACAGAAAAAACCCATGCAATGGCAACACCAGCAAAGCTCTCTGCAGGCTGACACGGTGAACCCTGGAGCAGATTTTTTTAGCAAATAAACAACTCAGGTTCCCCATAGAGAGGAAAACAAACAAAAAAAAAATCAGCTTTTCCCTCTGGCTGGACTGCAAGGTCAGCCTCATGCTGAAATGACAGCAGTGAGCCATCCTCCCTGTGGGCTGCACAGGGCAGCCCTTGTCTTTGTCACATCAAAAGCTTCCAGGGTTCACCCCATGCACTTTTCACACCAAGTCCTCTCCTCCCATGCTGAGCTTATGTACATCCCATGCTGAGCCTGGTCTGCATCAAAACCCAGCCCCGAGGCACTTGTGTGACTGGCAAGCCCTGGATCCCCAGCAAAGGCCGGACTTGGCACATGAGCCTGATGTTCCCCCTCACTGCAGTACCACGAGCATTGTGGGCAGCAGAGCAAGAAGTGCTGGCCCCTTGTGTGCTTTCAGACTGGGAAGACTGATGTTTAATTGCATGCCTGATTGGAAAAGGTCACAAAATCAGGAAACAAGAAATACCATCAGCAAGAGAAGGAGCAGTGGCCCCAGGAGCAGCATGGCCAGAGCCAGCACCTTGAACAGCTTTGAAGATGCTGTGCCTGATTGGCACTCAGACCAGAGAAGCAGCAGGGCAGAAAACAACTCACCTGAAGCACTTTCAGCTTCTCAAGAAGAGCCTTTGCAAAAGAGAAGGAGATTGAACTTGCCACCAGCAAACTTCTTTTGAAACTCCTGGATAATTTTTAGTTTTAGATCCATGAGAAAGGGAATGGAAGGAGCTCTGTAGAGCAGATTGATGGCTCCTGTTACAAAAGCAAGCTTAATAAAATTAGTAGAAATATTGGTAGTTCTGCTATGCTGTGCCAAGAATGTGTTAGAAGACATCCTTCTGAGCAGACAGGAGAGATACAATGTTGGCTTCGCCTTGTTATGAAAGATCAGCCTTCATCTCCTAAAGCATGTCCCAAGGAGTAGTAACTAACACACCAGCTTGCCTTCCCCTCAGAGCAGCTCTCTGCACAGCCTGCCTCATACAGTTCATCACTGTCACAGTCTTGTACAAATAGTACTGGGATAACCCTGGCTCACAAAGAAGTTATAAAAGAATAAAGAGGGAGGCATTTCTCCTTCCTGGAGTTTTAATGACATCACAGTGCAACATAGACCAGCTTGGTTTCTGCCATGGGAAAGCTACATAATTTTGGACCAAATCTACCCTTCCCTGAGCCCATGAACAGAACCATCTGGCCACACCACAGCACCCCTTCACCTCCTTCTCCTAACCCAACATACCAAAGCCACAGCTTTGCCTTCTGCCATACCAGCAAACCAGGCAGGCAGACTGCTGCTGTCATGAGCAAGCAAATCTCACTTTCTAATCCTGCTCTTTCCCCTTGAGCTTGCTCTGCTGGTAACAGGAGGAGGGAGGGGAAAGCTCTCACACTCATTTTCAGAGCTTATTTTGGGAACTGGCAGCCAGACCCTGGGGACTGGAGCTAGTTGTTTGCATGGTACTGATTCTCTTCCAAGGTTTTCTTTAATGCCCTTCAAAGCTTGCCCTGCACTTTCACGCTTACAAAGTTAACCACAACCAGGAGAAGCAAAGGGCATGTGCATGCTTGTCCCCCCTTCCCCAGATGCTGATCACATATAAGCTCAAAGTTCATAGTTTGACTTTGGCTTAAAGATCTGCATGTTCATAGCTGCACCCAAATGTGGCTGCTGTTCCCTAATTAACTGCCCCTCTGCAGCCCTTGCCTTGGTTGTTGCCAATAACCCACCTCCAATTTCCAACCTAAAATCCTTGAAACCATTTGCACCCTAAAAAAAGATTCTCTGTCCTTTCCCCTCAGCACTTCCTCAAGGCAGGCAACCCCAGCAGAGCCAGCACCTTTATAGATAACAGGCCCCGACTATAATAAATGGTTTGCTGGTGTGGCCTCTCAATAAATTTGTTTTGTCAAATCTATTTTAGCATAGAAGGTAAAACAAAAACCTGCTCCTCAGCACACCGACCCCTGCGAGCAGAGAACCAGGCCAAGCCATGGTTTCCCATCATCAGCTCTAGCCAGGATCACTCATTCCTGGGAGCTGAGCACAGACACATTCTGGCTCCCAGAGCTGTGATGGGCTTTGCCAGGCTGCCCACAGCAAGAGAGGAAAACAGTCACCCTGAGCACACGGGTCTGTCAATGCACACCGACTGCAAACTGCTACGTGGGAAGTGCCATCTCCAGTTTGACCATGACTGTACAACATGAACAGCTCAAGCCTCTTGCAGAGGCTCATCCTTTACTCTCACAGCACAATGCTGCTCCTTGTGTGCAGTTTGTTAAGTCCCAAAAACCTGATTAAGCCTTGAACTTTTCCAAGCCCTCCCTTTAACAGCATTAGTCATTGAGATGTTATTGGTATCTCCTCTCTGAAAATTGCATGTTCCTACATGGAGCAATAGGGACAAGATGGATGTTTGTTCCCTGAATGCCAGTCATGCTCTGAAGTCAACAGGGGCTGCACAGACAGCCCAGCTATTGCCTTTACCCAAAAAATTGTAGCCACCCAGGCATACAAGAACGCAGATAAGAAAACAGGTGCCTGTGTGCTCAGAGAGGAAGGACTGCCCAGACACTTCAGCAGAGTCATGGTTTGGGAGAAAACACAGGCTCCCAACTCCAGGAGTGCACTGAACAAGTCAGAGTAGTTAAGCACAAAGGCTGAAAAATCTCCATCCTTGGATATAATGGACAGTCATCAATGACAGGGACACAAGATGACAAGAAGAAAGGGAAAGACAACTTACCCGTAATCAACAGCCCACAGCAATTTTCCAAGGCAAACATCACCTCCCTGACAAACAACTGTGGCAGTGACCAAGCCTGTGCCATGGTGCAGCTTAAGAAAGGGAATAATCCTTGGAGAAAGGAGACAGTAAAAATAAGTTAGTGCTTTACTCACTGTTCTATCAGTACTGTACACACTACTTGGAAGCCACACATTGCAGAGCCAGTCCTTGGCCTGGGTAAGGGAAAATGAAGGAGCTCACCCTTTCAAAACTAAAGCCATGCTGATGTTGTCAGTCAGTAACAAAGAGACTACAGCCAGGGCAGATATAGTGAAATAGACTATTTTATTGCTGCACACATGCTTACACATTTCTTCTTAAATATAATGTCGCTCTAGTAAATTTTACAATCTTCTTGATTCAGCAAGTGGCTAGTAGTAAATAAAAAGGACAGAGGCAACAAAACACAGAAAGGACACTGGCAACAGAAGAAAAATCAGAAAGTTTTTATTTTGTGATAAAATTATTTGCAGCAAGAATAAGGTGAATTCAAATCTAAGTTTTGTCCTGGCTCATCTTAATTAGAGAGCCTGCCTGCATGCTGACCATCTGCTTATGCATGCTTTTGGATAGCCCTATTTTGCCAAAAGGCATGGGGGGGAGTTAAAGGATCCCAAGTAATTGGACAATCTGACAGGCCTCACAGATGTGACCACTAAGTGCATACAGACAGATGAGGCATTTGCTTGGAAGCCCACATGGACTTACACTGCTGGGGAGGCAGATCAAAAGGCCATGCTGACCTTTTCTCCCACAAGTACAACTGCAGCCTCACTTGCTCCACACTTAAGGACGCAGGAATGGAATTATTCAAGAGCAGCCATATGGAAAATGCTTCCCAGCACTGCTGCTCCTCCTCTGCCTTCCTCCTGCTTTGCCCACTGCCAGTATCCATTTGCTTCAGCAGCTGAGGCATCTTCAGAGCAAAGCATTAGCACATTCCTGGATAATCCTGCTTCTGCATCTCACTCAGTACAAGCAGAAGGCAAAGGCCACGTCCTGTTCTCTGGTGGCTCTGTGCAAGCCTCGTGGGCTGTCACAATCCCTGCTGTGGAAAGCCAACTGCTAAGATGTCAGAAGCAGAATTTCTGCTGGAGGAGAAGAGATGTGATAAACTAAACATCCTGCTTATGTTCAGTGTTATCTTCAGCCATATACCAAGGAGAAACATAGGAGAACTGAACCAGCAGAGTTAAGCTGCTGGTTTCTGTAGCAGATTTTCATGAGCCTGACACTCCACTCAGTAAGAAAGCAAGCAGTTCTCCTTTCACCCTTCTTTCTCCAAAATACATGGGACTTCACATTAAAGCTTCCTCAATAGCCCTTCACTCTCCCCAAGTTCATGGAGATACCTTCATCAGTTGTGCTGGGCTCTTTGGTGCTCCTGTCAAAGACACACTGAGCTTAGAGGTGGACATGGAGGTACATTCAACAAATCACACAAGAAATGCACAGCACCTCTCCATGCCACGGTCCCAAACAGAAGCACACTCCTGCTGCTTCCTCCTTCCTTGAAGCAATACACTCCTGTGGAGGGACACATCCTCCACCCTAACCCTAATATGACTGAAGAAAAAAAACCACAACTCCTTGCCCTTCTTCACAAGGGTTTTCAAATAGAATTGAAGCACACACTGCTTGAATAGTCCTGCCACCACCACCCCCTGCCCCAGAGACTTGATCTGCAAGAGACACCACTTAAACCCAGATGACGAAGAGCACAAGCATCTGGGGTTCACCTATGTCAATGAACCTCATCCCTGCTCCCCCACCCCAGCTCTATCCCCAGCTTCTGTTAAGTGCAACTCAATCCTGACACATGATTTTGCCAAAGTCTGGCTTTCCCCAAGCACAGTGGCCAAAGCCCAGAGTCCCCTCCTCACAACTGAGTGCAGCCTTCTCAGTGCAGGTGGTTGCCCAGAGCCTGCCCACGTACCTGCCAACAGCTTCAGTGCAGGAGAGGTACAGGCAGTGAGGCTGCAGCTCTCACTTGCTGTGGGGTATCAGTCTCTCACCTGGTGAGATTAGCAAAGAAGAAAAACACATCCTCCCAATATATCCCCACCTGAAGCAAGTCCCTGCCAACCCCAAATCTCCAAACCCTTTAGCTATGAGAGGCACCACCACCACCACAGAAAACAACACCCTGAAGCTGCAGGGAATCCTTGCCCAGTTCCCACATTACATAATAAAAGCACACCTGGCACAGTGTATTTCAAGCTCTGGCCTCAGGAAGTGACCAAAATGATTGTGAAAAGTGGTCACAGCAGTCCAGTGCCTGTGCAGGATCGCCATGTGTTTCACTCGATGCCCCTTCTCCCTCCCAAAGCACAGCATGGGAAAGTACACCCAGCCTGCACCCTGGAGACCTGAGACTCTCCCAACACAGCATCCAGAGATGGACACCTCCAAGGGCAGCCTATTTGGCAAGGCAAGCTTTATGCAGGGTCATTGCCTGCTGATTAGTGCCAAGGAGAAGGAACACCATTACCCTCACTCAGAATCCAGGCAGACAACATGAGATAACATGACCTACTGCAGAACACAGATTCAAAAACATTCATTAGTACAAATAGTGAATTTCCTGGAGAACAATGAAGCTACAAGGCTCAAGGCTGAGCAAAGCCAGAAGGTCGTAGAGTGGGACAGCAGCCCTGTGAGAGACCCAAAAGGCCCCTTTCCTTTTAAAAACTATTTCCAGTGACCCCTCTTCCCAGACCCACCAGCAAGTCAGCCTTGCCCTACCACAATGGACAAAAATAAAGGAAAAAGTGCTGTTTCCAAGAAGAAGGTGTTTCTGTCCCCTCTTAAAAAGGGCTGCTCTCCCTTCTTTCATGCATTGAAAGCTACTGCTTTCTAAGAATGCAAGGATTCTGGTCTCTACTATATTCCCAAAGATGCTTGTTCAGAAAGCAAGCTTTTAAATTCTGAGCACTTCAATGCAATGAAAAGCTAGGGAAGACCTGGAAACCACCTTTTTTTTTTATTGTTTTTTATTTCCATCTAAGTACTAAAATAGCAGGTGAAGATAGTGCCTTCCACATAGCCCAGTACCTCTCTGTCCCCATTAGGGAAGCACTGCCCAGTTCTGCCAGTCTTATAATGCTGACAGTGACAGTGCTGACCTCCTTTCCCATATACTTATTAAGACTTTAATCCAGTTTTCTTCTTCTGCTGCTGGTAATTCAACAAATATTCTGGCATCAGCCAGTTTAGGAAGTGTGTTATTGAACCACAGAACAGGATGGGTTCTAATCCCAGGCAGTAGGCAGCCCCCTCACCATTCCCAACAGCTCACAGTCTCGTCTCCACAGTGTATTGTACAAAGGAGTAGCTACTGACTTAGGCTGAGCTTTGAGTGCTACTTCTGAAAGGAGAAACAAAAAACCAAAGTAAAACCAAACACAAACCAGAAATGCAAATGTCCAGACACAAATAAATTAAAAAGAAACCATGCCTGAAGGTTGGATGGGAAGGAGGACAAAGAATGGGAAGCATGACATTCAGGCTCAGATGTTCTTGCACTCCGAGCCAAGACAGTGAGGGCTGTGCAGGCTGCATATGACAGGCAGGGTTTGCACATATCAGCACTCGAGCCCTATACTGGCCAGGAGGTTTTCTAGAGCTTCAAGTTTCTGGTTGGCTTCCTCAATGGCACTGTAAGTCTGCACATTGCTGGTGATGTGGAAGCGGATGTCATCGACCAGAGGGATGGAGTCAGTCTCCTGCCGCTCCTCCACGGCCTCCGCGTTCTCCTTCACAGCAGCTGCAAACTCCTCCAACTCCACCAGCTGGACCAGAAGGACAAGAGAACCATTAGGAAGACAAGAAGACAGGTAAAGAGATGCAAAGGGTTGGGATAATGGTCTCAGACACTGCTAAAGGATCACACAGAAAAGAAAGGAAAGCTAGGCTACATAGAGACCCAAATCTTCCTACACTTGGAGATTCATTCTGCCATGCATCCAGACAGGACAGTAATACTCCAACAATAAAGTCTCAACTGAAGGCAGTCTGCACCTCCAACACTGCCCTGTAACACCCTCTAACTAAGCATCTCTCGTTCTGGTATTGGGGCACATGCACATACACAATATTCCCCCCAAAAAGGCTCCCCAACAGGAACCAGGAGATGTTGCCAGACACTTTTGGGCAACGTCTTCTAGCAGAGAAGCCACTGGGTGCTTGTGCCCATTTCAGAACTGGGAGCCACAAATGACTATCCTTCCTTCACTCAGGCCCACCACCACCAGCAAGGCAGCTGCTCTGCTCTGCACTCAACCTGACAGAATTGGGTCACCCATGAATGATTCTGCATCAGGTTCCCCAAGAACGTGTGGAGAGCTGAGGGGTGAGAGGCAGCTTCCATCTGTCTACGCTACTGAGCTGTGCCTGGGCACAGCAGGTTGCTGAGCTCTGCTCTGCTACCACACTGCCAAAATCTCTCCCTGCTGCCATCAGTGCACCTCCACAGGATGCTGGCAACCACTGATGTCTGAACATCAGCTGGGGTGGCTCTGTCTCTGCCAACACCCTTAAGAAGACGCACTGCCAATGCTGGGTTCAAGGACTCCCACTCAAGCTAGCAAATGGGCAATACACAAGCAAAGCCCTATCCTGATCCCTTCTTGGGATACTCAGCATCTTTTAAATCCTTTTTCAGAACCTAGAATCTGGGTACATACTAATGTGTCTGTCATTCCCAAGCTATACACTGAACAAATAACAGCCCCAGAACCATTTCCTTCATTGTTTTCTCATGGCAAAAATAATTTCACACCTTTCAAGCTGCAGGTGAAAATGTCACATTCCCATGTGAACTGCACAAGCCATTTATAAAGATCTGTCTCAGCATAAAAACCCTTCACAGGTTCTACGTTATCCTTCCATACGGCAACTTTCTCCAAGAGTCCTGAGACTAAGCTATAACTACTCAGGATAACACTTAAATTGAGCCCCATAAGGAAAACTTCAGTGTTAAATTCATTACTTCCTGCTGTCTGACAGCAAATTATCCACTGAGCAAACCCCTACTATTTGATTTGTCATCCTGAAGGAGACTAGAGGTCACATTGATTTCTTCTATCTAGAGCATTATGCCAGGAAGAATTTCCCCCAGAAAACACTGAAAAACATTTCCTGCACAGAACTTTCCTACACACCCCTTTGGTTTCTCTAGGCTGCATCTGCTGTATTCAGGCAACAGCATGGCTACTTGGGCACAGTGGCTGAAACTTCAGTGGAAATCACCTGCCCCTGGTAACTGCAGAGCTTTTGGGGCAACTTTTTCACCCCCACACTCCACAGGGATGTGCTAGCACCGGCTTAAACTTTGGCTTATCATGGTGACATCAGCTACTGCCACACTCCTCCTCCTCTGTCCTAACTCACCATGTGCTTTGCTACTTAACTGCTCATTTTCCAGAAGCACATTAATCCAGAGAGGACAACCATTAACTACAGACCAAAGTACAACCATTCAATCTGTTGTCTCTACAGCTCAGATATGGGGGCATACGTGGTACTGCCATGGAGAGTGTTTCAGTACCTTCTCGATGATCTTGGCCATGTACTCCGTGCACTGGTCCTCCAGTCGAGTTAGCTGGAACAGCTTTGCAATCCTCCAGATGCTGATGATGTTGTCCTCATCGAGGATCTGCGCCAGGGTCCTGCCACAGAGGCGCTTGAGCCCGGGCAGCAGGTACATGTCTGCCACACACAGCACGTCATAGGCGTTCTCTGGAGACAGCTGGCAGTGCAGAGGGGAGTTACTGCCCAGCCCTAAGCATGCTGCTTGTCACTGGCAAACTAATGTGATGTTTGCCCCATTACTGGACAAGTGCTGACTATGGAGAGACAGGAGCTGTCCTTCAGGCTGCATCTCCCACTCAGTTACCACAGAGGAATTTAAAGTGCAGCAGGGAGTTTCTCATGCTGCAGGTAACACCTCTAGCTAAGCACAGGGCAGTGCTGAAACACCCAAGTGCACCTGGCTGCTAAAAAATGTTCAGTGTGACAGTGGCAGGTTGCTTCTGCCAGACATATGTCCAAGAGACACACAGAAGAGGCTGGCAGGACAGACAACCTTGTCCTCACATTTTTCCTCCCATTTTATACTGCTGGACTCGCATTTTGTGAAAAACATGCAAAATTCTCTCAAGAGGCAGCACAACCTCCCTGGCATGGGGGTAAGAAAATTGAACACAAAATAAACTGCAGGTGAGGCCCAACTGGGTAAGAACATATTTTGCACATCAAATACCAGTGGAGCTCCAACATGTGTTCAGAATGGACTAAATTAATGGACCAGATGCTCAAACTTAAACTGCTGTGAATGGCCTTTAACATCTTAAGGCTCTTGAGCAAGAGAACCAAGTCCCCATTTCCCTCTTAGGTACTTGCAAGTGATCTGAGGATAAAAAAACCCTGTAGATAAAGTTGGAGACACCACCTCCAGCTTCACTCAGCCTCTTTCCCCTGGCTGGGCAAACCCTATTTTTGTCAGCCATCTGCGTCACTAACCTGGAACTAGAGTCTCTCTCTGTTCCTGCTAATGTGAATTGCAAAGTTACCCTCATCCATTGTAACAGTGGATCTGCAGGACACTGCATGCCCTGGCTGTGGAGGAGGCAAGGGCCCTTGCATTTAGAGACAAAGCACCTGATCTGGATGGAGAAATGGTAACTGGTGCAGCCCGGCCCTCTCTCCTGATAACTCGTGAGCAGAAAACACACTGCTGTGCACATCTGTACCTGTGGTTGTTCACTCTGACAACTGCAAACAGCTGATTTTTTTCTTCCCCCACAGCTGTCTGCACCTGTGTTTGGAAAGACAGCTCCCAGCAAGTGACCCAGCTGTGTAACACCCTGCAGCAGCTGGGCAGAGGAATGCAAGATATAGGAGAGCCATACCACGAGGGCTATGTATGCACATGGGGTAACAAAGCTCTTGGGGTTATTAATCAAGGGCTGCTTTGTCCCTTCATAAGGTGCAGAAACCTCAGGAGCTGGAGGTGTTTGAGCCAGTAGTATTGATGGCTGCAGCTCCCAAATGCTTCATCAACGACAAACCTAGCAAATGTTCCTCCAAGAACTGCCCTTGAGCCTACACAAATATTCCCATCAGCAATGTCTTTGTGCCTGGAAGCCTTTATGTCCTATGCATACACTCTTCTCCCTAACTGCAAACACTGTCACTCCTGCATGGTAGAGAGACACCATAACTCCTTTGCAAAGAAAAACATGGAACTCAGAGTGCTGATACTTGGTTGGAGAAACACAGGACAGGGAGAACACTCCACATGTAAATGTGGAACCTGAGCTATATTCCTGTCTTCCTCACCATTTTTTCTGGTAGTTTCTCATGACAGGTGAACTCTCTGCAGAAGCTCACATCTTGGCTGCTCAGTTTGAAACCCAAGCTATGCACCATTCTGCACATGAAAATTATGAGTAAGACCCTTTTAACTCCTACACACTGTTGTTGGTCTGTCCTCCTGACCCAAGCCCAGACAGAGCAGCTGAGGCACCCCTTGGAAAGGAATAGCTGCTTGGGAAACATCCTTCCTGTGAGTCATCATGAGGAGGACAAGCAGACTGGAGAAGTGCAAGGGAACAGGGTCAGGCTGCAGTGCAAGGGAACAAGGTCAGGAGGATCCTCAAGCAGCTTCTTTTTCTCTCTGTCTGCCCTTTCAGCAAGTGGCTGAGGGAGGAGTGCAAGCAAGTGAAGGATCAGCTCTCTGGCATACCAGTAGCAATCCTGCCCTTGCTGCCTGCCAAACACATCTCTCCTCACTGCTACCCAGAGGTGAACAGATCAGCAGAAACAAGGTCACAGCTGTGTGCATTCTCTGTATGTGGCATCTAACTCAGAGCACAAACACTGCTTGGGGGAAGTGACCCTGGCAGGTGCAGCAGCAAGATGCACCCTGATGCCAGAACGTGTTCTGGGATCTTGCAGCAAGACCTGCTGAAAGCATTTGCCACAAAACCAAAGCAGGAAGCTAATTAAATGCTGGGAGTTACTGCATCTTCCATTAGGCTGAAAACGAAGTGGGTTAGGGCTATTTTGTTACTGCCTGTGATACTGAGCACAGCAAGGCACCGGTGTCCCAGTGGAACCTTTGCTCACCCCAGTAATAAATAACAGTGGAAATAATGACTTGCTACAAATGGAAAAGTAGGCTATGATGTCAAGAGTAAATAAGCAGAATCTCTCAACCTATCTGTATCTCCAAATGTGTTCAATCTGCCATCTACTGGCAGATGCTTCCCTTATCTTTCCACAGAGCCCAAGAAGGAAAGTCGCAAAGCCATGTATTTATCATGTCAATAAACAGCATGCAACCTAATTTCCAGATTTTTGTTGTGGGATAAAAGACTAGGGATTTTCTTCCTGAAAAATCATGTACATGAACTACAACCTTGTCTGGCTAACAGCACATCCCAGTATGTGGATACCTGAGACAAAAGTGAAGTAGCAGAGTAGGTCAGTGAAATTTAAGAATACATACATGCACACCCTGCTCCAGATTTAGAAAAATACTGCTGAAAACATCTCAGAGCTCACTAGCACTGAAGGAAGGACCAATGGCTGGGCTCACCTCTGTATCATCACTGTAGATGTAGTAGAGGATCCGGATGAAGATGTCTTCTGAGATGTTGTGCAGAGTCACCACAGGGATGCTGGGCTGTGTCTGTAGCTCCTCACTCTCACTGAAATGATCTTCAAGAAGGGCTTTGAAATAATCACTGCGACCACAGAAAAATGCCTGGAGAGGAATTAAAAACCAAAACACTGACATCTTGCTTACTGCACCAAACTAAAGGGCACTACCAACCAGCTGTCAGAGCAGCTTAAAGGTATTTCAGAAGTTCAGACTCTGTAACTTTGATTTTCCCTACATTTTGAAGCTGTATCTCCAATATTTTTATAGACCTTATTGTATTCATGCCTACCCTCAGAACCAAACACAAACCAAACTCAAGAGATTTGGAATTAGCATGGCAATAGAGCAGGACCTTGAGTTGAGGTTGGATCTCAAAATTCATTCTTAATGCTGTTCATCTGCAGATCAAACATTCCTCTCTCCAGACTGAACTCATAAGCCAGAAGCAGCAGATTTTGCAGCTGTGAATGCTGTAGCTGAATTTATAAACTTATGTCCACACCTCTGCAAGAAAGGCAGGCTTTGCTGCTTTGTTAAATGCTTTAAATGAAGTTTTCCAGCTGAATCAATGCTGCTTCTGCAGAGTGTACACAGCATAGAAGGAGTGGGGGACACAAGTAGACTAGATTCATGGCAAAAAGGGAGCAGCAGGAAGTACAGCACAAGCACATACCTTATGGCACAAGAAGTTGTAATCTGCCACCCGGAAACACACATCGGGACAGCTGTTGAAGTTGTCGGTGCTGTCAAAGGGCAACTCCCCAAAACCAACCTAGGAAGAGAAACCAGAAAACCCTTCCTTTAACATTCCTGCTTTAAACACACTCAGGGTCCCAAGTTCAGACTCCTATGTTTTCCCAGAAAATGCCATCCCTCTACTCCCTCAGCACAGTGCAGAGCACCAGAGATGCTCTGAACACAGATTCCAATGTCAGGAAATGAAGAAGTTGCACGTCTGATAAGAGATATTCCTGGTACAGCTGCCTCCTTTATCCATGGTTATTTCCTGACTCTCCATACACTGTTGGAGAGTGTTTATCTGCCATCTAACAAGGCAGATGACCAGGCAGAGGTGAAGTTTACTTCATGCAGTAGGTATCATAAGCATACCGGAGCTTAGGACCAGCCTTTTACTGGGTACATGTAAAAACATATATATAACATCCATGTATACACTACTTTGAAATGGTTTGGCTACAATTATTGCCTCACTTGAATAATCCAACATTGCTAGAGCCCATTTTAGATTTTTAATTTGATTTGCAGCCAAAGATAGTATTCTTGCAGTATTAATATTCAAGTGAATTATTTTAACAACACACCTCCACCTAATCCCACATGCCAACAATGACAGCACACACAAAAAAAAAAACCAAACCTGTTTGCCTTATTTTATTTTAAAGTGACACTTCCAAATATTTTCCCTTTCACCTTATTCTATATACAGTGTAATTCATTTGCAAAAAAAAAAAAAAAGAAAAAAAAAAAGAAGTTTATATTCATAGACATGTAGCCAAGACAATCTCTGGAAACAAAAGTTTCCCCTGAAACACAGGTTCTTGCTTTCTATAAACATGTCCCTGAGGTACCTAGGATAAGCAGTTTACTCCTGCTGTCTTTCATCCAGGAAAATTACATCCCAAATTTGCACCCAGGAAAACCCTGGGCAGATGATAAAGGTCAGACTCACAATAGCAGAATGTCCATTTCCAACCCACCTGCCTCCAACCGGACTTTCAGCTCTACTGAGGAGCCAGATGACTCCTCCCTGCTGAGCTAAACAAAGACACAGACTGGAACAACACTGGGTGGGAGCTCTCAGCCAGGCTCAGTGAGGTTTCTCACAAACATGTCTCAGATATGGCAAGGCACCAGGCTGGAAAAAGCTCACACCAGCACTGACCATGGCAATCTAGACCCATCTACCATGCTCTTGTCCGTCCACAGCAACACTTGGCAGCTTCTGATTCCTAATCATAGGAGAAGCCCAGTGATGCAAATCATGCACACAGCTGTTGCAGTAATGCTGGCTCTCCATAGCACTCCTCTCCTGCATCCTGCTCCACTGGGTAACTCCTGTTCCAGAAGAAATGCAGCGATTGAAGGAATGTTGCCCACCTGATCTGTCACCTACCATTCATATAGCTGCAACACAAAGGGCAACAGCTGCAACATAAAGGGCACCACCTCATCAAGATGAGATGAAATTGTGGCATTTGTAGATTCCCCAGGCTGCTATTTTACTGTTATCCGTGTCTCATATTTCAAGGCTTTGGTCCTTGGTCCGTGGTCTGGACCTGCAGCCTCATTCGTGGCAATGTGTTACAAACACCAATACTGCGATGCAACTGCCCACTCGGTTTGTCTTGCTGTTCTCCCCACCCTATGCCCACAGCTTCCATGTTCTCTCCTACAAATTCTGATAGAAATCTGAAGGCTACAGATATGCAGGCACACCACAGGTAAAACAAACCTAGAAACAAACTTGGACAAGGTGCCACTCTGTGGCACAGGAATTTTAATTGAGATAAATGCCACATTTCCTAGGTGCATCACTTTTTTGCACTCCTTTCATTGTCCAAAGGTAAATCTCTAAAATGAGTCCATCCCTCTGGAATGGATATGGGAGTTTTATTTGTCTCAGAGTTTGTCTCCTGAATTATAAATTCCTCTGGGCTCAACTTCCTGCTCGAGCCTTGCCTGGTCCCCACTCTGCTGCTCAGGTTTACAAGGTTATTTTCAATTCCTACTACAAAAGCAGGTTCATGTCTTTGTTTCTCCTACTCAGCATGAAGTGGCTGTGCAGAATTTTCCCTTTTACTCCCCTTTCAAGTCTTTACTACTTCTACTCTCCTCGTTTGTCATGCTTGAGGAATCTAATCTCCTTTTCAGGATCTTCCTGCAGAAAATTGGCTTATTCCTCCCACCACCCCTATTCATACAACCTCCTTCACCAGCCGCCGTCCAGGCAAAGCACAGCTGCCAAAGTCAAGTATGCTGCCCAGGGAGCACAACACAGTCCAGCCTACAAGGTGCAAATACATTCACAATAACTCAGTCACCATATAGAAACACTGCGAATATTCACTCTCCGCCATCACATGTAGAAGACCAAGTCTTTGCTGCTACAAATTTCCTACTAAAGCTTAAATAGAAATGTTGCTGGAGGCAAAAACATACAAAACAAATCAGTGGCAGCAATTTGTACTTTGGCAAGATTATCTCAGCAAGAAAATTGGAAATAAATTACAACACAAAATACAGGGGTTGGTGATCCAAGAGAAGATTAGCAGCTCACAACCAGATGCAAGTGGATTGGATACAAAACAACCCCTAAATTGGAAACATGTTGTAACTATTTCAGTAATCTGCCCCTGCCAAACAGGCAAAGCAAAGCACAGGAGTCACTGTCATGGACAAGCACAGTACACAGGGGCAGAGAGACAAGGTGGAACTCATCTATTTGTTTCAAACTGTTCTTCCTATGCATTACAAGATCTAGTTTTACCCCCAAAGTGGCAAGTGGTCGCTTTTTCGCAGCCACACCACACGTTAGTATGGATGGAAAGAACAGTATTTATTTCATGGCAAATTCTGATCCTTTTAAGTCTGACTTCATCTGGGTTTGGAACACAAGATCTCAGTTAAAAGGTAACAGAAAAACAGTGCCTAGAGTGGAATATACTTGAAGCCCTGGAGTCTGTAAACCAGAGGTCACCTGGAAGACATGAAATGAAGAACCAGGGAGGCAGTGGGAAGCCACATGGTTTTTTACAGTTGCCTGGCTTTTCATGGTATTTTCCTTAAATCTGTCACTGCTAAATTTTATTGCAACAAACTGAGGAAGCAGCTGTTGTGCACAGAAAAATCCTGGCCATTACTACTTTAAAACAAAACAGAAACAACAACCACACTTGTAATAGGAAAAATGGAGGGGGAAAAAAAAAGGCTTTCAAGCCCAAACAGGAAAGAGAGACAAGGTACCAGAATTATAAATGTGTTTGAGATTTCAGAGAATAGATAGTTCTCAGTCTAGAAAATAGTAATGAGCTGTAACTGGATATCAAACAGTCATTATTGTTTTAGTCATGTAAGATGCCACTAACCATGAAATTGGAATGCACAAAGTTTCGTACATCATCCAAGTATCAAAGACATTACATGCAAATTATTTGTTTATACTAAAACAAAGCTGAAAACATCCCCATTTCATGTAATATGGCATTACATGGCATGCAACAGCTCAAAATGTTTCTTGCCAAGTTCTGGAAGTGCTGGCTTTTATCCAGAAGCCAAATACCTATTTTGTTCTGCATAGGCTGGAAAAAAAAATAATGTATGTTTCTCTTCAGATGTCTATGAGTGACTACACAGTTGTTCCTGACATTTTAGGTTACACAGTTTGTATCCTATTCCTTGTATGGCAGCAAACCCTGCAAGAATGAGGACGTGCAATGCCTCTGTCCCAGAACAAAGATGCCCAATTCACAGAATTTAACGATTTGAAAACATTAGAATAAGAAATAAATGGCAAACAAACAAAAACAAACGAACAAGAAGTATCTAGAGAGAGAAAAATGGGAATCTTTTAGAATCTATCAGGCTTAAACAAAGTACCCACGCTTGTGCATGGCACACAAATTCTGTAGTGAGCAGGCGTGTGCCCATGCCCTCTTCACTTGTGCAGCTCTACTAACTCTAATGCTGCCTTCCAATCTGCAAACACAGCAAGAACATCACAGCTCACAATATAGCCCTGTCAGATGACTACATTATTCCAAGTTTCCTCCTCTTCTTTCAGCTCCTATTCTACATGAAAGAATTAAGAAGGAAAGTGTTTCTAACTCTAGAAGAACAGCTTAACAGGAGTATGCCATCAAGGTCTGGAAACAAGAAGGTCTGGAAACAACAATCAAACAAGAAGCGTTCTTTTTATTTGCGAAGTGACTTAAAATATATGTAAATCTCACCATTTTGGGGTCCATGATCCTTTTTTAAATTCCTGGGGAGGTAATCTGAAGCTTACTTATACTATTACTTCCTTTTAAAGCTTACAAACATACAGAAAAGCATATTGAAAACCACAAAAAATGTACAGTTATTTGGAGGAGGCAGGTTACACAGGAAAGATTTCTGAACTGGTAGTAGTAAACTTGATGGAGAAAAAAACTCCCTCTATAGAGAAATATATCTGAAAAAAAGCCAGCACAAAACATGTTGGCTTATTAAGGTAAGAAACCTTAACCATGTACACACACAGTCTGCACCAGGCAGGTCTACTTGGCAGGGGACAGAAAGAGAAAAGGCAGTAAAACTTTGTTATATCACTCAGTCATACAACCTCTGGGCACAGCAGCCACCTAAAATGAGTCCACATTATTAAATACAGTGGCTGGTATAAAAAAGAGGACAAAAAAAAGGACATACATAAGACCAAAATGAATCTGCTGATATCAGATCAGATGCAGAAAGAATGAAGACAACTAACAGTTATCCTGTTCTGCAAATGGGAGAGAAGACCCAGATATGTGATCCTCACTAATAATATGATGGTATTTTAACATAGTCATCATCAGTCTGGGAGCTATTTCTGAGGGACAAGACATAGTTAGGAAAAGTAGATGTATTGCCAGTCAAGTTAAATTCTCTTCAGAGGGACTCACATTTCTTCTGGAAATATTTTCAGGGTTTGGAAGCATGTCTCCATTGCAGTCTGTCAGTTCCTAGCAAGCAAGCCCAGCAAGCCATCTTTCACCCATATATCCCTTTGGGCACCAAGGCCTGCTGCTACAACATTTCTAGTTCTCAGGAGGGATGGAAACGAGAAGAGTTGGGGGCCTTGTCCCACTGTATTCAATGGGGAAATCCCCACCAACCACATGGAAAGGGTTTTATTCACCAAGATCCCTGCTGAGGGGAATACCCAAGGGGAAAGACCAGCACTGATGGCCTTGTTACACAATTTTACAGCATTTCCAAGCAATAAAAGCCTTTCAGCATTTGGAGCACCAGGAAACAAGCAAGCACTGAAGTCTGTATAGCAATGATGTGACTGGACACAATGAGCAGATACCCAGCCCCACAGAGCCCAGAAGGAGAAGTGCTCCCTACCCGCAGTTCAGCTGGCAGGGCGCAGTCTGCCAGGAGAGCCAGATCTTCCTGCAGCCGGCAGTTACCTGTGGGCTCAATCGTCAGCACTTTCACACAGGTCCCTGGCTTGGAAGAGACTGGAAGAAGCAAAAAAACAAAAGAGCAGAGATGCCTGAATTCCTCTACAAACATTCTCTCCCATTTAGATAAAAGACACACCAGGAAAACCACTATTATTGCTGTTCAGCTTTTACTGCAAAACACACACAATTCTTCTATGCACACACACATTCAGCACCCCTCAGTGAGCAGGGCTAGAAGGAGATGCATGTATTGTTGTCTCTCCTCAAACCTCCACTTCACTCCTTATGCTGGAATATCTGCTGTGGGGAACAAAGTTGTCACAAGCATATTTCAAGCCCAATTTGCTCTTTGGAATCCATGTCATCAATTACAGTTAAGGGCCATGGATCAGGCTGCCCTGATCCCTGTATAAGCCACTCACACACTGCCTTCCCCAACCACCCCTACAGCTGACAGTGTCACCTAAGGTAAAGCCCATGCCAGGGAGTTTTTAAAATTAATCTGCTTCCGTGCCTCTCTGCTCTGCTACGTGCTTTCACTGGCTCCCACTTCAGCTGTGCCATCCTGGTTTCACTGAAGGGAACAAAGGTATTTATTCTTGTTTAGCCAGTAAGTTCATCAGGTATGAGTCTGTCCTCTACTCTCCATCTATAGATCCCTAAAGCACAAAGACCCCAAAGTACCCAGACTCCTGCATGTGCCTGAACTAAGCATCACTACCATCAAAGAGCTCAAACAGACCATCTGGAGACAGCAATTTCATTTGCCTTTTTCAGACCTAGTGTGTCTTCTCATCTTGTCTTATCAGCCTACACAACAAAACAGCCCATTAAAGGGAAAGCAAAATACATGATCATACTTCAGTGGTCTGGCTACGATCAAAGTTGTTGTGGAGCTCATAGAAGCCAATCCTAACTTCAAACAAGTGGCAGCCCAGAGCAGACCCGCTATAACACGATGCCACTCCCAGCACAGTCTTTCTTGTTTCTGGGTGCCTTGCTCCACCACCTCAGCTCACCACCTGAGGTTTGTTCCCAGGTCAGCATGGTTTGGGGGAAGAACTGGAGCATGTAAGACATTCAAGAGTCCCTGGCACACAAGGAAGCATGTGAAAAAAGACAGAGCGCCACTAGAAAATGCAAAGTTGTGGTGAGGAAGCCTTAGGATACTGTTGGGAGCCAGAGAGACACACAGTTAACTCCAAAGCACTCAGAAGAATTTCTGACAGGTATGATTCACCACATTAAAACCCCTCACAGGTGAATCATGCCACCTTGAGACCTCATTTCTCCTGACATTTTGCACAGCATTACATGAGCTCCATCAGATGACTCCATTGGATCGTGGGCGAAACAAGACCACGATGTGCCACAAAACAAGCTCTCCACCCCCTCCTCCACATCACTGCTGCACTCTTCAAATATGTCACCACTGTACCTCTCCAGAGGCCGCATATCCCAGACAGATTTCTGGAAAGGGAAGGATTATCTACCAGTCCAAAATATTCAGGTACCATGATTGCTACACACAAAGCTCACCAGCAGGGAGACAGGCTGCCCTGTTAGCACAAAATGCTACCCTCAGATAGATGACTTGCAGGGTAAATAAGCTAAGAGAAGGCCTGGCACCAACACAAACCAGACTAAGTGCATTTTCTCAAAAATCCCTGATCACTTACACATCAGCACGAGAGAAAGAAACTTCTTACTTTGCAATTAGAAATTCTTCATGGCAGAGAGAAACATTTGTATTTCTGTAGTACTTATTGTAACAGTCACCAGGTTAGGCTCTGTAAATGCTAATGGACTAGGCAAGTTCTAAGTAGTAGTCAAGGCAAAGAGTTCTCTTGGGATCCACAGAGCATCTGTGCACTTTCCCAGTGACACAAAAAACCCAGTGATTTTTCTGAGAAGCAAATCTAATTCAGACACTGCACCTCTTAAATCCAAGGGCACAGCATTTGGTATCACTCAAAAATCTTTCCCAACAGAGCCAACAAAAATCAAAGTTGTGAAATAGGAAGAAAGCTGCTGGCTGCCAGCAAGCAGCAGGGACCATGAAAGAGGAACACAAGAAAGTCAAATGGAGAGGTTTCTGAAAAAAGCAACATAAACAATAAGGGAATAACCAAACTGGCTAAGGTTTCTTCCCAGTCTAGCACAGCTGTATAGCCCTGAACATCACCTACCAATGTATCAGCTGCCTTGGTTTTCCTGCTCAGTACTTCTTTGTAGTCTTTGGCTTAAATACAGCCAATGTACCACAAAACGTAAGAGCCACAAATAAACCACACTAAACTCCCTTCAAAATGATGCCACACTCAGATGCATCTTCTTCCCAGTGGCATAATTAGCTATAACAACAGATTCTGCACATCCAGTGTCCTTACTACAAAGGTAAACATCTCAAAACTTGCTCTCACCCTTTTTGCCCTAAAACTTGCTGAAGTAACTGCAGAACATTTATTTTTTAATACACGCACTTCTAAAGGAAGGATTATGGTTTAATCTGGACAAATTGTTTGAGCTCTTCCAAACACTGCAACAATTTTTTCTTGTTATAGCCACAATGTACACACAGGGGAAAATAGGTAAGCATTCACATCCAGATAGATCTCAGGTGCAACAGAAGGCCCTGGGTCATCCTCTTCCTGTACTACTGTCTGTGCATGCCAAGACATTAAGTGCTTTTGAAATACTGATTAACTCTAGATAATGAGATTGCAGACACCGCAATTATCCAGTGGAGCTGCAGAGGCTCGAGTTCATCTTGTTTTCTTGTTTCAGTTTCATAATACAGATGCAATACATGACTCTGCTCTGCAGACCTGAATCAGATGTCTGTTACTAGAACACACAAAGAAACAGACATGCTCTGTCAAGTGCCAGACACGATGTGATCTAAGATCTTTCCAAATTTTTAACTTCTATAACTCTTACGTATATGCCCTTCTGCAGAATCAAGTTTTCCTGGCTTCCACAAGAGATTTAAGAAACAAACTTTTAACAGTTGTTCTATTTGTTTGAATCCAACATGTCATAAATAAAAATCAAGACTAGTACTTCCATCAGTGCTTTAAACCATCCACTGACAGTCTCCTGTCAGGTCTCAAAATTGAAGAACTGTTCCCTCCCCAAAGAACACAGAAGTTAAATGATTTGTCCAGTGCCATTATATTTCCAAGTGGTGCTTTTATCTAAAATTTCCAACGAACCTGAAACTTTACTTCATTATTTTCCATTTGAAAACCCACCAAGAAGTCAGCTTTTTTGCAGTTCACGGACTTAAGCACCTTCTTTTCTTTCCACAATATAATATGAGATTTCAACTAAATTAATTATGGTGCAATGTCTCAGCTACACCCTGGGAGAAAAAGATAAAAAGGGAAAAACGGATCTCTGGCATCTCACTGAATTACTGATATCAGAAGATGACACGAGATAATTTTGTTACCTGATTTCTGAGTAGCTTTTACTTTATATTCATTCACCACTCCCCTTTTCCGCCACTTATTTAATACAAACTGATACCTTACAGTTCTTGTAGATAGCAAGAAATGCATTTCTGATCTCTTCTCCATGTTCACATTTGTGTTCACACAGCAGAAGTAAGACCTGTGACACAGCTTCCATAAGGACTTGCACCCTGGTCTACATGGGAACAGCTGTACCATGGTAATCTTGTACCCCACCACATCAAACAACTGCACATGTCTACAGGGAGACCTGCACATGGCAATATCTTCCATGTGATTTGCAGATCTTGAGCCAGAAGTGTTCTATCAATTATGTCCTGCAACTTCAGAAGGCTGAATAATCACAACTTGTATTCAAAAGGAAAAGGTGGAACAGCTACACCCCAGCCTCTTAGATCAGGGAAGAAGATGCTATTGACTTTCAGCTATAGACTGGAGTCTCTTCTCAAATCAAAATTAACTTGATTAAAGCAAAGGAGTTAACTCAGAGCATGAAATGAGAATCAGAAGCTTTCAGCCTGAAGGTTTTGTTATGTGATAATTTTCTCTGCTTCGTGACTAACACCACTTGTGCTGTTCTGGTTGTTCTTCACGTGTCCGTTAGCTTGAGCTATGGAGATGAATGATAAACTCCAACTGCTGGTCTTCAAGCAATAAGCTTCTGTCAGGATTAGATCACAAGTTATTTGCACAACAAAAAGTCCTTAAATAGAGGATTGCTTCATTTAAGGTTTGGCATATCCATGTGTTACTAATATACACATGCTTTCAGAATTACTTCTCTGCTTTGAAGGAAAGTGTTGTATCTCCCTCTGCACCCATTTTGGGCCAGTTATCAAACATTTTACTTTGGCTAGGGGTCAGATAAATGCAGAAAATTTTTTATCTTTCTGGGGATTTAAACAAGCTCCCTGTTGGAAGGCACTTCCCAATATATACTCCACCATGCTCAACTGAATGTCTGGCAACCACAGCAAACTCCTGCTGCCATGGCTGCTCTACTATAAAGAAAGCATTCAATATAAATTATAAACATGAACATGTCAGAAACTACTACAGCTGCCCTACAGAAAGGCCATGACTGAAAACTATCATGCAAACATGGAAATTCCACAACAGAATCATTTTCTGGAAGCCCCAAGGACACCATGAAACATCCACCATCACATTTTCCTGTTTCTGCCTGAAAGGGCACACAGGCACAGCAGAGACAACAGCAAGTCAAATCCTTACCAAATTCATAGACTTTTTTACATTTGCTCTCCAAATCATCGATGAGGTCCTGCAGCCGACACTGCTTGGCCAACCTTTTGCAATCACTGACATATTCTACGTCGATATCCAGACGACCTGTCAAGAAGAAATGCAATCAGCTCTCTTAATCCACAGGATTTAGGTATAAAAATGGCAAAAAATAAGGTCTGAAGACTTGATAGCACAGAAATGCATTAATTAGATACACTGCCTCACTTTTCAGCATCCACTTACAAATCAGTCCCAGAAGCTAAGACATGGCATTCCACCACCACTCACCACTTAAATCAGTAACAGTTTGGCATATAATTCACATTTCCACTCTCCAGGGTTTACCCTAATAGCTTCATTCAAGAGTCCAAAGACCAAACAGGCTATACAAAGCATGTCTAACTCCCTCAGAAAATCAAAAAACAGCAGCAGGCATGACTGCCACCATTGACTATCTGGCTTTGGGTAAGAATAGACTTTAGGCTCACAAGTTTTCTTCCCAGGATCTCTCACAATCAGTGAAAATGTGGCAAAGGACATTTCTGAACACGCTGTATTGGAAAAGAAGAGTCTTGAAGACAATGTTAATTTCTGGCACCACCTCCTGGCCTGAGACAGTTCAGCATTTAGCATGCCTACAATACAACACCATTTTTTAGTGCATTTCATAGAAGGCATTTTCATAGAAGGTTCAAGATCAACTTCCATTCAGAAAAAATACTAGAAAGTAGTCAAAGCATACAGCACACACTGCTCAGGTCTGCTAAACTGACAACATCCTACATGGGAAACTGGCTTTTCACCACCCTAGGAGGCTGTTACACCAGATGACAGATTTTCCTTCCTTAAGTTAAAAATAAAGTCTCCAAATCCATCCAACCAATCAACCTAAGCTGATTTTAGTTTTAATTGACTATATAATTACTGGCAGGACAACAACTGGCAAAAGGTACAGACATCTTGGAAGAGCTGGTGATTGCTCACATTCTCCCTTTCTGCCAGCAGAGAGGATTTGTTGGTGACTCAAGCACCCAAACACTGCTGAGTGCAAGCCTGTGCCACTCAGTGCAGAGGCACAGACAGTTGCCCACCAGCCATGTAAACAAACAGCAGAGGGTGAGGTCATTTACCTGTGTATAGATACTGCAGAAGAGCACCAAAGGCTGCTGGGTTAATCTAAAATAAAACAACAGAAAGTTACATTTGGAATCACCATGAATTTAACAATAAGTTTGAAACATAACCTGAACAAGTGAAAAAAAACCCCTTAAGCAAGAACTCACATACTGCACGTGATTTCTTTGCTCCTCACATAACTAATGCTGCCAGTCCACCTGGCTTACACAGCTCCTTACTGTTTCAACTGATACTAATCCCTCAGGTACCTCAGGGGACAGGACCTGACTAATGGAGGAACTCAAGAGACATGGTTGTAAGAGACATGTAAGAGACAGGCTCTGCAAAATCCAGGTTTTTACTGCATTAGTGCATTTCCACATCTTCCCAATTCCAGAGGAAAGATGTTCTTGTACAAAGAGAAAGGAGAGCAGTGTTCTGAGAAACTGGAATTATGTTTGTCACGACAGGATTTGCACTGCCAGAGTCAAGTTACAGAAACGTGTGCCAGAGTATTGGTGGTTAATGGATGGAATACACTTATGGCCTATTTAGTTTTTGCTGCAAAGGCAACAAAAGGGACTCCATTAGTGCCAATTATGGAGGTGATGTCTTCACCACAGACCACCAAAACACCAGGAATTAGACAGACTCAACTCCTCCCAGAGAGGGGTTGTGACACAGCTGGCAGATGGTAACAGCTATGTGCTACTGCAATTAATTAAGATATGTTTGAGTCCATGACAGAGGGAACAAAGGGAAGGTAAGCAATCTGCAGCCTTTTGTTATCTGAAAAAGATGCAATTTTACTGCATAAAGTGCCTCCACAAGCCCCTCTCCTCAACTAGGGTCATTCTGAGCCTCAGGAGCTATTCACTGTGGAAGTCAACCCTCAAACTCACTTTCCTCACCCAGCTGGAAGAGCAAAAGAAAGGAAAGAATGGAAGCACAGCTTTGCTCACCAGTGGGTGCTTCAACACTATCATGTTTTTCCCCTTCCATTTGGTCTCAAACATCTCTGCAAAGTAGGCGCTGCGAGCGCTGAGGATGCAGCGGTGGGCACAGAAGGATTTGCCATGAACGATGAAAACAATGTCACTCTGGTAACCCTGCTCCAGCAAGCTGTGAGGAACAGAGAGAAGGGAAAATCATTGCAGGATGGAAAGGGAAAGAATGGAGTAATGCTAGTGGGGAACATGGTACAGTTAGGTCTAAATGAACAAATACCCCTGGGCATTGCAGTCTCTCCCTGCCCAGTGGGAAGGCCAGCATGGGGGCTGGTACTTCACATAATGGGAGTGGGATGTCTCACTCCCTTCCATAACTCAAAGAAGTTTTGTTAGTGCAACAGAGAGGCTGGAGAGTGAAATCTTCCTGCCTTAGGTGAACACCAGGAACAGATTTTAAAGTGGAACTAGCTGTTCCCAAGCACATCTTCAAAAGTTAATACTGCTTTTAAATTGTCACATGTCAAAAAAAAAAAAAACAACAAAACAACCCTGCAAAATGACACACTTTCAAAAAGAACTACCCTGCTACAAAGTAAGATGCAACTCTGGGCACTGGCCGTGTAACAAATAGGAGAGGACTTGATGTCACTCACCCTCAGAAAAAGGAAGGATGTGACAGGCATGAAATGCAGGCAATTACCACATCAAAGGTGAAGCCTTGTTTATGCCTGCATACCCGTACCTTTGTTCTTCAAAAGGAAAAAACCCAAACAGCTACTTCTAGAATTTACAGCAACCATCACCGGTGTTTTCTAATGCCCATCACTCCTTGCACATATATCCTCACAAACATCCTCAGGAGGTCAAATCAGGTGGACATCAAGCATCATACTCCTTCTAGAGAGGTGGACTGGTGCATAGAAAGGTGTAGAGTCACACACGGAGATGCTGTCAGAGTCTTGAATGCTAATCTCAATCTCCTGCCACTAGCAAACCCTTCCTTCTAAGTGTCTTGCCCCAACCAAATAGAAGCATTGGGTTTTTACTTTTTGCCCCCCAACTGTTGCCCTTTGTTTCAATTTTAACACAAGGTCTGCTTGAATGAGAAGCAGAAACTAGCACATTTTAGCTGTTACATATGATCAACCCTGCACCATCTGAGCCACAGTCACCAGGGCAGTAATAAATCACACTGCAAAATTCTACTTCCCTGGAACACAGAATCTGATATTACTCAAAGAAATTAGTTTCCTTCCTCCCCTCTTTTCTACAGCTTCAGAAATTAGGACACTGTAGTACTGAGAAGATTGTCAGATTTTTCTAGGACTTATTAACACTCCAGTTTCAAAGATAAAAAAAGACACATCAAGGTTTTAACATTTGTAAGTCAGTCCAATGGGAAATAAAAAGGAAAAAAAAAAACCAAACAACCAGCAAGTCTGTAATAACATCAGAGTTACCAAGGTAGAGAAATAGCAAGAAGAAAAGCTTGAAACTACTCCTCTACTCCTGAGCAAGTTAGGCTGCCACTCAAGCTCTAGTACAATATGGGACAGGCAACTTTCAGAAGCATCTCAACAAATTTTAATAACCAAAAAGAAAGAAAAGTAACTATGAGTCAGTTTGAGGCTTCTTAAAGTGCTCTGTTTCACAAATGAGAACCATTTTATCCATGTTGAAAATTTCAGTTGCAAGCTATAGTACCTTCAGTCCTGAAACTGAATTTCAGTTGACAAACTAGCCTAAATTGTTGATGTGGTTTCAGTGATCTGATTTTGGTTTGACAGTCAAGCATAACAGCTTAATGCTTCTGCATTATAAAGAGCAGCTTTCTGTTGACTCTGGAGTCTGTACCCAACTCACTGGAGGCTATGGACACACATACCTGGAGATCACCCCTTAGGGCACAAAGGAACATCCCTCAGGAAGCTCTACACACCCAGGAATGAGAGAGGGTACTGATCAGCTGCCTTTCAAAGCTGCCCTGAACAGGGAGCTCGAATACACAGAAGAGCTGAGGAAGGATGCTGGGATGCTGTGCACATGCCTCACGTCCTTACCGCTGCAGGAAGACATCGTAGTAGTCCCTCTTCATGCACTTGGCTGTGATCTGTTTGTACTCCTTCAGCAGCCGGCGGATGGCGTCACTCAGAGCTCCGTACAAACAACGTTCTCCATCAAAAGTGTTTGCCTCACACTTTGCTCCTGTTAAACAACCACAGGCACAGGCCAGCAGGCAGAGTTAGATCCTTCTCCAGTGTCCCCAAACGGTCACTAAACACACTAAACAAGCGTGACTTCTGGCTGCTGACATGTTTCACTGTGTCCCCTCTGCTGATGAGCATATTGAGAAAAACTGAGCTTCCCTCTCATGTGTACAAACCAAAGCTGCTCTCCCACAGACAAATCCCTTTCTGAGGAAGTAATGACTTGTTTAAACTGATCCGTGTAAAAAGTCTCTCAGCATAGTTCCAGCAGTGTTCTGGGAAGACAAATCTCACTGTACAAGAGTGCAATCATTTCTTGGACTGTTAAAAACTCCTAAAAAGTATTTCTGCTTTGTATAAAACAGGAGATGCCTCTTTAGGTTAGAACCTGCTAGAAATTTGGAGGGCATTTGCATTTTCCAATTAAGAATTACACAAATGGTTGATTAAGATGCTAGGAATGCAGCAGAAAACCAAACCTTTTGAGATGTGACTCTGCACTCTGGATCCTCTACCAAACACTACCAGTACCTAGGGGAATTTGGGTGCTGAGAACCAAATGGGTAGGCACTTGGCCTGAAGAATTGGTCTTGCTTTGTCTGAGATTAGCAAAATCCCTTGCATTTCACCTTTAAGTCCTACTTACAAAGCCAGGCTGTCAGTAGAGTACAAGAAAGTTTTATGCAGACAATTCTTCCTAGGAAATACAACACTTAGATCAGCATATTCCCAACACCATTGCACCCTCACAAAGTATCAGCTGTCATTTCAGAAAGTCATGCTGCCTTGAGCCATCACAGACAGCTTCCCTTTCCGTGCATTTTCAATATTTCAAGCAAATCAAGAAATTTCAAGCAATTTCAAGAAGCAAATTCAAGCAGCAAATGGCCTGCAAAAGAGACCATGAAGGTGGTGCAGGGCCTCCTCTGTAGCCTGAGATTACTGATCAGATGGTTGGTGTAACAGAAGAAGTTTCCACAAGGGACAGCTAGAAGGATATACAATCCCAACAGACCAGAGAAAGACACTGCACCCATATCAGGACACTTTTGCTCACCATTGGCTAGAAGATAATGTACAAGCTCCTCATGTCCACACAGACAGGCGTAATACCTGACAATAATGAGAGAAGAAAATTAGAGATGCAATAAGAAGCAAAATTCAGTGTTTTGGCACATCACCACACACAGATCACAGCACTGAGCATCCCAGAGAAGCTTAGGAGACAACTCCTCATAGCAGTGAGGAATCACTACCAAACAGCACAGAAGCCTCATCCCAGCAACAGACTAAGCAGGATCTGTTCCCAGCAATCCAATCCCAGGCACTGCAAGGAGATCTCAAGGTCCCAGTCTGGGTTCAGCATCTTCTGTTGCACCACCAGCTGCCAAATCCACCCTCATTTTAATGGACATCATTTCATGGGCACTCAGCAGTCCACTGAATTCTCAGAAACACTCCATGCTCCTTCTGTTGTCAGTCTGACTGCCGCACACTCTGCCAAGGAGGGAACAGCACCCACACTGGATGTATAGCAAATCCACCCCCTGAAGTTCTACTTCAATGAGTTTTGCTTTCTCTTTCACAGTCTAAGCCTTTCATGATTCTCTTTCACAAGGACCTCAAATTGTCCTACAAACTAGGAGAATCCTGTAACGTGCATTGCAGCAGCCAAATGTTAGTCCACCTTTACTTTGGGAAGTCACTCTGTACTCTAAATATATTGCAGATATCTAAGTGTACTTTGCAATTGTGTGGAGGTAACAAGCTCCCAGCACATCCCTCAGCACCTCCAGGGGGATTCCTCATTACCTACTGCCAGACAGACTGTGATCCCACAGTCACTTGGCATTTTACCAGGCCAAGCTTTCACCCAAAAAGACATCCTAGAATGCCACAGACTTTGGTGGGGGAAGAGCCTAATCCAGCCAAGAGCAGAGTGCTTAATCCAGGTAATTTGGTCACAAAGCCCCACTTCTGAGCATTACTACAGCAAGCAAGCCCCAGTCAAATGGGGAGACAAAGACACATTTAGCACAGCACTCACAGGGCAGAGAAGCAGAACTATGTAGCCAAAGCTCCAAAAAAGCAGAACCTGAGACATTTTGTAACAGTGCTCATGGCTGCTGATGCAGAGAGAATAAAGGAGCTCTGAAGGCCCTACCCCCCGCCCAGCCAGCGCTCCAGGCTGCAGCACTCACAGGGGTGTACTGTCCCACTTATCACGGACATTAATTTCCACATCTCGCTGTTCAAGAAGGTATCTGGAAGAAAAGGAAGAGAGCAAAGTTTTAACTTCATGCAGCTACTCACTCAGTCACATTCTCCTCTTTCAGAAAATGTAATTTCAAGTTCATAGAGTAACTTCCAAAAGTATGACAGAATCTTACACTGGACTTGGAGAACTGTCAGCTGTGGCTGAAGGGGCATCAGCCAAATCTTCAACCCAAAGAATGATGTTCTACAGCATGGCCTGGCAACTCCCTTCAAATTTAAGTCGTGCACATGGGGAAAGAGGGTAATCAAACGCATCTCTAACATAGCAGCAATCTCAAAAGAAGCCTGAGTACTTCTGCAGTACCTTCACATTCCCCAGCAATGCTGCCAGCCTGGATGCTTACAAATAAGTGGCCAATTTTCTGAGGCCAAGGTTGGACCCCCATCCTGCTCACGGCTTTTCCTGACAAAAGCAACAACATCAGTGTCACTCCAGATTGCTCTTAAAACCTGGCACTTCCTTGTCTTGCATGTTTATGCTAGATTCAATGCTGCCAACACTCCCTCTCCAACACCTCTAGAAGTTGGGCTTTGCCTTGCAGACAAATCTCCTGCACAGCCTGGCTCAAGTTGTGGTCTTTTATCACCCACCATGTGAGCCCTCTCTTGCACTCCCTTCACCTTTGTTGTCTCAAACTTCAGGTTCTTCCTCTGACCATATTCAACACACCAAGCAACTCAGCTCCTTTTCACTCAGTCCCTTTTCCCCCCCTGCTCTGACAGCACTCTCAGACTCTTATTTCTCCACCAGTACTTCTATACAGGTCATCCTAAAGCTCTGCAAGGCCGTCCCTCAGACCCCTCCTTGTACAGTAAACCTGCAATTTACTGCTTGCAATGATTTAATCTAACACGATCACAACAAATAACAGTGTTCCTCGGACCTTATCTATCCGCACACTTACCCTTCACTAGCAAGCACCTTGAAACAGAGGTTGCTTTGACTATCTGGCATATCACCCATTAAGAGATGGAAGAACCAAGTAGGACAAAAGGGTGAAGAACAGTTTGAGATTCAAACTATGAGATGCAGGAAAAGAGCCTGTTGTAAACCCTGGACCTTGCATTCATCCTGCAGACAACAAGCCCAACTGCTTCCTGACTCCTGATCACTGCAGTTAAGCTGCGCTGCTTCGAGATGAGCAAGGACTTGACCTGAAATTTTAGTATCCCCATATTTCTCAGAGATACTCCCACAGTCTACAGCACAAGGTGTCTAAACATTTCCATGACGATCGCGTCCCAGGGATCCAGCTTCCTACCAAAGCAAATACCATTTCCAACGGTAAAGAAAGAGCAGCTTTTGCAAGGACATTTGCCACAGGCAGCATCCACACCCACGAGTACGCAGTACGTCTGACACTCAGACACCTGCCGGAAGCAGGCACACCTCACCCGAACCTAAGCACCCCGGCAAAGACCCGGTGCACACCCAGCTCCTCGGGGTGCAAACAAGCTGCATTTATGTACGAGAAACAAACTGCCTTTTCCGCACCCCGGCCGCCCTGGGGAGGCCGGGACGAGCGTCAGGTAAACACGTCCCGGTAAGGCCAGGCCGCCCCGACAGGCCCGGCCCCGGTGACCAGGGCGGTTAAAGGCAGAGGTGGGTGGGAGGGTCCCGCTCCCCGGTCCGGCTCACCGCACGCGGCTCACGTCGCCCTTCTTGCAGCTGGTGAACAGGTCGCTGGTGTCCATGGCCGGGCCAGGCCGCGGGGCGGCGGCGCCGCATTGACGCGGAGAGCAGAGGAGCGGCCGCGGGGCCGGGCCGGGCCGAGGGGCAGCGGCGGCGGGGCGGGAGCGGCGGGCGCTGTAAACACGGCGGCGGCACCGCCCGCCCGGCCCAGCGCCGGCCCCGCGCAGCGCCCCCTGCGGCCCGGAGGAACAACTGCCGGCCGCGCTGCACGGGGACACGCCGGTCCGGGGCTCGGGAAAAGGGACCTGCCCTGGAACAGACCGTGGGACTGATCTGGAACCGGGGCTCGGGAAAAGGGACCTGCTTGGAACAGACCGTGGGACTGATCTGGAACCGGGGCTCGGGAAAAGGGACCTGCCCTGGAACAGACCGGTGAACTGATCTGGAACCGGGGCTCGGGAAAAGGGACCTGCCCTGGAACAGACCGTGGGACGGATCTGGAACCGGGGCTCGGGAAAGGGACCTGCCCTGGAACAGACCGTGGGACTGATCTGGAACCGGGGCTCGGGAAAAGGGACCTGCTCTGGAACAGACCGTGGGACGGATCTGGAACCGGGGCTCGGGAAAGGGACCTGCCCTGGAACAGACCGTGGGACGGATCTGGAACCGGGGCTCGGGAAAAGGGACCTGCTTGGCAACAAACCACGGGGGCTGGTCTGGAACACACCTGAGGAGGGGAGCTGGCCCAGAACGTGGTTGGGATGGGGTTTGGAAGATGTGGCAGGGCTCTTTCTGGACTACGTGCAGTTGCGATGAGAGGGGGTCTCATTAATCCATTCAAAGGCAGGTGCCAAGAGGATGGTGCCAGATTCTTTTTGGTGGTGCCCAGCGACACGACGAGGAGCAAAGGCCATAAACCAAAACACAAGAAGTTCCACCTCAATATGAGGAGGAATTACTTTATGCTGAGGCTGGCAGAGCTCTGGAACAGCTGCCCGGGGAGGGCGTGGGGTCTCGGGAGACATTCAAGCATTACCTGGATGCGTTCCTATGTCACCTGCTGTGGGTGACCCTGCCTTGGCAGAGGGCTGGGCTGGATGATCTCCAGACGTCCCTTCCAACCCTAAGAATTCTGTGATTCTGTATGGGGTCCAGGTGTGGGATGGCGGAACTGCGTGGGACACACGTGGCACGGGGCACACAGGCAGGGACTCTGCTATGGAACAGAGCCTTGTGCTAAGCCACTCTAGCACGAAAGGTGTCCTGGGCTGGTCCTGCGGGTACTGGAGGGGTAGAGTACTCCTATGGGAGAAGCCTGTTTCCACAGGGCACCTGGCATGGCTCAGGGCTTCCACAGAAATCTGTGATGGGAGAATTAAGGAGTGCACTGTGAGGAAGCGGGGGCCAGGCTGACAACCCCAACCCTGGCTGAGAAACCCTGGCCAGCACTATGTTACGAGATGCAGCAGACATGAATTCAGACAGATCTAATCAAACAAAGCACTGCACTCAAGTCAGTGTTCAGACACCCAGGAGGTGCGTTTTATTGCAAAGAAAACAAAACCACAACCCTGTTATTTCCAGGGCCAGACACAAGTGTTTCTAAGTGTTCTCCGGCAGCAATCCCGAGCAGTGGCCAGGGCTTGCAGTGTCCAGCAGGAATGTAGGTGTTGAGAACGGCTCAAAGCCTGGCTGTCAGCTTAGATGAGCACAGGAGGCTCTCATGAGCCAGCACAGATGATGGTGCTTGTTGTGTCTGACTGTTCCAGCTGTCCCAAACCTGCTGTGAAGGACAGATGTGCTCCTGCATGGCTGCAAAGGCAGATGGGAACAGATGAGTTGCTGACGGCAGTGGCTGCAGTGGGACCCTGCTGCAATGCTCTAAGGTCATGCTGCAATAGTCCTTAGGATAATGTACCTTCATTTCACACCACATCCTCTGCCAGAGGGATCCTTAAAGTGTATCTTGAACTGTATTCTCAAGCTGCATTACATCCTTCACAGCACAATTACTGGGTCACTCCTCATTGTTTCTTTCCACCCCACATACCCCAAGGCAGCGTGCAGGATGCAGACTCCTAGAATATGTTAGACTCCATGTTATAGGCACAGCTCCAGACACCTGGGTAACACCTCGGAGTAATCTGCAGCTTGGCCATCCCAGGTCACATCTGGCCATGATTCCACAGAGATGGAGAGCCAGTTTGATCTTGCTGTGCATCCAGACGATGTCCCTCGAGGCACTGCACTCCTCACAACAGCACCTGATGCTCTCTCTGAAGAACCATCTCCAGTTCAAGGCAGAGTCCCTGCATTCTAGCTGTGGTCCCAAGGAGCAGAGGGAGCACGTGGCAGACAAAGCAGGAAGATGGAGGTGAGACCCTGTGTTGCTACCCAGGGCCTCTATACTGGTGACTCCAGGGCATGTCCCATCTCACTACTTTACAGACAAGGACGTCCTCATACAAACCATCCTTGACATGCCTGGTACAAGCCCCTCTGCTCACAGTCGAGTCCTGCAGCCCGTCGTGAATAAAGCAGCTTATCCTAGGCAAGTCACAGGAAACAAATATCCAAAGCTAAGAGAAAAGCTCTTTTTTTTTTCTTTTTTTCATTTTTCGTTTCCAACTCCCAAGCGCCACCAGGTGTCAGTACGACCAAACATTTGGCAGATGGAATTATGGTGATGTCCGAGTAGATGGCAAAGTTTTCCAGGAATCGTTTTGTCTCCTGCATCTGCTCTGTCGTCTGGCACACTGCTCTGAGAAGTCCAGCTTTCACAGTTTTTATTAAAAAGAAGTTTAACTACATTAGGGTGATAGAAAAGCTTCCTGTTACAAATGCTAAGACAAAGGTTTTCTTCCTCTTTACATCCTCCCTGTGCAGAGCTGGAAATGCAAGCACTGGACAGAGTAAAGTGGGCTACCAAGAGCCTCTCTACAGTGCTTCCCAGCCTGCAGGTCCCCGTAGATGACCCGTCTCTGCAGGGCTGGCAGGAGAGGGACAACAGTGCAATCGACTTGACAAGATCAGCCTAGTGCAAAAAAATGATACAGAGAAAAAACAAACTGTAAAAGGATAAAAAGTATCACCAGACTAAAGTGAAATTCTATCAACCAGTAGATTTCTGAAGCTAAACTGGGATCATACAGCCAGGTGCACCCTGTCAGAGACAGCAGAAAAGTGTCCTCAGCCTCACAACAGCCACCCTTAAAGTGTCTCTCAAATCACCTGGATGCTCCAGACAGAGAAGAGCATCTCTGGAAAATCCTCCAGGCCGCGAGAGGCCAGAAGAGCAAATTAGGAGAACTTGCTAGCTGATTATTGAGCCCACATAGCCCCCTTGGTTTCTTTAAAGTTTGAAGACTTTACACGAGATTTGGAGGTGCTGAGCCCAGCCAGAAGCATTGCCTTATCAGTGCCTTGTTGTTTCTCTGAATTAGGATAGTGGAGAGAAAACAGGGCACCAAAGCAGCTCTTAGCAGGGACACGCACCAAGGAAGCGATCTGTGGGTGAAATGATTCACATCTGAATGGTGGCATTATCTTTTTAACAGCCACTGGGTATTGAAAACATATTTGATGAGGATTATTTGACTTGGAAAGATTTACACGGTGCAGCTGCCTACAGGCCACAGGCACGCCAGGCCCTGTCATGCTAAGTGCTATAAAAACTCAAATTTTAACTCCATGCTTTAATTTACTCACCATAACAATAATTTGCATTTAATCCTGTGAGCTCCAAAGTGCCTTCAACACAGCCAGTGGCCTTGTGCAGTTTTACTGCACAGACCCATCAAACTCAGCAGGAGCCATCAGTAAGGGGTGGTCAGAGAGGGCCATGTAGTCCATGTACATGGACTGTTCCCCACTACCAACCACTGGGGCAGGAGAAGGAACTCTGAGCATCTCTGCAACCCTACCAAGGTACAAAAGGAGCTGATGATCACTGTCTCCTACATAACACCAGGAAAAATATGGAGGCAAGCTAAAACCACTGAAAATTGGAATCTGGATAGGAAACCAAAGGTTATCACCTTCCTTGAATCCCTAATAAACTGGTATCAGAGTGGTCCTACATCGAGGTGATCTGTGATTCAGTTTGTATGCAAAGCGCTACACAAACTGCAACAACAGACTCTTGCACCTTGACTTCAGGTACACACACCAGGGAGGAACATGCTAGAGGTCTCTGTACATACAGTGATAGATTTACAGGCTCAGCATCAGGCTGCACATCTGGGGCCTCTGTATACAAAGGTTCCGCTCAAGAACAAATGTGAAGCTGCATCTTGCAGGAAGAAAGCATGCAGATCACCACTAGGGAGAGAAGTACCCACAGCACACTTCGGTGCCTCTGACCAAAGCAAGTCCCTCAATCCCTCAATGACAGAAGAAACAAATGTTCTGGGATTTCAGGCTTGACAGTAGCTTAGGCAGGGCTCAGAGAACAATTATGCATATTCACGTGCCTTTAGCACACATCTTCAGGGAGCTGGAGCCTCAAAGTTGCCCGAGGCATGCCTGAGAAACATTCACTGGGGAGCTCTTACATCCGATTCTCATCTCATCAGAACTGGCTCTTACATTGTTTAAATGCAGTGATTTTCAAGATGTTACCCTCATTAATACCTCTGGGATATTAAACACTTCCGCCCTTCCCTCAGGGCAGGATGCTGAAATTGAAACAAAAGGATGAGAACATTACTCGTTCCCCTATTCAAAAAGTTTTACATAGTCTTTATCGCAAAATGACCAACTGCAACCAAACTATCCTGAAAAATAGAACTGGAGTGGAAAAGGCCAGCCAGTTTAAAACTTACACTTAGACAAGGGATATTTTCCTGCTGATTTCCCAGGCTATTGTGAAAGAGGCGTGTAAACATAATTTTTGAGCAATGCTCCAATCTAAAGCACATTTCCATCTAAAATGCTGCACCATGGCACTGAATTCTCTGCAATCAGTCAAGCAAGGGTAAAGTGCTCAAACTTTGCAAGCTCAGCTTGGAGTTGTGGAGCTGAAAAAAGGAGTTGGGGCTGTTTGTGGTACCAGGGGTGAAATGAGATGACAGCAGGGAGGGGGTGGGAGGGGTGTTTTTTCCAAATGTAAACATCAGCTCTCATACAAATAGTAGCTGAATTCTAGAGCACTAGTAAACCTGTCTTCACATGGGGAATGCAAACTCTGCCCAGGACATCAATGGAATCTTGGCTCCCCTCCATCCAGAATGCAGAGGTTTTACTGCACCTGCATGGACTGAATGTGATCTCAAGGTCAGGACCTGGAAAGTGAATTTACTCCCCAAATCTGGACTCTTGGTGGCAGGCAGCCCCACCATCTGTTTCTCCAATCCAGACACTCTCAGCCACTACCACAGAGCTACAGTAAGTGCATTTAAAGGTGATGAAAGCATTGGTGCTATTGATAGGAACACACACATGGAGATCTATAAACCCACCCCTCCTGCTTCCCTCTGTTCCATGATCCTCCTGGCTCCAAGCCTCAGATGCAGGCTCAGGACTTCCATAGGGAAAACTTGCCCAAACACCTGTTCAAAGATTTTAAGAAGTTCCTGAGAAGCCACCTGATCCCATGGTCCATCAGTCAAGATAGGAGAGAAACAAGTGTGTTTAAGAGGGTGGTTCCCTCCTTTCTTTTTCTAAAGATGCGTGTCTTCCTCAAACACATCCACATCCTCGCTCGCCTGCTTATTGATCAGGACATCCCAGCTGTCGGGGCCATTGATGGTGTTCCCGCCGTTCACGCTCGGCTTCTTCTCCTGCATTTCCGACTGGCTGTCACTGGCCACGTCCAAGGTGGGGTTGTCATGGCAGCCGTTCTCAACAAAGCGCAGCTCCTCGCCGTGTGACTGCCAGGGACGAGAGGACACAAATGGAGACAAAGGGGGACAGGTCTTAATGCTGCTGAGAAGCACAATCAGACCAGGCTATGAGGGTCACCGAGAACTTCGTGGACTCAGTGGGAAGAGGTAGATTTATTCCCAGCCCAACCCTCACAGTGGAAATGAGCTGTCCTAAGCACATTTGCATCTCTCTTACACCTGAATGAACTCCACTGCTGCTCCAGCAGTGTATCCAGTTATGTGCCACAATTGGACAGGGGAAAACAACTGCCCTCTTAACTTTCCAATCTCCTCCATCCCAAGGGCTAAGAGTCTGGCCACCTTCTCCACCCATCCAGTGCTCACCATGTTCTTCATCTTGGGCAGGCGTCTCTGCCAGCAGTTGTAGATGAGCCCCAAGACGATGATGATGGCGCAGATGGAGCCGATGATCACCAACACCACAAAGAGCTTCCCATAATCACTGCGCGTCTGGTTAGGGTGTGACTGGCAGCTTGTGGTGGTTGAGTAGTTCTGGATACCAATCTGGATGAAAAGAAGCAGTACACTAGAAGTCCTCATCTGCAGGCAGATAGAACCCTGCTCAGACTTTCCAGGGTCCAACTACAGGACCACAAATGTGGGCAGAGGAACTAGAAGTCAGGGTTGGAGACTCAGGTTGTATACTGTCTTACATTACTAGAAAGCTCATAACTATACTTAACACCGTTTTCCATGAAAGCTGACACATCAGCAAATGACAGTAGGCACAATTTTATTTTGCTCACCTGCACAAGGATATCACACCTTTGTGTATGACAATGAGGCTTTCACGGGAGAAACTGTCCAAGACTGAGAGTTCCCAAGACAAACTACAGGCCACTGACAGAGGCTGAGGCTTTGGTAACTGCTTGGCAGAGAATATAACCCTAATAAATAGGCTTCCGTTAAAGCTCAGGTCCTAGGAGGGCATAGTGGTCTTTACAAGGTCTTGAAAGTGGACAGCTGCCTGCTGAGCCTAAAAGGAATAGCTGCCCTAGAAACTGGCCCCCTGTGGCTGTCAGCAAACAGCTCAGCATTGGTCCCAGTGACTTGGCAGATTTGAAACAGGTTATGTATCAATTCAATAGTAAGTGTGACAGGTGTAAGAGAATATCCTCCCTCCTCCTTGCAATTGTATGCTTGTGCAAGGGCAGCACTGTGAGCAGAGTTTCATTACTGACAGAGCCAGAGAGTCAGTGGCATGGGGCAAGGAGGCTGTGGTAGGACTCACGTTAACATGGGGCCACAGCTGCAAAGTCAAACCTTGCATCCACACAAATCCTTCTTTCTGGACAGTTCTAGGTGCTGATACTTCAGTCACACAATTTCTACAGGGTTGGCTTTTTGCACTTTCTCTGGTGTAAGCCAATCAATATACCACTGAGCACTTAATTTGCTTTGTCTAACTGCACCAGTTTGTTAGGTCAGGGAAAAACCTGAGAAGAGACAGCCAGCAAGGCAATGGCCCAACCCTGCTGCTAAAATCAGCAAAATTACTCTAGTGGTTGGCACAAAAAACTCAAGCAGAATCAGGTCCTCAGTGCCTACATACCCTGTAGGACAAAGGGGCAAAGCCAGAGATCATGGGACTGATTTGTCCTCATCTCTACCCTCTTCCAAGCTGCCCAGGGTTAGAAGGGAATATGTGAGGCCTAGAGGCAGCTGGGAGAGGAGTCTGGGATCCACTGACCCAGTCCTCTGCCTACCCTTGTGGAGGCAGCTGTTTAAGGAGTGAAATGCAGACCCTGGAATTGCAGAAGCTGTGTGAACGTGTCAAGAGAAGGCAATGTATGTAACACAGCTGCAGGGTGAGCAGGGCCAAATGTGGGGGTCTGCAGCACCCACACTGCTTTCAACAATAGTATGGAAGAGGTGACACTGAGAATCCCAACAAAATGAATGTGTGAAAAGCAGTCTCACAACCACACCAGAAAAGCAGGGAGGGAATAACCCATAGTTACTCTCTTAAAAAGGTGCAGACATTTATGGGCTGGCTACTACCAGTGAGGAGAGAAGGGAGTCAAGCATCTGACTCATGTGTTTGCCTGCTGTGGGTTCAGCACTTGGTTAGACTGAGATATGCTCCTAGTTTCCAAGTTGCTTATTTTAATTGTATAACTGGTCTTAACAAATGGATGCAGACCGACAGGCTCTTACCTCAGCTAAGCTCCTCTTAACATCCCCCAGTGCCATGAGAACATCTTTTGTAGGGATAACGCCTGTAAAGTAGAGGAAGAGATCAGTGCTGCTCTCAGCTCAGGTGATTCAGTCATATGTATTCATCAATCTAAAATCCCCAACAGGATGGAGGCAGGGACATTTTTGTTCATTGGTGTTTTACGTCAGGAGGCTGAAAGAACACAAGATCACAGACAAGGGTACCTCCAAACACTCTTTAAAGGAGCAAAAAAATCCAGGGATGAACTGATATCAGAGCAACCTAGGTACCCTCCCCACCACCACAGAACCTCTTGGGATCTGTGTCTGCTCTGGGAGCAAGCAGCAGCACTCAGAAAGTCATGGAGACAGGTTCATAAAGGTCATAGAGGCCATAATGTCAACATTAGAAACCTCTGTCACTAAGCAGGCAGGAAAAGGACCCCTGGACCAAAACAGGAATAAAGAGATGGTAAAATGTTCCAGTCCAGTCCATGTTCACTGTCAGCTTTTGTTTCTTTGGGGATGAGGGAAAGCACTGTGAGGACCATCCTGGTTCAGACAGGACTTAAGAATTGACAGGTTAGGAAATGAACCAAGAGCAGGCTGTCAGATCCTACCATGGAGGGGAGTACATAAGCATCAGGAGAAGGCTGACAGATGCTCAGGGAAAAGCAATCCAGGGAGGCAGCAAAGCTGAAGGCAAAGTGCAGAAGATGGAGCTTTGTGCAAGCAGTGAGGGACAATCCAGAAGGCAGATGTGAAGAAAGATGTCCTCAGTCCCTCTCCAACCCTCAAGTCCAGTGAACACTGAGAACTGGTGGGATTGAAATGGATTGGAAAACAAAAGCTCCTTCCAACATGGCTGTGTACCTCCATTTGGGAGCCCCTTAAATACACTCCCCATCGCAGGAAGGCTCCCTCTGCCAGCACTTACCCTGTTCCCCTGCCAGTGTCATTAGCAAGTGCTTGTCATTCTCATTGGGTTTGCTCAGAGAGATGAGCCAGCGGTCCTGCAGCCCCTCTGCCTGCCTGGAGAAGGCATCCTCCACCAGTGCCAACAGCTGGGGACCCCTCTCCAACCGAAATTCCTCCTGCCACAGGAAAGGAACCTTGGTGAGTGCATGGTAGGGACAAGGCAGCTGTAGTACTCCAGGGCAGGTACAGCTGAGACCTCACATGTGCCCAAAAGCCAGCAGTGTTAAACCTGGTGCAACGGTCTGCTGCACAGTGCCCCAGGCTGGACCCACAAACATCTCCTGATGCACCAAACTTCCTCCTCAGCTCCTGTGGCTGCCATATGCCCCACACCAAGCCCAGCTCCTCTGGCACAAAGAGATCCTGAAGCAAAATTATGGTGTAAGGTGAGAAGGAACAGCCAGGCTCTTCCCCACAGCCAGCGCTGGGTCAGCAGGTGCTACTCAGCCTGACGTGCTCCAGCCATCCCTCAGCAGGCTCCTTTGCTGCTTTCTCACTCCTGTGTTTCTATTCTCATCCCCAGTTGCCATGCCAACCTGAAGGCCACACAGATGATTAATAAAATGGAGAGTTCTTGTTGCCATGGCAATTTGAACGCTCAGGGCAGACACAGGCCTGTGCCAAAAATGGCCTAATTGGAGAAGACATCGATGACTGGAGTCTGAATCACAAGAGCCTGGCAGTGCCTCCTCTCATCAAATTATGGGTTTTGGTATGGGGAGGCAGGAGGATCTGTGTGAGGAAACAGCACCGTGATGCAGCACCACAATGCTCAGCTGCAGCTCCAGCTCATGGTCCCACTGCCAGTCTGAGGCTCTCTTTTGGGGGATGCAGAGGAAAGCGGAGCAGCTGAGCCAGGAGCACGAGGACAGAAGTGAGATGTTTCTGGTGATGGGGAAAGCAGAGGTTGCAGAGCACTGATCAATTCTCCCTGGTGGAGAGGAGGGAGCAGTGAAGGAGCCTGAATGCACCTGTACCAAGGTGGAGGTCACCTCCTGAGGCATTGCCAGGTGCCACTGCTGGGTCAGGTCCTGCAGTCCTCACTTGGGCAACTTTCCAGGTATGTTGAGTGGGAGACTTGCCCAGAGAGAGACTGAAGTGATTCCCTTGCCTGGAGAAGACAAGGGAAGATTTTCTCTTCCCACTGGGAAGATAAATGGACTTCCAGCTTTACCCACAAATACAGACATGGTCCCTGCAGCAGGTAAAAGCCTGGTGCCACAAAGTGTATTGAAGGTCAAAGTGCTCTCTGGAAGGAGCTAAGCACCTTCTTTGTCCCTCAGCTTTTCAGTGGGACTCGATACACACCAGATCATGGCACCAAAACACTGAAATATGTGAGGAATACCCATTCATACTAATTTTAACTACAGCATTTGCAATACAGGTTCTCCTTCAAAACCCCAGAAACCCAAACACCACAGAGTTCCAATACAGAAACCAAAAAACAAAAGGGACAGGCAGACAGTAGGTGAGGTGCCCAAACTGAGCAAATTACCAAGGGTAGGAAACAAGCTGCATCAACGTCAGTGGAAAGAAGAGCTTGATTCCAGCTCCACTCATGCAAAATGGTGATGGGAGGCAGGGAACGATGAGATGCTCATGTTAAATATGTATGTCGACAAATGTCCCTTTGAATAAGGGGTAGTACAGCACAAATCATTCACTGGGAAATATGTTTTGAAACATGAAATCAAGTAGAAAAACAGTTCAGTCCTGCCTATCCCAGGGCACCATCCTCCTCCAGCAAGGCAGAACTGAGGATTCAACAGCAAAGACATAATTTGATCAAGAGACATCTGCACATCTGCTTTTCAGTTCTTCCCCTTACAGAGGTTTAAACAACACAAGTGACCACAGAAAGGAAGTTACTACATATCACAAAATTAACCAGTATTTGAAGTCCACAGAGATGGGAGAGAGTGATGGGGACATGAAGGAAATACGGCAGAAGGACTCTAGTTTTCAAGGACTCCTTTTCTGCAATTGTTACAATTGTGAACTGTAGCAGAGATGCTTAAAACCCTCCACACCGGTTTGCCTAAATTAGGAGGAAAAAGACTGACTTTTCATCTATTCTTAGAGCAGTCAGCATGCCTGTGTTTAGGAATTTCCTCATTTTCCCTGTCCCCAAAAAAGTCACGTTTTAAGAAAGGAGAACAAACGAACCGAGAACTCACCAGTAGTGGCAAGAGGTCAGTGCCACAGAGCAACCCTGCAGTAACAGAACCAGCTGGCTCTGCCCACAGCAGGAGCCCCACAAAGCAGGAGTGCAGATGCACGAGGCCAGAACACAATTCCTCGATGGAACATTTTGGTCTCAGGTTGTCAGGCTCATAATAATTTCTTAGAATTATGAAAGGCACCTTGACCCCAGGCCTTTCACAACCGGTTTTTAAGTGCCTGATAAAAGGCCCAGCAAAAGTGAACAAGCCCTTTCATCAGGGATCCACAACGGACTCTGGGCTCATGAATTAACTGCAGCTTTATGAGGATGGATGGACAGGCATTGGATTAGCAGAGCATGGCTGGTTAACAGACACAGACAACACACAAGATAATAGGGTAGGGAGAAGAGACCCTTAAGGAAGATTTAGTGATAGCTGCTTGATACTTATCCATGCACAGTGCAAATGGGAGTCCCTATTCCCCTGAGCCATCAGAGGATTGTTACTGTATGCTGGAAGGAATGGAAGGACAAGGAAGAGAAGGAAGGAGAACTGCATTCAGTCCTGTAAGAGGTACAATGTTAAAAGCTCTCGTGTCTCATGACAATCCAGGTACTGACTGGCACAGACTAGCAGCCACTTAGTAAAAAGTCCAATATGGAACTGACATGTGCTAGACGTGGAGCAAAATCATGTCTCTCCACCCACTCTTTTTCCCTTTTGGAGAACAGGAATATTTCTGTCCTACTCCCCTTCTCTTCACAGCCTCTGTAGGTTGAGATTTAGTGCTTTTAACATGTTTTGTGATGAAAGCAGACAGCAAGAGCTGTGCCTGCCTTCACTTTCCTAAACACCATTGCCCCTGTGCCATCAAATCTCATTGGACTGACTTACACAGTCAATGTTATCCGACATATTCAGGATGATATAGTTCTTTCCTGCAAGGTTGCTCCAGTCTTTGCAGATCACCTGGAGAGACAAGACAAAGACAGCTGGGTTCAGGTGTGAATGTAACTCTGTTGCTGAAAGCACAGTGTACACAAGTGACAGGAGTGAGGTGCTGTGCCATACTCCCAGAAGCACTTCTCAAAGGATGTGACTGTCCTTTAACTCTCTGTTCTAAGGAGGAATCACCATTTCAGTGCTAACATAGAACAGGGACAAAGTTATTCTGCCAGCTTGTCACAGCTCAGCTTGACCTTCCACATCTATCCAGACTTAAGGAGAACACAGGTTCTCAGTGGAAAGCTCTGTAGCCTGCAGCCTTATCAGCACTTAACACAAAACCTAACCAGGAGCCTCTGTGGTCCTTAAACAAACTGGTGAGACAGGGCAGCACTTTGCATGCAGGATAGGATGCACAGAGGGACTGAGTCACTTGCTCAGGCTCCTGAGTACCATGGGGCAGAAAGCAAAATTAAAAGCTTTGCTTGGTACTTTCTCACCAGTCAGCTCCTGCTACATATCTTCTCTTAACCTGCTGCCAGTTTGCTGGATTCAGGAACTGCAGTTCACCCCTCCTCTCCCACAGGCTCTCCTAGACTCAACATCCTCACACATAACTGTACCCTGCTCCACCTGCTCTGCATCTGGTCCCTGCAGGCAGCAGCAGCAAAAACAGCACTTTCTTTTCACTTCCTTTCCAGAAATCCTTGGGGCCATGTTTGTCCTGACACTTCCAATAATGCAGGCTGAGGAAACAAGGAGCTTTCTCTGCTGTGTGTGCCCCAGAGGAAAGGTGTTCAGCTTCTGTTTATCAGACGCAAGATTTTGTGCAGCTGGGAAGATGTGAGGGGCCAGGGCTTTCACCAAGGACGATGGAGACCCTTAAGAACTGCTGTGAATAACTCTCCCTGAAAATTCAGTTCCGACTGGGTGAACAGAAAAAAACTACTTCCAGCAGTCAGACTTTGGGACTTAGGTTAAACACTCAGGAGTGAAGTACCCAGATACCCCAGTGCAACCTCCCAGGCCAGCCCCTGCCCCCGGTGCAACCTGTGCCGAGTCCCGGGGCAGCTCTGTCGGCAGCAGGGCCACGCGGGCATCCCCAGCCTGTGGTGAGCTCCTCTCTGCTGCCGCAGCCTCGGTGGCTGACTCGGTGTCATTCCAAACGGGATCCAGCGCAGGCTCTTCACCTCTGTCCCACCGAGACACAGAAGGGGGGTGCTGCTCACTACCAGGAAGAGTCTGGGTGCCTGGGGAGCTGCTTGAAGGTGAGGGTGTCCCCACAGGTCTTTCCACTGTCTGCTCCTTTTCAGTCAGCATCGTGGGCTCCGGCATCTCCCACCCCACCGTGGGCTCTGAGACCTCCTCCCTGGCTGAATGCTCTTCCCCACCAGCCTCCACCGTGGTCTCTGCAAGCTCTGCTCCTGTGGTAGCCACAGTCAGCTCCGAATCTGCTCCCCCAACAGCCCAAGTGTCTCCAGTTGTCACCTCAAAGAGTTCTTCTGAATCACTGGGAGATCTCGCAGCAACTGTCATAGAAAAAGTAGAGGGCACAGGTAGAAGACCTGGTCCCATGCTGCTCCCAAGGTCTAAGCCTGGAGAAACAGAGTCCTCTTCTTGGCCTCCTATGGCTGCCTCAGTCACAACACCTGGCCTGGCAGAGGCTGTGGAAAACAGAAGGGAGAAGGAGTCCTCTTGGTCCATTGGTTCAGAAGATGGAACCTCTGGTCCAGAGGTCTGGAGGCTCTCCATTCCTCCTCTTGAGTGGTCTATAGGGAGCAGCCCCTCCTCTTCCTCTAGTGTGGAGAAAGGTGTGTGTAAGTCAGGCTCCACAAATTCTGCCGGTGGCTGGGCAGTGGCCATTTCCCAGCTGTCTACTTGTGTCCCATTTCGTTTCAGCAATGCCTTCTGAGATGAAGCAGGAAAGGTGTAATCTAAAAAGAGATCCAAAAGACTTCATGTTACATCTGAAGTAAGAACTCTGAGAGGCAGAGAATATCCCATTATATGTGTCCAGCCACAGGTGGAAGTCAAATGGCAGAGACCCTCCAAGAGCAGGTAGCCTGCCACAGCAAAGAACCATCCCATCCAGTATGTGCACTTCTCCACCTACCCATCCCATTGAACCCATATTCCCAAGGGATAATTTCCATGTTTGTTCTCTCCACATCTGTCTGTCCATAGGCACTTTCTCAGACAATAATAAATAACAGTTTTGACACCAGGCATCTTTAAGTTGAGGTTATGAGTGTTGGGAATCAGCTGGAACCCAGAGATTCATTTCAGATGGGATTGAGAAAGATATAGGGTGGTAGCAGCAGTCAGCCACAAGCTAAATGGGAAATACTACAGAAGAGGAACTAAAGCCCAGAAAAACAAATCCTCCTTCCTGGCACACCCAAGTAACACCATCAAACCCTGAATCGACCTGGGCATATTTGAAATGCAGAATTTTAGTTTGTACAGCACTTCAGAGCAGAAAAGTCATCCCACAAACATCTGCATTAGTTTTGCTTTGCTACAGCAGCTGAATCTAACTCCCCTCCCTCCAACTACAGGCCCGGTTGTTCTGTGGCTCTGACCACGAATGGAAGTGTTGTTGCTAGACAAACATAGATGCTGAAGGAGATGCAGCTCACAAACAGAAGGTCAGAGCAGCCTGGGGTTTCTTCTGGAAGCTAACAAGGAGCTGGGGATCCAGGAAAAGGAAAGTGTCTGTAAGATCAGATATGTTTAGCTCAGAGTGGCAGGCACAAATCCAGCAAGCATAAATCAACCTTCATCTTTCTTGAGAAACTGCTCATACCCACAGAGTTCTGTTTCAGGAGTCTGAATCCCAATTAACTCCCTTTCTGCCCAAGCCAAGCACAGCACATTCTCACTGAGAAGGGAAGGAAGACGATCCCTTCCCAGCCAGAAATGAGCCCCCTGCTCTGTCTATGGTTATTAAGTAAATGACTGTCTGAAATTCCCAAGGCTCCCGTCTCCTCTCCTGCCTGCCAAAGCAGATGCTCCACTGAGCACAGTGGGCAGCAGCTGTCTGGATGCCTTACAGAGATCTGCACAAAAAAACTCCACGCATCCCTGACTCCAATCCATCGCTCACTGCTGCCACAATGGGTGCGAGCTCCCAGGCAGAGAGGGCCATGTCAGCAAACACACCCATTGCTCCGGGTATTCCCTGGCAGTCAGGACTGCCCATGCTACTCCTACCCAACCCTCCTGAGCAAAAAACACACTGTTCCATCCACACCAAGCAGGAGGTGTAAAGATCCTCCTGCTCAACTGCCAAGTGGATTCCCCAGCCCACAGCTCATCCCCTTTATGGTGTCAGCAGCTCTTCCCAGATGTTGCCCAAAGGTGAGTGTTACCAAGTTGCTGACCTTCAGAGCCGTGATGTGGAGACTGGCTCCTAGTTCTGTCTCCAAAGAGGCCCCTGGGATTCACTGTTCAGGGCAGGCAGAAGTCACGTTGCTTTGCTGCTCTGTCTCACTAGAGAGCACCCCCAACTGACAACCCATCCAATTACTCTGGTTTTAAAAGATTTTTGCTTCCCAACAGCCAGCTGGTGATGCTTTCTCATAGGCCAAGGAGGCTGGTAAGGGCAATCAGCAGCAGCACAGACCAAAGAAAACCCATCTCTCCTCCACTGCCTGGCACTGGTCTCCCCAAAGGCCCATACCAACAGGTAACATCCCAGTGTCTGCAGACATGGTCCCTGCCTTGCTGGATGGATGGCAGCAACAGCCACAGGCCATGGCACTGAGGAGGTTTGGGTGGGACTGTCCTCAGACAGATAGTAAAGCTTAGTGCCTCTCCCAGGGCTCTGCTACTCCTCCTCCTCCTCACGGATAACTCAGGGTTTACACTAAGAACCCCTCTGCCCTGCTATGCCATGGGTGAAAAGTGAGGGGTTTGCCCTTTTTAACAAGGCCCTGTCAGATGAGATGTTATTTTCGGGTATCAGTGATCCAATCTGCCGCCTCCTTTGCCTAAAGACATTCTAAGATATTCTCCACTCCTTTGCACCTTCCTCTCTTCCATATCCTTCTTTCCACCTGGAGCAGAGCACGAACATGCAGGCAGATGGGCACAGCAAAAAAACAAACCACGAAAAAGCAGCGTGAGGTTTGTCCCACAGGACTAGAAATGCTCCCAGCCTGTCAGCTCTCCTTTGAAGTCACACACTCAACCTTTCCTTAGAGTGCTCTGTCACAGATTAGTTGGCTCCCGTGGGGGAAAGCCCCGCATGGTGCAGCTGTGCCGCCTTTCCACCAACAAGATCTAAAGATCTCGGAGGAACTGCCACCTCTGCCATCTCTTCTGGGCAAAGTTTAGGACTCATCCCACTTTATCCCAGCAGACTTCTATCTTACAAGGCAGCCAAAGATTGAAACCTGAGCTGCTTCTCTAGGCCAACAAATCAACAGGGTAGAAGCAGACACAGGAATCCTCACACTTGCTACTAACTGGGTTAACATTCCCACCTGTCATCAGTTTCCCCACTGCCCTGCATGTTAAGCTGGGAACATCCTTCCATCTGGGTCATAAGACCCCACTGATTAGAAACTCAACTCCTCTTAAATCCTGAGAGGGCAACTACTCAGATTCCAATAGGGAACAGTGAAACTTGAGGCATAGGGGTGCTGGATTGTGCTCCTTAAAACATGGACCTCTCCATATAGCCCAGTTACCAAAGGTGTTCAATCCCTTCCCAGGTTTAAGAAAGATCACAGAATCATCAAGGTTGAAAGAGACCTTCACAATCTAGTCCAACCATCAACCCAGCAGCACTATAATCATCCCTAAACCATATCCCCAAGTGCCACTTCCAGATGCCAGCTATGATGAGTCAATCCTTCCTTCCAGACTCTTCAGCTAGACAGTTCCCATCTGGAATCAGCTCCTCCTGTCTCACTAACAAGGGCATCTGCCAACTTCTCAAGATCAGGTGTCTTTAAGGCACTCGTATTTTCTTTTAGTTTACACCCCTCTTCTATGTTTTGAAGGAATTTTTGCACCCTGTCCATCTCCCTGGTATGATCTCAGCCCCTAAGCTGGTCCCAGCACATTCTTCCCAAGCATCTCTTCCAGCGTTCAGGTAGCAGTTGCCCTTCAGCAAGTGGTTTACAACCCCCTTGGCCCACCTGGTTGTTCTCTACCTTCAGCAGACCCGATACACCAGGTTCCCATGCTCTGGGCATATGGCAGTGCACCCACAGACCTTCCCACCTTCCCATGCCAGTGCCATCCACTTCCCTTCTCACCACTTCTGTGGGGAGAAACAGCAACCACAGAACACAGAGGCAGAGAGACACAGAAGCCTGTGCTCCTGCTGCAGAAATGGGACAGTCTTCTGCTGAAGGAGACAGGTATTTTGGAGCTGGCTGCAATGCCAGATTTCCCTGACCTGTTTATCAGCTCATCTAATTTCAAGGGGGAAGCAGAGTTCTGCCCAGCCCAAGGATGCCCGAGGAGGGAGGAGGTAGTAACTGCACACGTCATCAGCTCCTTCCCTGCCAGGGTCTGCTGCCTCCCACCCAGATCAGCAGTACGCTGGAGCACAACAGGAGCTCGTGGCCACACACAGACATGGCACGTGCCCCTTTCCCACCACAAACAAGAGCAGCCAAGCCACAGTGGAGCCAGCCTGACCACAGCAGGGGACAGCTCAGGAGAACCAACCACTGGAATGATGAAACTGTCCCAGCACCTCTGGCAAACAGCCTAGCAGGGATGGACCAGAGGAGTGCAGCAGGCAGACACAGCTCTACATCATGTACCCTCCCCAGAGCTTCTCAGTCACAACAGCCCCTTGGGAGTCTGGTTCACTGATATGAAATTACACACCTCTATCTCACCTCTTTGCCACCACATCCTTAGCTTCACCCCTTAATGCTTTCCATCAGTGGTGATATTATGCATATTGCAGCATCCAGCTGCCTCCCACACTCCCCCAGCTCTTCCCTTCCGAGCTCTCTTACAAAAAACCCTCAGGCAGTATTTTTTAAGGAAACCATCTTTCACAGCCTTTCTAAGTCTTGCCCTTTGCATCTCCCAGCAGACCCAGGTCTGGGTCACACAGATCCATTTCCTTTCCCTGGGGAGATGATTTTCACTGGGAGAGGTGAACATGAGCTTCAAACCTCTGCAAAAGCCCCCATTCAGGCAATGTCCTGCTTCCTCCAAAATCAATACCAAAACTTCCCTGACACCAGATGGGCCAAGACATGGCACTGTGCCAAAGCACAGTTCCCCAGCCAGACATTTAATTCGTTACATTTCTACTTCTCCATCATTCAGAAGACCTGGTCTCAGTTACTGCCCTACAAGTCTCCCTACCCTGTATTTGCTATAAACTGTTTAAAGCAACTGTGACAACTCAGTAAGAGGGTGATCCTCATTGTTTTTAGTACACATAACCTGACCATAAGGTGTTTATTGGATTAAACTGGAAGATCATGTTAACCAGTGATTGAATTACTGATAACTAGAAGGTACTGTAATAAAGACAAGACCATTCCTGGGCTCCAATCACAACACAAAGCATCATTCACACTAAAACATTGTCAACTTTGGGAATCACAAGGTGCACTCTACTGAAAATGCAGCCAGGTCTGAAACTGTGTCTCCCCTCTTTTTTGCAGCACATAACAGTAAGGCTTACTGCAAAAAAGTTATACTCCAGCTGATTGAAACCACAGGGGGATTTCAAAGAGGCAAAATACAATTACTGGTGCTGGAATTGAGCCAGTTGGGCCTAATATACTAATCTTCCAGAAGAGCTAGGAGAGGTTATTATTATCTGCAACTCTAAGACAAGTCCACACATACAAAAGAGATCACAGGCAAAAGAGAAACCCAAAGTAGCAAAGTGATTATGGTTGAATTTGCTTAAGACACAGACCAGCCACCAAGGAGTACAGCTGTTCCCAAATAGCCTCATACCTCATTCCACCTCAGAACACAGACTGCAATAAAGGCAGAAAAAGCCATCCTCACTCAGCATGGTCAGTCAGGGATAGCTGCACCAGAGTAACACCCTGCCCAGAGAAACCCTGTGTCACGGGTCAGCCTTTGGCAGCAATGTCCTGGCAGAGCTGGCTTGTCCCAAGACACATCACCCGTGTCCCTGTACACTAAAGCAGGGCATGAAGAAGAGGCATCCCAGGAGCTGAGCTAGGGCAGGTGGCTGCTCAGCACTAAGCTGCTTATGGAGACAGTCTTTACCAGGTGCTTCATTTCATTAATGCTTGGCTTGAAGATGGTATTAAGAACTACAGATCTGCTGTCAGTCTGGATGAAGAGGAAGTAGATTTCAGTAAGGCTGAGAGATACCAGGATCTCTCTGGCCAAAGGCAAGTAATTCATCATGGAAAGAAGTGAATCTCACTATCAGAGAAGATGGAAGGTATTTTATTCCATTAGCTGGTCAGAAAACTTACTTTTTCTTGAATATAGTCTTTCTAACTTGTCTGTCCCTCTATCTCTCATCCTAAATCTCCTGGGAATCCCTTCTGCTAATTACTATGAATAATTAAAAGATTACAATTTCCTCCCCCATCCCACAAAGCACCACATGCTGTCCTAGGAAATCACCGATCTATAAGACTAGATTTGATAACTCCCAGTGCAGTCATCCCTTGGTCTTCAAGTGCCTTGGAGCTAAAAGAGCAGTCCCTGGCTGTAATGAAGTGAGCTTCATGCCAGCCCACTGTAACACTGGAGAATGGGGTGATGCACTCCAATCCTTGAGCACTCAGCTGCTGGGCAGGGGAGGAGAGGGACTAAGTGCCCTCAAGCACTAGACATTCACAAGTCTTGGGTCTATTTTCAGGAGCCCACCCTTCCCAGCAATTAATGATTAGGCTGCCTCAGACTTGAGCCTTCGCTGGAAGAGAGGAACGTGTGGGGCAGTGCATCCTGACCGAGCCAAAGGAGAGCACTGAGAGCTGCAAACAGGGAGCACTCCAGGCTGGATACACCACCATGTAACTCTTTCACCAAAAACAAGGGATTCAAAGAGACCTACAATCCTACTGACTCCCATCTTCTAGCCCGAAAGCTGGATGAGATGTTTTATCTGTTGCCAAGAACATCTGTGTAACAGCAGGAAACACGGGGGACTGGAAGCCTCCAGGCAAAACAAGATGGAGAAATGGGAAGAAAGGAAAGGAGGACGGGAAGGGCCAGATGCAAGACCCTGCAGATCCACTCTCTTCAGAGTTGATCTGTAGCTCAGGCCGATTTCCTACCCAAAGGTGAAGCAAAACAGCCAAACCCAAACTACAACCAGAAGCTTCTGGGTTCCCTGGAAGCCTGAAGGGATGCAGAAGTAACAGGTCCACAGCTCCACTGCCTTGACTTTTGGCTGCAGTACAAATCACAAACTGCTTCTTTCCATAAGGATATAGCATCCAAATTCCCACCAGACCTAATCCATCTCCTCCACATGTGGCTCCACTGGGTAGCAGCTGTGCATGGGGTGACACACATGCAAGTGCACACTTCTGTGCACCCTCAGACAGAATGAGATCAATGTCAGGGCCCTTCCAAAGGTTGATGTTCACTGATGTCAATATAGAATCACTGTTTCGTGGCATAAATCAGCAAAAGCACATTATTCAGGAGAACCAGAGCCCCAAGGCTGAGCTGTGCTCTGCCACTGGGAGTTTGTTCTCACTTTCCAGTGGACTAACAGGTGGTCCTAGAAATGTTTTCTAGAAATATTTTTAAAGGATGTTTTTGTGCACTTAACCAAAAAAAAAAGCAGCAGCTGCAGGTTGTTATTGCCTTTTAGCTCTTGCAGCCTTGAAGTCACACAAAGGCAGGGCAGTCTCCCCACACAGAGTTCAGATGGAGATAAAAAAAGGAGAGATGGAGATAATTAATACAGCTTTTGAATGGCAGGAGATCTGGCCTATCTGCAAGACCCCCACCAGTTCAGGCCCAATATCTTTACACAAAGACAAAAAGAAGCCAGCACAGGTCTCCTTTCATAGCAGGTAATTTTCTCTCTCTAGGAGTACAACAATCCTGTTCTGTGCCTTGATTGATGCAGTGTTTCCAGTGTGTGCCTGGGACAGAGCTACCAGCTATGCTGGGCCTCACTTCACTGAATGAAATTTCAACATAAGGAAAACTTACACCATAAACTTTTTTTCCTTAAACAGCAGCTGTTTCAAAGTGTTTAAGGGGTTTATACATTGAAAATAACCTAACAGATGTCATCACACAGTTCCACAGCGTATCACATGGCATCTGTCACACATGCAGCATGTAAGTTCCATTGGTTGGGTGCAGCTCTCATACAGAGGTTATGCATGACAGGACAAGACTGCCCAATTTAGGGATGCTATCACAATATCCTTTATTGTAAAATGACACACGGCAGGTTTCTAATTAAATTTTAAGTAGAAATGTGCTCCCAGCTCTTGAATAATTCAAACTGTTCTATTAACCAAGGTTCTGAAATGCCACTGAGACATGAGCTCTGGACACAGCAACTGTCAGGGGAAGAAACAGCACTTGGAAGCAGAGCAGTGGTTAGCTGGGCAGCGGATAGGACAGGGGATGCATAAAGGACAGCTGAAAGAGCACATCTGCTCCTGGAGGAAAGAACTGCAGGCGAGAACGGAAGGAGAGAGCAGCGTGTTCTGCATGCAAATGGGGCGAGGCACGTGCAAGAGGCAAGGCTGGCTTCAGTACCCAGTCATCTCGCTCTCAATGCACAAGCACACGCTGTTCTCCAAGTCACGTCCAGATCTGTGAGGACATGCAGGTGGCACACCAAGAAAAGCGTCGCTGAGGCTGCCAGCGCGTGAGAGCGGCTGAGCCGGAGCGCGGCCCGGGGATGCGCCGGCAGGAACGGCACCAGCCGCCCCAGCACGGCACAGCCGCCCCACGGCCGGGCCTGCAAGTGCCCCAGGGCAGCCAGAGCACGGCCAGACGGGTTTAGCAGCACTGCCAGGGAGCAAAGGGCTTTGGAGACCTAACCTGGGATGGCCCTTGGCCCACATAGTGTGCGCCGTGCCTCAGCGGGCAACCCAAGCCACAGCTCTGCGGCAGCTCTCAGCCCTGTGTGAGCACAGGTGTTTTTTAAGGTCACAGAAATAGGAGTGGAGATAACACAAGACTTGTGCTTTCTAATTGCAGACCTCAGCCAGATCTGCTGAGAGAGATAGTGCATTAGGGAGGAGGGATAAGGCTGAAGCCTGGCCCTTGGGTAACACTTAATACATGTCCCACATGACACTTAAGAGCGGGAGCATGTGAAATAATCTCCTAAGCTACTGGAAACCCTGCAAGGCACCTCCTCCTTCATCCCATCCCTCTCCCCGAGAGCGTCTCAAAGCCAACGAGGGGCTTGGGGAGAGACTACTCAGTTGTGTCAGAAAACACTCCACAGAGGAGAGCGAACACAAATGCCAATGAAACCCATTTTGGTCATGACCTCTCAGGAAGCAGCAGGAGAGGGTAGGCAACAGGGCAGCTACCCAAGGGACAAAACCTGCTGTCGTCCCTTGGACCAAGTCCCCACTGAATCACAGAGTGAGGAATCCAGAATCTGATCCAGGGAATTCAGCTCTGACTTAAATGCTAAGATGGCCTTGATCTCAGTCAGACCCTTGAGACCTTAAAGTTATGCTTAATAGACAGCAACAGAAAAAAGCAAGAGAGAAGAGAGCACAAAGGGGAGAAAGTGAAAGGAGGGCGTGAGGCAATGGGAAACTAGATGGAGGCAATGCTTTTCCCAGCTCATAGCAGCTCAGGAATAAAAGCTCATCTGTAACTTGGCTTCTAAAGCCTGTGCTTGCTCAGGGTTCACTGGGGACACATCAGGCACTGAGGTGAGAAAATAGAGCTGACATTTAATCTCAGGCCCTCTTAGCAAGAGTTGTGTCAAAGCAGGAAGATAGATCCCTGCATCCTTCCACTTCCCCAGAGTCCCTACAGAATGGGAGGAAGAATGGAGTAAAAATATCTTACCTGTTGCTGGTCCCAAGTCCAGGCTGGAGTCGTTGAGCTCCCCCCCATCTTCCCAGAAGTACTGTGGGGGCTGCAAGATCTTGGACTCCTCATTCTCCTCGCTGGCAAAGCCTGACCCTGGAGCAGCATGCAGAGAGCCAGGGGCAAGATCTGGCTCTGCAGCCTCCAGGCTGGTTTGCTCGTGGGAATTCATGGCCTCCAGGTGGGACATCATAGCAAATTCCAGCAGGGAAGTTGATGTGAGGCCATCGGCAGTTGGGTCCTCCGAGGAGGCAAGGCAGAGGCACCAGGTCCCTGTATAATGACAGTAAACACACATCAGAGAGAGGAATGACACCCACTGGGCTTGTCTTCCCCTTGAAGCCTATTCCTGCCAAACCAGCCTGCCCTGAAGATGGGCTGTGCTCTCAGCTGATGAGGAAAATTAGGATATTTTGGGAAACATCCACAAGCACGCAGAGTAGCATTCACATCCAGGAGGAGTCAGTGCCAAGCAATCATCCAGCCTGGGGCACCTCTTTCTGGGGTGATGATTCACCCTCTCAGGGGTGTTTTTGCCTCTGTTAAAGGATGAGGTGCCTTGTTAATCACCCAGCCTGGAGAGGAGGTGGAACGTCTTATACTTCAGCCAGGAAACTCCAGCCTCGTGAAAACAATGACAGTTTCTATCAGACTGTCCTGATCTACAGCTATATTATAAATATACATATAGCAGGGAGACTGATTCAAACCAGTATTATTTACAACCAGTATTAATCATGTTTGAAATCTGTAGGGTGAAAATCTGTTTCCTGGTTTGAATTTCAATGCACTCACATTGTTGGTTTTCATAAGGAAGAGCTGACCCTTACAGGTAACAATCACATTGTGACAACAGCAAACACCTACCTAACACTAACCAGGGAAGCAAGCTCTATTTTGCACTTTTCTTTCAACATTATACTCTTATTATTTCCATTTGAACTATTAGAAGGATTGACTGACATTTCTTGATTCCTAGATGAGACTTTAATTGTCATTTGTGTCAAGGTACATTCACATGCATATTGAACTTCAATCAAAATGCAAGAAAATGGCACCTGGGATTTGGCTTTATTCAGCTCCTAAATACCATTATAAATATGGAAGCATAAGGAAAAAATAAAATTACCAAAAGCTGTTTTACATTTAAAACAGTTTTGTTAAGCAAGCGAAGTAACTACTTTGGGTGAACAGAACCATTTGCTTTACAGCCCTCTATTATTCAGCACATCAAAACTAGAAGATCTCATCCTCTCACAGCTGATTTTTATTCATAGATTAGAAGAAAAAAGGATGCTTTCTTGCTTTCTCAGCTCAGACTCAGTTTCTCAATTGTTAATGAACTAGTCACTGAACTGAACTAATTGAATAAGCTGAAATGAAGACTAATTTGGTATTTTTCTTTGATAACTGATTTTCTAGACAACAGAAATGCAGCAGCTGTAATCCATCTGGACTTCAGTCCAATATCTGATACAGTGGCTCATGCAGAATTACAAGAGACACAAGAAAAGACACCTATTAGCAGGAAAACTGTAAGGCATTGGCTATATAAAAAAATTACAGGGAGGCTACTAGTGGAATTCCTCAAGGTTTGTACTTGGATCTGCTGTTCTATCACATTTTCCTAAGTGACCTTGGAACAAAAAGCAGGAATGTGATAATGAAATTAGCCAAGGACACACAGCGAGGAGACATCCTCACTGCACAGAAAAACCGTGGGTAGAGCTAGGTGATCCTGAGAATGGGAATAACAGAAATATTATGAAAAGAAATAGCATAAAGTGATAAGCCACCCCCTTGAGAACTAGCACAAAGCATTTCTAATACAAGATGGGAAAACATCCATTAGAAATGTCTTAAGAGAAGAAACTCCTGTATTAGGAACAGCTCTGAGATATCACTGGAATGCAGATGTGAAAAATCCTTGCAGAGCTGTGAAGTGTTAGAAACAGAGATTTTTTCAAAGCACTGCTGAGACATCACCTGGGTGCTGCACACAGATCTGGATACACGTGGCCTGAAATGATTTAAGCAGAGCTGAACTGCCTTCAGGCAAGGGCACAGACGAGGCAACCTCCTGATGTTGCTACCCACCACTGTGCCCTACAACTCCACACCCCAGAAGCACAGACCCAAATCAGGGCAAGTGCTAAGATGAGCTATGGGCCAATGGCAGCTGGGTTGGCCCTGGTGCATTCATTCAAAATGCTGGCAAGCTGGCACAGGAAGTTTGGGAGTTGCTGCTCACCTGACAGACTGATTACCAAATCTGTCCTGGGAATACTAGAAGCCAGAAATGCATTTCTTAAGTCTTATGCCTGCTCTGACCCTCTCCACCTTCCTCCACTATTCTCTGAACTCAGCAAAATCCAATATTGGTTACCCTTTCCCATACACACTTGGGCCAAGCTTCAGCACTTCTCAATCTTGTTTATTTTGCCCTATTGATCCAAGGCAAGATCAGCTGAGGCCTGAGCAGCAACAAAAAGGGAATGGCAAAAGAGGCAGTGAATCAAAGGGGAGGAAAGCTACTGCAGCATCACAGAGCCAACCAAAACACCTCAGGCCATCTCTAGGGATGCGCCAGCTCCTGACCCACGCACGAACAGTGAAGTCCACAGCTGGAATCAAGAGCTCACACATCCCCTGTGCATGAGCATGGAGCTGGGAAGATCTGGCCAGGACAGCCCCGTGCTGATTCAGGGGTGCTCAGCAGGCTCCAATGTGAAGTTCCCCTGCTGACAGACGACACCTGCATCACTGATGGAGCAGCCCACCAGAGAGAACACTTGTCTTGAGGGTGCTTACAGCTTAAGTAAACATGACAGAGAGCAGTGAGGAAAAGAAACATTATTCTCAAAGTTATCCAGCAAAGGAGAGCAGAAGGATAGCAAGAGACTATGGCAGGTCCAAGGCCATATGGAATATTTGGTTTATATGTGACTGCAACACTGCTGGATCCTGAGCAAGCTCTTTATCCAGCCCAATGCCTCAGTTTCCCCTGATTCTCATTAGCAGAGACATAGCTGATGTGGCACCTCAGCTTTCCAGCCACGCTACAAAGCACTCCCCAGCAGCAAGGCAAAGCTTCAAAATGTACCTCTGTGCCAGCATCTACACTGCCTCAAACCTCTTTTCCATCAGCTACACTCTGTTTGGGCTGCCTACAGAGCTCAGCCAGAGCCCATCCCACCCTTTCTACAACAAATCTCATGGCAGGTGAACCTGGTAATCCAGAGAGCTATTTCCATCCATGTGGGAAGCTCAGATGCTGGAGTTTGTTTACTGTCCTTTAACTCTGAAGTGTTTACCAGTTAAAACCCCCTAAGCTGCATTATCTGGTTTACTGGGATGCTGCGCTTTCCTCAGGCCAAGATAAAACTACATCACCTCATCCCTAAGAATGAGTCATTCACAGCCTGAGCAAGACAGGTGTCTCCTGGGGCGGATGTGAGTAACACCGTGGGGTCTGATCTACAGGCACAGGATGCAGAGACTGGTCTGGGGGAACCCTCTGTGCCAGCACCAGCCTGGATGCCCCAGGGCTTAAAGAACCACCACACCAGGGTACAAATCAGTACCTCTCCCGACACCATCCTGACACCACTTCATTCATGCCTTCTGCACCAGCAGCAAAACCCCAAAGGCTTGGGGTGCCAAAAAGCAGCCCGAAGATTTGCCATCTTCCTCCTCTCTTTCAAGCCTCTCATAAAGGAGCTCCACGCAGCTGTCAACTCCAAGGCAAAGAAAGAATCAAAGCATGAGCTGAGCTGGGAGGCAGGGGAGCACAGCTGAGAGAGGAAATCTAATGCCCAAGACCTCAGTTGCAGGCCATTTTCCTCCTAGGACGGGTAACAGGGATTAGACAACTTCTACCAGCCATCAGTCTCTCAATTCTGTATTCTAAAACGCAGATCAAGTGATAGGAATAAAGAAACAAATTAATAAAGACCTGCAACTGTAGATGGGAGGGAGCAGGGAACGGAGCCAGGGCTCACCAGCTGCTTCAATGGGGCGTTTGTCTCTCATTTCTATTTTTGCGGCACCTCTGCGTAACCTGGCGGAGATGAGGCTCTGCATGCTAAAAAGGGCAGCCAGCCTTCGGGGAAACAGCAGGGCTTCAACACGGGAGGAAAAACCCTCCCAGAGCAGACAGAGGAGGGGCAAGAAAGGAGGGAAAGTGGGAGAGGTAGATTGAGAGGGGAAAGGGAACAAAGGCGGAGAGCACCAAAACCAGGATGGGAGCTCCTGCGCAGGCTGCGCGCTGTCCTGCTGCCAGCATCCACAAAGGTGACATGTGGAGGCAATGCAAAAGATGTTTCACCTCTATAAGGAGCAGAACGGGGCGATTCCAACAGCAGGGAATCATGCTGCAGTGTTCCCTTTCTGAGGCTGCTGAAAAAAAGCCAGCCAGGAAGATACAGATGAAATGAGTTTGCTAGTGCTGACCCCACTGACCCCTCAGAGAACAGTTCTAAGTCAAACTGGGGAAGCTTGCTCTGTTCAGCTCAGCAGAGGATCCAACACAAAGCCCCAGACAAGGAAATGAGGGAGTTTCGCTCAACAACAGAAAAAAAAAACCAAAAAACCTGAAGAAATACTATCTGCCATCCTTCTCACAAAGTGCTGTGAATATGAGCAGTTTCACAATTCTAAATAATTCTAAAAGAATCCCGAAGTGTTTTCTACATTGGCTGATCACTTCATCCCTTTGCCACAAAGCAAATCACCTCTGCATGGGACAGGGCAGCTATTTAAAAGCTCCCAACTGGCCTATTGAACAGGACTAGAAATGAAAGAGGAAATAAGTCATTTTCGTGTCCAGCTGAAATGAGAAGAGGGATTTGGGGAGCTGAAATGGAATCTGGCAGTAACTGAGTCAAACAGCCTTTAAAAATTTTTTTCTTTTTAATTAGTAACAAGCAAATCTCAATTTCTCTCCAAGGAAACACACAATCATCTCTTAAGATGTCATCACATCAGCTTGATCTATAGAGGGGCTGGAGTGCTCTTCAGTTTACCCAACAGGAGGTTGGTTTTGCCTCTCCTTCCTGAGTGTTGTGGCTACACCATGGAGGCAGGATCAGCCTGCTGAAGAGAACTTTGCCTGAGGCACACTCTGACTTACCTGTCTGTCACCATCAACTAGCAGAGCCTGCACACCCCACCCAAGCACACTTGCACAATGGGTACCAGGGAGGGAGGTCAGAGCATGGTGGTATTGCCAACGAAGCAGCTGCAAGAATGTCCATCTGGCCCTGACACTGCAGACCTGCCTCGCAAGCCCACCCCACACCCAGGAGCTACCCAACAGCGTTATTTCCTAGGAGAGCTGGGTCAGGAATGGGTCATTTACTGATAATCGGTTAGGACAGAAACACAATGACCAGATGAGGGAAGCATCTGCCAGGGATATTCCCTCCCCCAGGCCACTGTGCCTGGAGAGGCCAGGGAGCAAGGCCCAAGGGCAGACAGGAGAGAGGCCCCAGGGAAGAATGGTCAACGGCACAAACCACTTCCAGAACACAACAAAGTGCAGGGTAATTTAAATAACAAAAAAGGATCCCAACCATGGCCAGTGGAGGAAGAGATGGAAATGTTGTTTGACTGAGGGATGTCCAAGCTGATTCCCACACAGTCACCTGGAGCCTCTGCACTCCAAACCCTCAACAGCTTGCAGAGGGAAGCATATGGGATGACTGTGTATCAAACCAAGTTCTTTTGGTGCTCATTCAGACTTACAGATCACAACTGTTGTGGGACACAGCACCTAAGAGAACTCTGCCACTCCAGCTCCCACACAGCCTTATTGCTGCTCTCCCACACTGCACTAGACTACTTAGACATCCAGCCACGGCCCGAATCTCAGAGATCATTTCCAATTGGGGCTTCAGAAAACAAGATCAGACTGCTATCCTCCTCTGGTACTGCCAGCAGCCAGGTCCCTTACTGAGTGTCCTTCTAAAACCATCCACCTTCCTGTGTCTCCAGCGTATTTTAGAAAGCAATAGGAAAAGCACGTGGTCTGCAGGGAGCACATACCTACCAACCTACACCAGCAAGAGCAACAAGGCACAACGGAAGAAGCCCTTGCAATGGGTCAGCTCTTTAGAAGGATGTTGTGCCAGCATCTTTCAGCTTTTACAGTTCCTTACAGCAAGCATAATGAGAGCTCCAACACCCAGCTGCAGGGAGTTCGTGTCTGCACGTACTGGGTGGGCACTACCTCACAAAGAACTGCCACCATCTGCTCCCTTGGTATTGCAGCAGAGGACATCCATGGCACGCAGGCCCAGGTATACCCATGGGAAACAGCAAGGCACTGCCAGGGGATACACCTGCTCTTGCAGTTAATTTCAGATGTGCCCTTTGTCAGCACTAGGGGACAAAGGGTGTCCAGGGGTGTTGGGCATCCTCATCCCAGCACCAAGATGTGTCAGGTCTCCTGTCCTTAGGATCTGTAACATCCAGACTGCTCTGAAGACCTCCACCCACTTGCACACAAGAGACTCCATGCAAGCAGGTCACAGACACTTCAATATGCCTGCCTGTCCTCCCCGCTCTGCTCAACCATTCATGCCGGGAGTCACAGCCTCACTTGGTTTCAGTCTCCCAGACTGTTTGCTTTCACTCCCTCCCCAGATTGTCTCGTAGCCTTCACACCTCCCTCCTCTCTGCTGCAACGTCTGCTCTCCTCCACAATTCCTGCTATTGACAATGGCAGATCCCAGCTCAGGGACAGGGGAGATGCAGCCCCTGGGAAAACAGCATCAGGTAGATAGTTCTACACAGTAGAAGTGAATTTTCTTTCCTCAGTTATCTTTCATAGGCCTCCTCAAATGGCCCACAGACCCCCAGGGATTAACAAGACCACAGGATGAAAGCCACTGATCTAAGAGAAAAACCACAGCCCGCAGACTTCTTTGCCCTCTCGCAGGCCCAAAGCATTTCATCTGTCTCACCAGGCCTGTGCTTCCTCTTCTCACTCTGTTCCTGCCTGGACTACACACCCCAGAGTGCTCACTCTGATTTCCAGCACACCAAATAAAGGCTCATGCCTGCTGCTTCTGCAAAGCCTCCCTGCCCAGGCGAGCAAGCAATACTTCAGGTGCCTTCAGACGTGGTCGCCTGCCAAAATGTAACTGAAACCTTTTGCACCCCAAAAGGTCTTTAAATCCCCTGGCACAACACTGAGTGCAAAATGGTTACAACTCCATTCCAGCCCCTGCAGCAGAGCAATGACAATCATCCTGCCACACACTGCACCTCCAAGAAGCTCCACTCTCCAAACAACCTCATGTATCCTAGGCAAAAAAAAAGCTCATGTAAAGGTTTGGTGGACCCAGGGCACATATATGGGTTCTGACTACCTTCACAACACCAGGCAGGACAAGAAGAGCCTCCAAATAGAGGGAGGGCTGCAAAGCTGGTTTCCCAGCACTAATAAATTGACCCCAACCAAGAATGTACATCCAAAGCCTGGTAACCACAACAGGGCTTCATCAGGCACAGGAACAGTCAGGGACTGATCTGAGCCCCAACAGAGTGTACCCTCCTTGCCAGCATCCCTGGCCCTCTGAACAAACCAACACACGTGTTTTCTTGGCCTCGGTGCAGGCTGTGCTTGTGTGGCTGACAAATAGCCTCTCTCCATTCTTTTGGGATTACGTGTTTCAGTAGTGCCCTGGTTTCGACAAACAGCCAGCAAGAATGAGGAGCCAGTTCACCCAAGCACTAACTGCGAGCCGTGATGCACCTTCCTCCACCCCTCTGCCCCAGCCCTGCAGCAGGACTGTCAGTGCTGCTGCTGCTCGCCCAGGTACCCACAAAATGCCACAGCTTCTTCCCATGCAGAGTGTGTGGAAAAACTTCTGTGCACTCTGATCTGCAGCTCGTCACCAGCAGCTTCCCCTTGAGGGCTTAATGTGGTTATTTCTACCCCTGATGCCTGTAATTAAATGAACATTTCCTTATGGCAGTGAGGCGGCCAAGGAAAAACTGACTACAGGGAATTTTCATTCATCCTGATCTATACTCCCTCATCTCTGGTTTGTTCACACAATGCTAACAAGACATCTTCTAAGCAGGCAGAAAGAAAAAAAAAGCCCTTAAACAGCCCACATGCAGACAACCACCTGGGGAGACAAAATAGGAAGGAGACCCATTCCCTCTTTCTCCCCGTGCATCATTTTTCTGCTTGCAAAACCAAAGGGGCTCAGATACCCTAGAGCCTGGAGAGATGTTTCCACACTCTGCCAACAGACTTGTGCTGCCCAGCAGTCTGATGGGACTCTGATGAGGCACATGTCCCATTTCAGCACATCCTGAAGGTCTATGGAGGCTCCCAGCCCAGGGAAACGTGGGGAACTGCACACAGTCAATCCAGCTCTCTCTCAGGTATTAACTGTTCCTGTCCTGTGGGACTGGAGAAGTGAGGCCAGAGTGCAGTGAGTTATTTCAAACTGGAACTGATCCTGAACCACTGAGCAAAGCTACTAACCAGAATAGAGTTTTACGTACAAATTCCTAGCAGCTTGCATCTCCACTTCTGACCTCCCACCTAGGTAAGAACCCAGTTGTCTAGGGACACCTGGCTAACTGAGTCCAGCCCCACAGTGCTGCCACAGCCCACCAGGATTACAAATTTCACTAGATTAGGAACTGAGATGTCCTTGGGACCTGCTTCTCACCTCCCACCTCTATGCCTCTCTCTGCTAGAACAGCACAGAGGATCACAGGGAAAGCCAAGGACCCAAATCCTCCACATCACCACCAGCTGGACAACAGTACTACAAAGTTTCCAGCAGCCTCAGCAGAATAGGAAGCATCTCCTCCCCTCAGCACAGCAGTACCAGTGGTGGTCCTTTTGGCTGCCACATTTTAAAACCACAATGAGGTCCATGTCCTTCCTGTGCAGAGCAAACATAGCTTTCAAGCTATGGGGATGGGGTCAACCCTTGCTGGCAGACTGGCAGGGTGGGATTGTGGCAGTTTCCCCCCCTCACATCTTACACTCTTCTCTGGAGGAGGCAGAGGTTTGGCTGAATTTGGGGACAGGGGTTTCCTGCTGAGACGTGGCTGAAGAACCTTTGCCAGCTGTGCCCAAGGTTTTCCCTTAGGGTGGACAACCTTCCTGGAGGAAACCACAGAACTGGCTCCCTCTTCAGCTCTGGAAAGACTTATTGCTTCTGTGCCACAGAGCATTGGCACAAAACCCCAACAGGTTTTCAGATCCATTTTGCTCTTTAAGCTCACTATTGTTTGCAAACCTAAAAGGCTTTATCTCTTCTCTTTAGGGAGCCCGAGACAACAGAGACTCACAGCCCACAGACAGATAGGCTCTACAGATGACACATTCCCTCATGAACACTTTCAGGAGATTGGGGTAATAAGAGAGATGTGCCAGGGGACTGGATGTCACTGTATCACAGCTTGGTCGTGCTGGAAGACAGTGAGTGGTTGGTAAATCAGCCCTTCCCTCCCTGACGGAATGACTCAAGACAAAGACTCCTCCACACTTCAAATGTCCCCGTTCAGAAGTCCTGTTCCACACTAACCAGATTTCTGTACAAAGGGATGGATTAGGGAGAAAGAGGACAATCTCAGCCTCATGGGTCTTTGGGGGATCCCTTTGTTGGGAAATTTCCCCAGACTATTTAAAAATAGAAGCAGAGCCTTCATAACTGTTCTGAGTATAATTATTCCTGCACTTAATTGCCTTTCCCTGGTACCGTACCTCTCCTCCAAATTTCAAGAGAAGGCTCTTGGGGAATCGTGGAGCAATTTCTGGTGGCGCCCGTTCTTTGTATCAGTTTCGCGGTAGTTCGCAACAACACCACGACGCCAGACGAAGCCATCGATACCCAAGCGGGCGGTGCGGGGCAGCGCTGCCGCAGCCGAGGCTGCCCCGGCCGGGCCGGGCCGGGACCACCCGCCCCCCGCTGCCCCACGGCGTGGGGGGTCCCCGCGGGTCCCTAGCCGGGTGCCCCATCTCCGGGCAGGAGAGCCGGGAGAGCAACCCACGTGCATGCAGCCCGCCATGCCGGGGGCCCTGTCAACCCCCAGGGTCCCGGGGCACACACCGGCTGCCCCAGAGGGCTCCGATGCCCGGGGTGGGAGACCTGGGAGCCGGCGCAGGTCTCGGTACCGGGGGTCAATGGTGCCTGCGGGGCACAGCGGGGTGATGGAGACCTGCCCGCTGCAGAGGTCCCGGGGCATTGGAGCCACGGTGCATCGCTGTTCCCCGGGCTGAGAGGTGAGCACACCCGCCTCCCGCCGGGGGTCCCGGTGCCCGCGGAGGGGCTCGACACCCACCCGCCGCCCAGCCCGTAGGGATGGCAGCGGCTCCCGCCGCGCCAGCCTCACTCACCGACGGCCAGAAGCAGCAGCAACGCGGGGGCCCGGTGCAAGGGCTGCATGGCGGCGGCCGCTGCCCTGCCGCACCGCCTCTTCACGGGGAGCGGGGCCGCCCCGCCGCCCGCCGGGCTCTGCCCCTCGCCGCCGCGCCCGCCCGCCGCCCGNCTCCGGGGGCGGGGAAGCGGCAGGGGGGTCCGCACTGCCCGCCGGCTGCGCGGACCGAGCGGCGGGGCAGGGGCGGAGCGCAGCCCTTGGTTTGCTCCTAATTTCTGGCTGCGGAGCCACGGCCCCCCCGGGCCGGCGCCCCCCGTCCGCACGTCCCCACACGCCGCCCCCGGTGCCCACAACGAGTGCCGGCGGCGCGGCTGCTTGCGCCGGGCGCGGGTGATCAGCCCCCGCCGCGGGCACCGGGGATGCGCCGGGCCCCGCCGGCGGCAGGGACAGAACCCCCGGCAGGACAGCTCGCTGTCAGCCGCAACACCGGGGCCGGCAGCGACGGCCCCCAAACCAGAGACCTTCCGCATCCCCCTGCTGACCTTTCTTTAGGTGTCCACGGCTGACGGAGCCACCCCTTCTTCCTCATCCCTCAGCTCCCACCTCACTTCATCGCCTGGAAAAAACTTCTCCTGCTGGGCAAATTCATTTCCCCACCTCTGGAGGCCATCTGGTCCAAGCCCCTGCTCAGGTGGGTCACTTACAAGCCAGTTTCCTAGGACCATGACAGGACAGCTTTTGAGTATCCCCAAGGTTGGAGACCCCACACCTTCTCCGGGCAACCTGTGCCACTGCTCAGTCACCCTAGCAGTAGAAATGTGTTTCCTGATGTTCAGAAGGAACCTCCAGTGTTTCAGTTTGTGCCCATTGCCTCTGGCCCTGTCACTGGGCACCACTGGAAGGAAATACAGCCCAGGATACCATCAGTACCTGTGTGGTAAAGGCACATCACTGGCTCACATTTTATTTGGTATTGCCACGACCGTCAGGTTCTTTCCTGCCAAGGTGGTTCCCAGCTGGGTGGCCACAGCATATACTGGCACATGGCATTGTTCCTCCCCAGGTGCAGCCCTTTGAAAGCCTTGTTGAGCTGCAGGAGGTTCCTGTCAGCCCACTTTTCCAGCCTGTCGAGGTCCCTCTGGATGGAAGCTTGACTCTCTGGTTTATTAGCCAGATAAAGATATACAGATAGGGAGCTCTTCCCAGTTCTGTGTTGGGATCCTGAACTCCACCATCTCATGGTCACAACAGCCAAGGCTGACTTTGACCTTCACAGCCCCAATGAGCCTCTCATTTCTGCTTAGTATGAGATCCAGCAGAGCATCTCTTCTTGTTGGTTCCTTTATCACTCACTGCATCCCGAGGCTTGGGGTGTTGCTTGGGCTGTTTTCTGAAGCTGGGTCCCTGTTGGAGCCTCTGCCCTAGCAGGGACAGCTGCTTTCACACCTGCTGGGAAAACCATTCCATGGTGTGTCACCACTATATCCAAGACTGTCACATTGATACTAATTCAGCTGACACCCCCTTTTTCATGCCCTTTTGTGCAAACTGCTGTGTCTATTAAAAAAAAAAATCTTTATTGCAGCAGTTCTTGGGTTTGTAGTTCTTGGAGCAGTTCTGATGGCTGGCACAGCAAAGGAACGCACTGAATATCCTGCCGAAAATCGTTATTACAGCAACAAGACCAACTGCTCCAATTACACTAAATTGCAAATTAAACACATCTTTAGTGGCCTTAGGGCACAACATTACAGTAAATGACTCAAGCAAGGGCTTTGTCAGACAGGTGCCCAAGAAATAAGGCTCAACAGGTCCTGTAATACCGCAGCAGTTGTGAGGGAACACATGCCAGCTCCCTGCATTCAACCCCTCTTGCCAGCTGGATGGGCTCCAGCTGTCCCACTCCCCTCCTGCAGGCCAACAGCGTGTAGCCCCTCAGAAAAGCTGTGCAACTCTTGGTTCAAGGCCACAAATATAATATGACTCCAAACCAAGGGAGCCGAAAGCATATTGGTTCCTTCTCACTAGGCATTCACCCCACGTTTTCAAGTTTTCCTCAGCAGTGGCTAGGAACCTTTCTCTTTGGTTTCAAAACAACTTTCTCATCACACGTTCTAGGAGGACGGGATGTTAAAATCCAACATTGCAAGTTCCAGCTGAGGAAGCAGCTGTACTGTCACAGTCTCACCAAATGTCTTTGTGCTTGCAGTGCTTGTACTGTGTGCCCGATATTCTGCCTCTCCCACACATCATGTCACTGAGACAGAAGGGCATAGGTCTGAAGGGAATCAGGATTTTAAATTCAAACATTCTTATTCCTCAAGTAAGCATTCATTAGGAACACTCCAGAGTCTTTATTTCCCTGTAATAAATTGATCTTTTTTGTTGTTGTTTGAAGAGTGAATCTCCTGAAGGAAAAATTGATGGTATTTTCTTTTTCCCGGCATGAACTTGCTGTTTTTCAGCAACTAGAGAAAGGTGTCAATGTGCCATAACCTGCTGAACTCTGTAATGAAACAAACAGCCACCTGAGGGTACTCGATATTATTGATACTGGCCTTTACAGCTCCTACCAGGCTGGCACTGGCACGTCACTCCTTTGTGCAATTCCAGCCTCTTTTCGTCAGCTCTTTCTTTCCATCATCTGTTCTGGTGCTGCGACTTCCCCCAGCATGACCAGGGCAGGTAACAGACTGGCTGCACCCCTTCCCCAGCATGGCAAGGCAAAGCTGACATGCTTGGACCAAAGTACTGGCTTTTGGCTTCTTTTACACCACATCCATCAAGGGCTCTGAAAGTCCTTTTTATCCCAGAATTAATGCAGCCCCTAGCCCCCACCAAGCAGGAAATGCAGCAGGAACTACCAAGCTGTCGCTTACCCATTAGATGAGATAAAAACACTTTAGTGCACTCAGATTCTAGCCCAGGCATGGCATTTAATGAATGCTCTTGTCATTTTTCACTTTGTTGCTGGTAATTTGGCTGTCTTCGCATGCAGGTGGCTTACTACAAGTGGGTAACTAAAAGCCTTTCAGATCTCCTGACCCTGCCACATCCAGCTCCCAAATCTCAGAAGCTCATGGCACTCCCTGGATTTATTTTGACATTATACATCAATCTCAGACTGAGCAACAAAGAGGGAGTATGAAAGGAGAAGATACATCTTAGGCAAGAAAATTAAATAAAATTAGTGGCAACATCGATCAGCCGGGTCAGTGCTGCCAGTGGAGCAGAAAACAGCTGGCAGAGATGGGTAGCACCCAGTTCTCTTTAAAAAGCAGCACCAACTTCAACGTAGCACAGCCCCTGCATCTCCATTTCACACTCCCTGGAATAGGTACAGCTGGCTTGGCTCTCTTCTGAGGCATTGACAGCTTTATAGTCAAAGGCTTGTCATTTCTCATTTGATCTCCCTCCAGCCTCCCTACCTGGTGTATATTCTCATAGAAACCACTGGTAAAAGAGGCTTTACAATTGCACTAAATGCTTTTTTATATCTGCTTCAAAGCGGTTCAGAAATTTTTCTTGGTATTACCATTATCTGTGATTTTCTGTTCTTCCCCAAAATTGTTCAATTTCACAGTTACGTCTGTTAGGCAGAATCAGAAAGCAAGTGTGTATTTTAGGCTGACAAAACTGAAAATCCTTCTGCTGTCTCCCCCTGTGAGTTACTGTAACAGCTTTTGCCTCCAGGAAATTCAGCCAGCTTTCCCATTTCAGTGTGAGGGTCACATTTTGTTCCAAGATGCCTGCAAACAAATACTACTGAGGTAGAGGAATGAGGTGATAGCTAAGGGAAAGGATTTGGTGCCTGAGACTTGTCAATTAAAAAGAAACTAACCACTGAGTCTAATCTCGAGAGAAATTTAACTTATTTTGAAACTCCACTTGAAAAAAAAAGCAGCAACTCATTAGCTTGAAATATGTTGGTGAGATTTAATTCTCCTAAATACAGCAAAACAGAATTCACCTACAAAAGTGAAAGTGATCTATTGCCTGTGCTCAGCAGAGCAAGAAAGTAAGCAATAAGCAAAACAAATAAACAGTCAGATGTTAAATTCTGGCAGTGTTAGAAAATGCAAGATGTCACTAGTACCAGGAAAAGGGCTCAACCCTTCTTTCTTTGCCCACTGACACTTATCAGGGCAACAAAGGGTGATCTGTGCCCTTTCTTAGATCAGAAGGAAGAAATTGCTGTTCCCATTACCTTGATTGCCTGCTCTTTGGGACAGACGCTGGGTGACACAGCAGGCTTGTGGCACACCATGCAATTTAACACAATCTTCTATCAAGCTATACAGCCTTTTGGCATCTCATCCCTCCAGAAGAGGAAAACTCTGTCTGTCCAGCCCCTCCTTCCTTAGGCACAAGGAAAGACTTAACCTCTCCCTTTTTCCAGAATATGTGAATTTACTTCAGAGCCTCTGACAAGCTTTATATAAGCTCATTTGCTGACTTAGCCTTTTTAATTCTGGGACACCGTGAAACATTTTGACTGTACCAAGCAGGGATGGGTACCTGCTCTATTCCTGCATAGCTCAGGCATGCAGCCATTCTCTGGGCAAAACACAGTTCCTGCTCTCATCCAAAATCCTGCTGGGGAAGATCTATAATAAACGCTTCAAGAGGAGTGACCTGGAGCAACGAATGCCGTCCAGGACAGGCTGTAATTAGAAGGGAAGAGATTCTACTCTGTTTAGAGCCCCAGCAAGATTTTTTATATCAGTTTGAGCCTTTCTTCATCTCTGCATCAGCTTGTTCCCCTTAAGGGACAGCACCCTGCCCACCTGGGACACGGTGCTGCTACCAGCCCTGCTTCTTTCCCATCCCCTGTTGAGAAGTGCAGGGGGAGAACAAGCACAAGTTGTGCTTTACTTTCCCTGTTTCCACATGCCCCTGCTGCCTCCCATCCCTAAAGGTTCGTGTTTCTCTTTCTCTCCTCACCAGAGCGGAGCTGATTGCCGCATTAACAGCCACTCTGACAGCGAACCTCGGCGGTTCCTAGAGGGCAGAGCAGAACAGAGCTATACTGAATTTGATTAAAGGGCCAGAATAACCTTTAACAGAGGCACCTGGGGCAAGGAGGCAGACAGCTCTCCAGCTGAAATCTCACACAGATTTCCTCACAGCCCAGGGGACAGGGCTCCTCACTCGAAGGGAATGGCAACCAGGTCACATTGCTCTGTTGCAGCTGGCGTCCAGAGGGATGGTCTCAGCCCTCCATTTACACAAGTGGTGTCTTCTGAGCTCCCAGCCAGGAAGGAGAAAGGACTACATCTGTTTGGGGCCGTTCACATCATTTAATCTGGGCCTCTGTACAGCTTAGAGAACCCCTTTATCTCTGTGTTGAGCTTATCAACTCAGACACTAAGAAAATTACTTTCTGGAAGGGGTGAAAAATCTGCAGAAGTGAAGATGTCATGAGGGCAGCAAGCCTCAGATCTTCTTAAGCTTTTGACTGGGGCAGAAGGATAAGCAAGATAAAGCCCAGTAAAGTCAAGGGGTTGATGACAAGGCACAGGAAGTTTAGTCTTAGCTCTGCCTGTTTTAGAGATATGACCAGAGCCTGAAGAAGTTACTGGCAAGCCCTCATTGTACCAGGTTTGAGGAGCACACATCAGGGAGCTGAGCACAGCAGCCAGCAGGACAGGCCCCCCAGTACCCAAGACAGATGAGCAGCTCAGAGATGACACCCAGATTGAACCAGAAGTCCAGATCCTCAGAGAAGCTCACAGTGATGAAGCCAGACCAACACCAAACCAGTCAGTCCCTAGGTCAGAGTCAAGGTCTGCTGATGGCAGCCATCACCCAGGAATCACTTGGCAGTTCCATAGTAGTAGGAGATGACCAAAATCAGGAAGGCAGTCCATGGATCACAGCCCAAAGCACTAGATACTTTGAGCAGGCACTGGGAGACATAGACCAGAGCCCACACAGGCCCCAGGCTGAGCTTAAATAGAGCACCGGGCAATAGGTGTGGATAGAGGCCCAGGAGAGCCTGGTCAGGGCAATTAAGGCTTATTAGTACTCTCAGAGCCCAGAGAAATCTCTCCTTGAACACTGACTTAAGCAGGTGAGGGGGAGTTCCTATCTTTTAATAGCAAAGTATCTTCACTGAGTAGAACCCAGAGGTGGTTCATAGCTTTTCATACTAAACTGAAAAGGCTAATGTCATCTTCAGAAAACCCCTTGCTATTTTAATAGCTGACTCAGCTGGAATGTGAGCATGTATTTCCAGAGTGGAGGGATCAGCCTGTACCTGAAGAGGGCTGGTAACTCTTGACTCTGAGGAGAGCCAGTCACTGACTCATGGGCTCCTTTAGTACTCCCACATATATGTTTCTATGGGATTTGGTGGGACTGAAGTTCTTCAGCATCTTTTAGAGAGGACAGTTACTGTCAGATCTTCCTGAGCACTAGATCACCCAGAGAAGAAACTTGGCATTTCCTCTGGGTTCCCCCAACAGCCTTACCTGTCCTTTAGAGAGAAATGACTTGCAAAATGAGCAGAAAGGAGCACAAGCCCTTCCAAGGTGCTTTTGCTGTAAAAAGTGCAGAGCTCAGCAGCCCCTTGAGGCTGCTCACAAATACTTAGTAGAGGCCAAGGGGCATGTTGGATGGCTGGAATCCTTGGCAGAGAAGTGCTCCATGATAATGGAGACATTAAGTCTGTGATGGCAGCAAGAACTGCATAATAGATGCAAAATACAGCAGAAGCCTGATCCAATTTTGGCTCTGTCTTGTTAAGTAGAAAAGTATTTTAGGAGATGGAAAAATACTAGGAAGTTCAGAGTGCATCCTCGCTGCAGCACAGTAGGAAAAGTAGCTGTTTGCAGTGACTTACCTGTATCTGTGGATACACATCTGCTGTAAACGCATTCCCATACTGTCTTCACATGCTGGAATTCAGGTGAGTTGAGGTCAACAGGGCAGAGCTGTAAGCACCTGAAAAAGCCCCCCTGGCTGCACTGCAGCTGGCTGAACTGCACTAGAATGGGAAGATGCCACTATCCAACACAACTGCTGCATCCTGAGCACCGCTACACTGGGAAAGTTCCTGTCAACCAGTTCCCAGACAGCTCTTTAGGAAACACAGTGAAGAGGGACAGAGAAGGTTCCAGCCAAGGTCTAGCATGAGAAACACTGCTGCTCCAGAAATGCTGAATATGCTAATTTTTCCAAGAGGATCTGGCATTAATTGGGGAAAAACACACATTACTGAATGTAGAACTTCACCTATTCAAGGGGCATCTGCCGTTTGACAGGCAAACTCAGAAACAACCAGTGGCACACTGGATAAGCCCATCACTTGCAATTGTAGTGTGTTGGTTTAGGATCACAAGAAAGGCATAAGCTAAACTCTGCCAGTACAAATGAAAAACCTTTTCCTGCAAACTCTATCTCTCCCCTTTCCCCAGCTCACATATGCTGATGGATTAGCTGGTATCTGCAGGCACTTGCTCATACACCCCAAGCAGGTGCACTGTTTGTGTGTGTTGTGTGTTTGCTCCGTGCTGAGCTAAGGTCAGCTTATTATGAGATGCAGAGAGCCCTGCTGCTCTCTCAGGAGGTTGCATGCAGCATGTTCAGATTAAACTGGATCAGGATCTGACCCATCATGCCCTTTTCAAATCCAGCTGCTCTTTGAAGCCAGACTGACCCAGCCTTTGCCAACAACCACAGTCCCAAGGGGAAGATGACCGCAAGAAGGGACGCTGCTTGTCTCCATAAAGCCCTGTCTCCTTTACAAGGAGCACCTTTGTTATCTTCCATCTGAGCCCAGGCATAGCCCGCTGTGAACGGACCTCACCTCCTCCAGACTCTTGCCTTTGCCCCTGGCTGCCAGAGGAACTGTGCAGTTTGATTCACAGCAGCAAGAAGCCAAGTGCACAAGCTTGGCTAAACTCAAGGTTGTCAGGGGAGCAACTCCTCATTCCATGAGTGTGGCTTGGCTTGCCGAGCTCCAGAGCCCTGCAGCAAAATCCTCACAATGTTCAGCAGGACCAGGGCTCCTGGCAAGGCAGTCCCTGCTCAGAGCAGCATGTTTTCACCCGCCTGCACCCCTCTCCAGACCAGACACCTGATGCTGTCAACAGCCAAAGCTTGCTCCAGGGAACCTGAAAAGCTCAGTGGCCGTGAGAGGAGGAACATGCCTTCAGACTGGCATTAACACTCCAGTGAGCAGCTGATGCCAGCATTAGCGAGGGCGCAGCTGCAAGAATTCATTGCGCTGCTGGATGCTGGCAACACAATGGTGGGAGGGCACGACTGCCTTTGTGTTGAAGATTTGGGAGGCAGTGAGCAAAATGACAAACAAGTGGCTCCAAAAACGGCATCTCTCTGTTGCCACTGCTCACTTCATGTGCCAGGTGAGGTGGCACAGGAGGCAGGAGAAAGCTGTAGGACAAAAGTGAACGGTGCCTATCAACAGCCCTGTCCAGCAGCAGGGCAAGGAGTTGGGAAAATCGGGAGTCCCACCCTGTTCCTGCGTATCTCCTGGTTTGCAGTGACATGTTTGGCCACCTATTTAACTGCAGGTCGCTATAGGCACAGCAGAGGCTTCACAAGGTTGCAAGGATTTATGAAGTGTTTTCTGTTTCTCCAGTATGACACAGAGCCTCTTCCTCCTCCTGCACCCAACATTCATTGACATGAACACACCAGTTTGCTTGACAAGCTTGTTTCATCCCTTGTTATTTCTGTTTTTGCTCTCAGAGCCAGGACCTTCCCCAGCAAGGTATGTGGGTTCCCAGAGCTGGGCAGTGTGCAAGTGCTCGCAGTTGCTGTCCCCAGGGACAGTCTCTGTGGCCTCTGGCATTAGGAGGTAAGGTGCTAACAGCTGTGTCCCTGAGGAACCACACTGGACCTCACCAGGCAGTTGCAGGCACACAGCAGCTTGGCCATCCCCAACACAAACCCAATCCAGGCCCACGTTCAGGGACAAAGGCTTGCTCAGGCAGGGAAGGAATACCAGGAAGTCTCTATGGGCTGCCTGCAGAAAGTCCTGACAGACAGAGACTCAGTAGGAAGGGAAAAAAACAGCCAAAACAGTTAAACAAATACACAGGAGGGAGCTGGCAGACAGAGGAGGCAACACGCAGAGCCAGCTTCAGGCTGAGAGTCATGTGCTCAGCCCCCAGCAGGGCTCAAGCACTGCTGGCTCCAGGCTGGGAGGACACACATGCACACACATCACCCTGACAAACCCCCGGTGTTGACAGCCAGGGACACCTCTGCTTGGCCAGCACACAACTGCAGCAGCCAGCTCACAAATTCCCCTGAGCTCAGGCGGGAGGCTGGAGATGCCGTAAGGTCCCACAGCTCCAGCCAGGGAAAAGCACATTCACTGCAGAGCTCAGCTGCATCCTGGAGAGGGGTTACTGCTTCTCCCAGACTGGAATCCAAGTGGCAGCCAAGAGATCAAGGCTGTCTAACCCAAGTGTGTGTAAGGAAGGGAGGTGGGAAATACTGTGATGGGACAGATGCAATGGGATACAAACATAAACAGGCAAGACGGGAGGAACCGCTGCAGGCAGGTCCTTGGTGGGAAAGGCTGAATTCATGGCATGGTCCAGGGCAACTGTGTCCTGTTATCAGTCCACAGATGTCCCAGCTACAGCTGGAAGCCAGCACTGGCTGTTCCTACTAACCTGAAGAGCAAATACGGGATATGATTGTACCCAAACCTAACCCCACAAACTGCTGGGCAGTTCATGCAGCATCCAGTTTGCTCACTTAAGCTCCTAGTTCCACTCTTGGTGGCAGGAGTTATCAAAAGAGGAAACTCAGAAGTATTGAAAAACAAATATATTTAAAACACACATACTAAGAAAATTGCATGTGAGCACTGAGCCCATCCCGTCCTCCCTGAACATGTCCAGCTTAGGCCTCCTCCACTACCATGCCCAAAATCAGCACCATGGGTACTTCACCCTCAACAAATAGGTGTGAGAGAGGGTGTTCAGTTTAAGGTGTCAAAGGTAGCAGCTGGAATTGGATTCAGCTGTAAATTCACACCTGCTGACAGCTACAAAGAGATGAGATAACATCCACTAAGGCAAGGCAAGCCTCTCCCCTCTGGCTTCTGGAGATTCCCCAGCAGGTACTGAAGGAGTACACTGAAGGAGTTTTCAGTGCCCATACAGACATTAGGATCAGCAAGAGCTATGTTTTGTTTCAGTTCTTATCTTCCTCTGCCTCCCCCCTCCTTCCCTGCAGAAACCAAGCACAAGGTCAACCCATGTGGGCACCTGGGGAAATGTCAAGTGTCAGGCACAAAGGCCTGGAGCAGAGAGGCTGGCTGGTTCATGGAGAGTTGAAAGCAGTTTCAATTATCACCCATGAGGCTGTACAGTCACCAAAGGCGGGAACAGAGAATCCTGGAGGGTGCTTGCAATCCAAGGGGGATGGATAATGCTTTCCAAATGCTCTCACTTGGTCTCTCCTGCAGAGGAGCCCGTAACAACTAGTGACAAACAAACAGAAAATATTCCATGTATATGGCCAGCAATTCTCTCCCTGCTGTGCTTAGCTACAAGGCAAAATAGTGAACGAAGTTGCTAAACAGACTTGACAGGGCATTTAACTACTTAATTCTGTTCTATTTACAAGGTCTTCAGCAGCTCAGCACTCCCTTAATCCATTAGACACAAAGCAAGCAAGAGGATGTGCAGCCCAGTCCCTCTGGCTCAGGATCTCTGTAGCATTCCTGGAGGGCTGGAAGATGGAGGTCTCATCTCAGGGAAGCATGTGGCAGGCTCTGCTGCCAGCCTCAGAACTGCTGGACAATCAGCTTCCGCTTCACATCCCGGCTGAACCTGTTCATCTTGAACACCTCACTGTCATAAAAGGCTGAGAGGTTGTGGATGTTGATCTGCCGAGCCTGGGAGGAGGCAGAGGGGAGAGGTAAATGTTTATTTAATCAAAGTAAGAACCATGTGATTTTCCATAGCAGAGGCTGCATAAAATTTGACAGTCAGCAATCTCTGCTCTGCTCAGCAGGAGCCAGGACTGCAGTAGCAGGGGAGACTGCAGGTCAGGAGGAAGGAGCATTGGCAGTGCTGAGCTGAGCCAAGAGAGGATGCTGGCTCAGCATCCCACTGCTCTCAGCTCGTCCTTTTACTTCCACCAGAGCTAGAATGTAACTCCTACCCAAAATCCCCCAAAACCTCATCCTGCAGGAAAGTTCTGCAAGGGAGACATCTGACTGGGGGTGGCCAGCCTGGCAACACCAAGCTGTGGCTCTGGAAGTAATTACTCTGCACATCAGATGCAAAGAGCAGAAAAGCACTAATCTAGGAATCAAACACTGCTTTAGTGCCAAGCAAGGTCAGTAATTTGCAAAGAAAGGCCAAGTCAGAAGTGCAAACTTTGGACCAGCATGAAGGAGGAGGCAAGTGAGCCTCAGGAGGGATTGGAAAAGTTCATACACATAGATTTTTCTGCTTTTTGCTTCTTCAAATGCAGATGCTAGGGAACTTGAGTTCTCATTCACCTGCATAAGCACCATACCGCAGGATTTACCACTCCAATCCCAAAGCTTTAAGGGGGCGGGTATGAGAACAGAGAGGGAAGAATACAGCACTTCCAAACAAGAGGAGCAGATACAGAGGAGACCATCCTGATGCTGGGTTATATTGATTAACACCAGTCTTTTTTATGGTATCATAATGCAGGAAGGGAAATTAGAAGTCTCAGAATGCCTCTGGTTCTGAGGCTGCAGAGCAAACATGAACCAGTCCCAGAGGCAGCTGCCTATAAGCCCATACCTTGTCCACCAGGTCCTTCTCTGGGACTTCTATGGTGTCTTGCTGGGCTCCATAGCGGTTTCTCTGGTACATCACCTGCTCTGCAACCAGCTGCTTCAGGATGAACAGCAGCAGCTCGTTGTTGTCTCGCTTGAATGAAAGGTAGCGGGAGAATGTCTAGGAGGGAGGGAGGGCGAGATGAGCCATGAGGATCAGAACAGTGACGCACTGCAGGGCCCAACATCAACCAACTCCCTCCTCCCACAGGGCACACGGGGAACCCAATGACACTGCTGCCACCTGTGCCCTCAGTGCATCTCAAGTGACTGGCCTTGCCGAGCTGCCACCTGCACATGCAGTGGCAGCCCTCTGACAGCCACACCTCCTCTGCTGACTGCTTTTATTCCCATCTGGAATCTCCTTAGGGGTGCTGGTGCCTCCTGGGGGCTAGCAGTGCACTGCTGTGGGGTTGTGCTGCCCACAGGGACACAGCCATGGGAGGACTGGCCCTGGGCAAGGCACAGAGCAGTTTCCCTTAACCCAGACTGCCCTGTGCCTCCTCAGCAGACGCTCATACTTGGCTGGCTGTTTGAGGCAAAAGAGAGAGGCCATGAGTCGTCCAGACAGAGGGCAGACACTCAACAGTGGATAAATGCCAGCGTGTGTCCAGCCAAGAGCTGTTCGGAGCCAGCCCCTGCTACTCAGAGAACAGGGCAGACTGCACACTATCCCACAGTGAGTGCTACCCTGTGGTTAACTGTACCCTGAGAGCCCAATAAAACCATGAATAAACAAACTGCCTGCTTGGCTTGATCACCTGGCAGCAGGAGCAGCAGGTGCCCTGTGCCAAAATAGCAGGGAAGGTGTCAAAAAAGAATAGACATGGCAGCGCTTTTGACTCAGAGGCTCAGAGGCTTCCTTCTCAGACCCAACCAAGACATTGCCTCACCACAGACTAACAAGGGGCAGTCACAGAACAGTGCCTTGTTTGGGGTTCCTCCTCAAAGGCAACTAGCTTGAGCACTATGATTAAATTATTTTAAGTATCCAGATATTTGAGACTCTGCCATGGCAAAACCTGGGGTCAAGCTGGTAAGGAAACCTTGTCTGACTGTGAGTGTAGTGTGTGTAGCTGTGAAGTGGCCTTGCTGCCAGCTCAGGTGGTGTTAGTGTGACTGCCAGGGTGGCTCCTGGATGGTCAGACAAGGAACTCCCTTGATACTTCAGACCCACAGCCCTCCACTTCCACAGGCTCAGCACCTGTCTCCCCAGGACAGACCCCTGCAGAGCATGAAGTCTCTTCCCACAGCCAGGGCAGTGCACGGAGGCTGCAGCTGAACCCACGGGGTGCAGGCACAGCCCCCGGCTCAGCCGGTGCCCACCTTGCGCATGCTCCGCATGACGCTGAACTTCTGTGTGTCAATGAAGCTCTCCAGCATCACCCTGATGGCCATGTTGACGTCGTCCTCCACCACGTAATCGCGCAGGTGCATGCGGGCGTGCGCCTCGGCCATGCGGATCATGGACTCGATGTGCCGCACCGTGATGGGGATGCTGCCCGTCGCCTAAGGGCAGGACACACGTTACTGAGGGATACGAGACAAGGGGCAAGGCACGTGCCTTCTGGCCCAGGATCCAGTTCCCCTCACACTGCAGGGAGCTCTCTCCACCTCTGAGGGTGTCTCAGGCTAAGGAGGCTCTGCCACCTGCTGGCACGGCCACACAGCCTGGCACAGCTTCCCCGTTCATCTGAACTCAGCACAGTGCAAGGGGATGTTGTGGGGTCATTCTGTGACACTGTTTAGGGCCTTTTCAAGATTAGCAATCCAGTTTCCTCCAGCAAGTTTTAGGAGTTAAAGAAACAAAAAGCCAATCAAAAAAGGTACAGTTTTCCTAAGCTCTGAAAACCTCCCTCACACCTCAACAAATTCCTCTTTCACTTGGAGAGCATGAAATGAGCCTGAGATATCCCACGGACAAAAGAGAAGGGCATTTCCACAGATAACAGCTCCCTGTAATGTACGAGGAGCATGTGGATCTGAGTGAATGCAAACATCTCCTGTGAGCCTGCCAGACTGGGTGACAACAAAAGGACTTTGCTATGACAGGCACTGTACATGTGTCCAGTCCATCAGTCCACACATCACCAACAGGCAAGACCCTGCACTTAGATGAAGAATCATCTGTTCAGCAGACACTGCAGGATCTGCCTGTCTCTCACAAAACAGTGGCACAGACTTTTGTGATGGGAATGGCAAGAATGTGTCAACATATGCTGGAGCAGCCTCAGGCTGATTTGCAGTCTAGATACATACAGTTCTTCCCTCCTTTTGTCAGCATTCTCACCATAGACTCCTTCCTGAGGTCACTGTACATCCTGGCCACCTTGTCCTGGTCCATCTGGTTCAGTTTGGGGTGGACCTTCTCTTTGGCGTAGATGATGTATTTCCTCAGGATCTCTTGAGGAATGGGTTCAACCCCATAGGTGTTGGGAAGGATGACCTCGTCAGTGTCCCCATTCACTGCCTCCTTGCTGCCTGGGTGGTGCTTGACATGGCTGCCAACCACGAACCGGGCAAGCATTTCATCCTACAAGAGAGCAGTGCACCAACAGACACTGAGCACACTCACTGGACAGAAAAACTCAATGGGCAGCTGCAGCTGAGCATACCAACAGCAGCACTGAAGCCCAGCCCACACTCAGATTCCTGCACAGCCCCTACCTGCACTGAGTCTACCGTGTCCCTCACCACGCAGAGGATATCGAATCGAGAGATGATGGGCTCTGTCAGGTCTACGTTCTCCGAGAACGTCAGCGACGGGTCATATCGCCCACCTGGGTCACAGAGACAATCCAGGTCAAACAGGCTCCAAGGTTGGAGCTCTGGAGGAAGGACAGACCTCTGGTATGTCACTGAAGACTTCTGCTCACTTGATCTCTGCTCCAGACTTGAAGGAACCAGGCAGAGGGAGGGGAAGCTGTGTCACAGCTCTCAGGATCATGGACTTATGCTGAGAGCCTGAGATGGTCCTGTAGTGTCTCAGCACTTACCTATGGGATTGGCAGCAGCAACAATGGTGCAGCGAGCTTGCAAGGATGTGACAATGCCTGCTTTGGAGATGGAAATGCTTTGCTGTTCCATGGCTTCGTGGATGCTGGTCCTATCCTGATCATTCATCTACAGGAAAGCAAGGATGATTTAGATCGAAAGCATGTCTATACCCCACTGCCAAACACCAAGGGGAATCAGCTCAAGATGCTCTGAAAAGGCAGCAAAGTGCACTATGGAACAGCAAGGGCCTAAGCAAACTGCAAGGCACTTTGGTCATCTGGGAGATGTCACCATGAGTTACAGTGTGTCCTCAGTGGACAGAGGTTACAGCTGGTTGCCTCACAGCTAACCCATCCCAGAGAGATGAAGCTGGGCTCACCTTGTCAAATTCATCAATCAGGCAGACACCTCTGTCAGCCAGCACAAGGGCTCCTGCCTCCAAAGTCCACTCCTTGCTGACTGGGTGTCTCTGCACATAGGCTGTGAGGCCCACAGCAGAAGCACCCTGGCCAGTGGTGAAAATTGCTCTGCTTGACACCTTCTCTATGTATTTAAGAAACTGTGATTTTGCAGTACCAGGGTCTCCACACAAAAGCACGTTGATGTCACCACGAACTTTGTGTTTGCCACCTACAAAAGCAATGGGAAAACCATGAGGCAGCTGAGTGCATGGCTTGGCAGCAATCCTGCCCTGAGCACCACAAAGCTGAAGAGAGGGCAACCAGCAGGCATGGCAACCAGTTCACAGGAAAGTTGAGGGGGAAAGAAAGTCAGTTTTGGAGGCAGACATCTTTGTAAAACAGACTTTTTAACCTTGCTGACACATCCTAACACATCCTTCTAAGGAGATGATAACAAATCAGGGTGCCAGAAGGTCAAACCTCTGAAGGAGCGTTAAATGTGACTTCCTAGAAGAGGGATAAAAACTTGCCTGGGTTTGCAGCAGAAGCTGTTTTCAGTTGTAGCATTTCTACTGTCACACCAGAGTTTCCAGTGTGATAAACCAGCCAGTTCCATCACAGATATCCCTCAGTCTGCTAAACCTTGTCTGTTACCAAGCCACACAGACAACTCTAACTGCTCTTGTTGCAATGGCACAGACAAACCCCAGCCCCTCTGCCCTGAGTGAGGCAGGACCAAAGGACACAAGTGACACTCACCTGGGTTTTTGGGCTCGCCACCAAAGAGAGCTAAAGCCAAGCCCCTTTTGATATCTTCATGTCCATAAATAGATGGAGCAATGCTGGCAAAAATCTGAAAGGGAAACCAGAGGAGTTGTCCAGGGAATACCAGTTCCCGTTCTGAACAGAATTTTGCATGGGTGCCATATCTAAAGCTACTCTTNCTTGCATGAACATCAGCAAGGTGCCATATCTAAAGCTACTCTTAAGCTACTGCTGTCTCCAAAGAGTATGTTATTATCCAGGGTGTAAGGGCTGTTTCAAAGGTACCCGCCCACTGTTGCCTGAAAGAGCTTCACAAAAATGGTGCTGTTGGACAGATTATTCAGTCTGGTGTTGGAAGCTGCTGCCACTGCCTCCACAACTGTGTTGTACACAAGGCACATCACAAGTGCCTGTTATCAGCTCTTGTAAAGTTGGGGACCTTGATCAGAGGCTTACTCACTGCATATGACAGCACTTGAATGGGCTATGCTGCACATGAATTGCCATCATAGTCAAATATTATGAACAACGGGCTTATTTTCTCAAGGGTATTCTGAAAATAACCTGATGCTGGAGACTACTCATGTTTAAACACTCCTGGCTCAACTCATCCACTGCAACAGCAGTCACTGTAACAACAGCACAGCCAAGGCAATGGAGCTAAGTCCCCCATTACAGAGATTACACCTGACCCAAGTGAGATTGAACATGCACCAGTCCAGGAGCTTTGTTCTTTCAAATATTAGATTCAGGTCTTAGCACACAGAGGAAGCAAAGCTAAAATCTCTACCACAACTTAAGCAATAATATCCCCTTTAGGGGACTGGAGATGTAGTCAGTGGCCTCACAGAACACTTCTGCCACTTGGCCTTTAAGACACAGGGAGAAAAAACTGATCAGATATAAGCAGTGTCTGAGTGTCTCTCAGCTGTCTTCTAACCCTGTTGTGATGTAGAAAGCTCAGAGAAGGAATGGGAGAAACAGAAAATTTGACCTTCAAAAGTACAGGGGAGGTTCCTTATTTACTTCCCTCCTATAACTGACTCTCATCAACAGCTGTCTGAGAGCTACAGAAGACCATTCAGAGAGAATTGGGATTTCTGGGTTCCTTTAACCACTGTTAGGCCAGCTGACCCATTTCATCACTTTCTGATCCAGCTGCCAGGTGATGGCAAGCTATCAACAGGAAAAGAAGGGATGTCTGAGGATGGCCCACCTTCTCTCCGATTTGCTCATCCTTGGACAGACCTACAATCACTTTCACATCTTCATCAGTCAGCTCTCCAACAGCCAGCTTGTTGTCCTTCTTGGCGATGTGGTTGGCCAGGATCACAGTTGCAAACACTGGGAACCCGTTGGCAGTGTTCAAGGAGCCGTCATAGTTGTTGTGGTAGATCCCTGTCAGCTCCTGGGAAGCAGGAAATGCCGTGTCAGTGCCTGCACAGTACAAAACAGCCCCCTCTCCGTTTTAAGGTAAGGCTCAAATGCCTCTGAGGACAATCCCTCCCCATATTCCCATAGACGTTCCTGTGATGTCACTGTCGGACTTTTAAGTACTCTGTGGTCTCCTGATACTTGAACAATGTACTCACAATCTCATCTCCTGGCTTGCAGCTGTCCACCAGATCAGCGAGGAGAATGGCGTCCTTGGAGCGGGGCAGCCTGCCTGCAGCCACCTTCCCAGGGCTCTCCTGGATCTTGATGCGCTGATAGTTCTGATAGACTGTCTGCAGCAGCAAAATCAAAGTTACCCAGCAAGTCCAGCATGTACCAGCACAGCTTTTCACTGGCACCGCAGAGAGAAGGGCTGCTCCAAGATTTACTGTACTTCAGATAGAAAACTATGGACATGGGATGATGGAGGTTGTGAAGAGCAATTCCAGGGTGTGATAGACAATAGTGGGGACAGAGAAGCACTTTGCTGCATCTCACCACTGTGTTTCAGCCTCCACAGTGTTTGTCCACCCAAATACCAGACCAGTTCCCGAGAAAAGAACGCTCCACTTGTGATGGTTAAAGGTATCAAAGGAAAGAATGAAAGTCAGAAGCTCCACATCAATGATTTTGCCCTCTGGTTTCCTTAGCTGACAGATCAGGACAGACTGACCTAACCTGGGAAGAAGACCTGGACAGTGTCTATCTGCATTTCTAAAATAGGAATAAATAACTGTGTACCACAAAGAGACTGCGGCAAAAGATTCAATCCAAACACCTACAGCGTAGCACTAAATTACTTTTGGTTGATAAACTGATTCATTCAGGTCAAGAGCTCAAACAGACCTATCTTCACAGCCCCTGGATATAGCAGAAGACCCCTCTGCCCACAGCAAGCTGTTCCAAGGGTGGGAGTTAAAGCAGGGCTGCGAGGAACAGGCAGCGGAGCAGGATGAGCAGCCACTCTCATCCAGGCAAGCACACAGTCTCTTACCTCTTCCATGTTGATTTCAAATGGGCCAAGAGACTGACACTCCGGACAGGAACCAGGTTTCACCTCCTGGTTCTGCGACTGGAAAAAGGGTCCTAGGATGAAGTTGCACTTGCTGCAGTTGTATTTGACCATGCTGAGCTGAGGCAGGACCCCTGTGCAACTTGTCACCACTCCACTGGTCCGGATCAACTGATTCAAGTGCAGTTGCCTGAGGAAAGACAGAGACATGGTGGATGCCTGCAGGGCACAGAAGGCAAAACACCCTCCAGAAATACTCTTGCTGCAAGGCACAAGTTTACCTCAGGGATGCTGAAAGTTCATTCTTAGTATGATGTTTTTTCCTGTGCTAAGCTCAGCTATCCTTTTAGACTTACCCAGAGGTTTAGCTCACAGGTGAGTCCTGAGCACCCCAAAGCCTAATGCAAGCCCCACAGCCACTGCTGGTAGTTCTGCTCTTACCTGAGTGACCGCAGCTCTTCCACCAGAGGGAGGTGGGAGATACGGACATGGATCTCCTGAGCAATACGATCATACTTGGGGTACATGGCCAGCACCACTTCCTTGGCTGCTTCATCAAAGATCTTCAGCATCTCTGCTGGGGCCTCAGGCAGAAAGTAGGCAAGGACATGCTCCTGGGCTGCCAGATCCTCATAGTTCACCACCAGACTCTCTCTGTTCTCTTAAGAAAAAGATGGGGTGGATTGTAATTTCAGCCTGTTCACTCAAGGAGTTTGCAAAGGATAGCCAGAACAGATAAGCCTGTATCCTGCAGGCTGCAGTTAGTAGATATCTGCACCGTCCCTGAAGTTTAGAGGTTAACAATTTGAAAATGGGTGGAAAACCCTTTTAAATGTATTTCTCTTAACAAATTCTTCATCAGTACCAAGCTTGTGATTGTTCCTCTCCAGTTCTGCACAGATACTTCCCAGGCTCAGTGTTCCTGAAATTCAAAAGCCTCAGCCCAATACACAACTCTCTCAGAGACCTCCAGGAAACAGAAGTTAATAAGAGAGACATTATGTGTTCTGAATGGCTGGCAAAAAACCTCCTGTGTCTCATGTTTGTGGAAATGTATGAGACAAATGCCTTTTATTTCCTAGCTTTATAAAACTGATCCTGTTCCACTGCTCAAGCTTCTGCTCAATATAAAGAAGAAATACAACAAGTACAGCTACATGAGCTGTTCCTAGATGTGACAATTTCTGCTTTTTAAACTCATTAATGACAGCCTTAATGACCATTTCTTCTGGCAGTGCCTAGTCAGAATACAACGCTGCAACACTGACACAGTTTTCAAAGTCACAAGACCTATTTGTGTCCCCTTGCTGGATAATCCAGTTTCCAGTGTGAGAAAGTAACTGGTGCAGACAGCAAGCAATTGTTGTCTCTTTCAGATCACAAACTTGCAGACCACTGTCTGCTGCCCCACATATTATTCTGCTAGCATTTCTACGAAATGAATATTAATGAGGAGCAGACGCCAGGGGCCTTCTAATTAGTCAGCCAGAATCAAAGAAGACAGTAGACATGTTTCCATTATTCATTTATCTCCGTCAGCATCAGGCTTTCTTAAAGTGCTGATTCAAAGTCTGGAATAAAGAGGGCAGGCAGCAAAATATCCACCTTTGTACTGGATCACCACAAAGTACCGTGACCCACATAAAGAAAGAGAGAACCTCCAGTGATCCAGCCCTACCTTTGCACATGTCACTGATCCTCTCCTTGAAGACATTGTGCCCATGGTCGTCCACATGGGTCTTCAGGAAGTTCTTGAAGCGGTGATAGATCTCAAGCCGGGGAGCTGCCATGGAAACCCACTCCCTCACTGAGTGCCCTTTCATGTCTTCCAGGTTCTCAATGCTCTCAATCATGTCTTCATCCTCCTCTTCCAAGCCTTCAGCAGCCCGCTCCGCCAGCCGCCTCTTCCGTGCAGGACGGTCTTCATCTTCATCGTCACTGTCTAAGGGGTGGGAAGAAAAAATTCAAGATCTGGGACTCCCATTCCCACTCTGTGCATTAGTCACAGTGGGATTGCATAGGCTGTGGAAGTAAAGAGGTCACAGCCTAGGATAAAAACCAAGAGACATCCCAGGCCCAGCCTAAATCCAGTTCTAGACTTGATCCTACATCTTCCACAACATAGCTAAGACTTTAAGGGTGCGAATTTGCAGATTTGTATGCGACAGCACACATTCAAGTCCATTAATGCACTGACCAAGGAACGAGTTTAAAGTGTATCAAAGGCCCTTCCATCCAGCCCACAAAGTCTGTACAGGAGCACCAACAAACTCTACAGCATACACTTGGTAGAATCCCAACCCTTTGATACAGGCCCAGGATCTTAACTTTGTTGCAGTAGTAACCAAAAGAACACCAAATGAGCTCCTAGGAAACCCAAAGCGAAGGGAACCTGCACTGGGAAATCCAGCCAAGCCCACAGCTAGTGATTCTTTAAGAGCCCAGACACACTGGGCTCCTGTGGAGCTCTAGAGACTTCACTACTAACGTGAGAGTAAAGAGCCCAGCTCCCCCCGAAGGGCTAGGTTATTATCAAGCACACAGGGTGGCAGACCTGGAGCAGCTCACTGCACCCACCGTAGAGCAGCCCCCTCCTCATGCGGCCCATGCCCTGCTCCAGCTCACGGTCCCGCTGCCTCATCACTCGCTCGGCGGCTTCCCGCTGGCTGGCAGTCAGCTCCTCCACATCTTCATCATCCAGGGCCAGGCCCTCTGCTTCGTACACATCGAGCTCCGGGATGGGCCGGTAGTCCCTAGCACACACACACACAGAGCAGGGAATCAGGCCAGGAAAGCAATTCTGCAGCCCTTCTCCAGCTCCTGCTGGGCAGATGTCAGGGCAGTTGTTCTGCAGCAGGACAGAACCGTGCTGAGCAGGAAGGCACTTCCCAGTGGAAGATACCCTGCAGTAAAGGGCTCCAGCACCAGGGTTAGGAATGCAAAGGGCTCCAGAACCATGGCTGGGAATGCCAGCATTCAAGCCTTTGTGTTGTAAAGTTCAGCTTGCTGGCAGGCCTTGCTGAGTAAAACAACATCAAAATTCATGCCTGCAGAACTAAAGAGCTAGGCTGAATGCACATCACACATCCAGGCAGATCCTGGTTTACTTACCCTGGACCATGCTGGCACTTTGCTCAGTTCTCCCAGGATTCAAATGACACCATGCTCTGACCTTTCTCCATTGCCCAGCAGTTCTTCAGCCCCCTCACCCCAGCTACCAGCACAGCAGAGGGATCCCACAAAGCCTGAGAGTTCCCTCCATGTCGCTGGCTGCACGGACATACGGACATCCCCAGCTCCCCATCGCCAGACACAACACCCCCGAATGATTTTCTTACCTTTCCATCCCTTCCCCAATGAGCTCCTCCCCTTCTCCCTCCTCTTCGGGGAGCCCCTCGGTCCCCAGGAGCCCTTCGGACTCATCCTCGAATGGGGGCAGGTCCCGACCGGGGCTGGACGTGAAGGCATCGCCGCGGCGGGAGCTCCGCACGGGGCTGGTCACCGCTGCCTGCGACTCGGAGGAGTCCTGCAAGGACAGGAGGGAGGGTGAGGGCAGGGGGCGGCAGGGAGACAGGGGCTAGCGCCTCCAGGGGCCTCTGCGATACGGGCCGCGGTCACAAGGGGCGTATATGGATCGCCGATGAGTTATAATAATTAGCCCTCCTCGCAAGAGACAATGGAAACATATGCAGGGGGGAGACGGGGGTAAATCCATCCTCCGAGCGCAGCGCAGCCGGAATGCAGGGAAAGGGTCCGATCCTGCTCCGGCCCGGCTCTCTCCTCTGCGGCGCCGGGCACGCGCGGAAATTCCCTCGGCGTTTCGGGAGCACCGCCGGGTGCACCCCCAATGTCCCTCCCCACCCCGAAATCCTCTCTGGACCCCGCACGGCCACAGCGCCAAGTGTCCCGCAGCGGGGAGGACCCGGGGCCCGCACCCGCGGGGGTGGCACCCCGAATGAACGGCCCCCCGGCCCGGCCCGGCTGCTCACCGCCATCTCCGCCGCTTCCTGCCCCGCCGGCTATCCGCGCGAAAACCAACCCACGTGGTCACAAAAGCGCGCGAAACCTCATGAATAACAGACATGGCGGGCCCCGCCTCCTTGTGAATATGCATGAACGGGGCGGGAGCCTGGAGCGGGCGGGTCCCAGGGCCACCCCCGGCCGCCCCCAGCCAAGGGGGCTCGGGCGGCTGGTGGGCGGCACTGGCAAACTTCGGCAAACATTCCCCTCTTGGCTCCAGGGGTCTCCTCCTCCCGGGAACCCGAGTCACGGGAGAGATCCCACTGTGAATTCCCATTGGAATTCTTGGCTGCCTCTTCGGCAGCTAAAATCAAGCCTGGCTTGACCGGGTTTGCCACTGACCCAATTCAGTCATCTTTGTTCTGGTTCTCGCTGAAACTACAAGAGGTGGGAAGGAGGTTCTGGCATTTTGTGGGGGGTTTTTTGTTTGTTTGTTTTTAATGCGATCCTATATGTGCTGAAAGTAACAGGAGGCTGATCAGAGCCCTTCTGGAGAACAGACTCATCTGTCTCTCCAGCTGTTCAGTGCAGCGAGCAAATGCCATTTGTGAGAGGAACTGAAGAAGAGCACCTGTCCCATAGAGACTGGAAGAGGAATTTAGAGAGACAAACAAGCAACGGGCTGATGTTTGGCAAGGAGGTGGAATGCTTCCTTCCAGGCCACGGGGTCTTGCATAACAGCAGGTGATCCTCAACGTCAAGATCTGCATTCTCTGAAGGGTTTCTGACCACTATTTAGTATCAGGCTATTTCTGCTCTTGGCTGGACTCGGGTGTGAGACAATGACCCTGAAACAGGAGACACCAGAAGCAAAAGTGACTGAAGAGGCAGCTGACAATCTGAAATGGATCTTCCAGGAGCCCAGCTGGATGATTCAGGCTGGTACTAATATAGCAAAGCAGGAGCATCATGATATAAATAGGAGGGTGGCTCAGTCTCTTCTTTGTGACACATGACAGGGAGCTGGCTGGTGCTCGGAGTGAAACAGATGCAGGGGCAACCCCCAAGATGCCCCCACTTGCAGGTTTCTAGGGACCACTGTGGGCCTGATGATCTTAGAGGTCACAGAATCCTGAAGGTTGGAACCATGGGAAGGTTCAGAACCATGAAGGCTGGAAAAGATCCTCAACGTCATGGAGTCCAACCATTTATCCAGCCCTGCCAAGTCCACCACTAAAACATGTCCAATGAAGAATTCTTTCCTAATGTCCAGTCTTTTCCAACCCAAATGATTCTAACCCTTAAGGGAAGGCAGCCCAGGACCTGGCTAAGGTGGTGCTGTCTGACAAGGCCCAAATGACACACTGTGATGAGCCAGTGTCACCACAGGGTGCCACTGTCTCTCCAGGCACTGGACTGCTGGGTGGACAGACAGATTTTCTGTCTTGGAAGACCACACACCATGTTCATGTTTTCACTGCTAACTTTGGGTGCCACCTACAAGTGGTCCTATACTTGAGCTGGGATGCTCTGTCTCTTTGACAAGAGCTGAGCTTGGGCAGCTAAAAGCACCCCTAAAATCAGGCTGCTGCCATGCATGGAACAAGGCTCCTTCTTGAGACATGGACTAGGTATGTAAGAAGGCTGAGATGCAGATGGGGCCCAGGCTGCTTCCTGAGGTGACCTCACCTAAGCACGAAACTCCTGGATATCCAACCATACCACTAGGATTTTGCAGACTCGTGGCTTCTTGCAGCACAGGAAGAGCCCTAGGGATTGAATTCCCCTTTAAAAAAAAGGGCAGAGACACAGGAGTGCAGTACAGGTGGTATCCTGTGGTGCAAATTTATGCCCAATACTAGAAATCAGTAGGCTGGTAGAACAGCTCTGAAACAAGACAGGCACATCTGCCTCTGCAGTTGCTCAGCACCTGAACAGCAAAGCAGTTTCAGATGAGAAGTAATATCCTCTTCAGTAGACTGATCTAATAAAAGCTGAAAGAGTATTTGAGAGAGATAAAATGTCCTAGAAGAGTGGAATTTGGTGATGATATGAAGGTGTAATGCTGTGCTGGACACCATGTCTGCATCTTCCACCTCTGACACCTGCAAGGCAGATGAGATTGCCACAGCAGAGCAGGCTGCAGCAGGTACAGCAACAAGTGCCAGCTTTCCTTGGGGCCCTCAAGGTTGGATCAAGCCTGTTGAACATCACCTCTTGTCCTACTTCAGCCCAGTAACACCAAGTGACACAACAAGGACAAAGGGAGTGAGCCTTGCCATCTTTAAGCAGTGGCACAGAGCAGAGGTGCTCAGCCGAAGTGGAAGGATGTGTGCAGTTAAGGGCATGGAGCAGTCCTTGGGAGGTGGGAAGAGGAGAGTTATGTTTGTGGACACCATGTGGGGGCTGGTAGGCAAGGCTGGTCAATTCAAAGGAACCTTAAGTGTGGATGCCCCACCTCCTGTTTCACACAGGCAGCGAGAAAGGCAGGAGCTAAAGTGTCACAGTCCTTGCAGTGGCACTCAGCAGTCTTCTGACCATGAAACAGCTTTTGGATCTGGTGTCCCAAATACTGGGCTCTAGCCTCAGATGGAATCAGATGGGAAGAGCAGGTGGATTGCAAAGCAAAATCTCTCCTTCTGACACAGCTATGTGGGAGGTAACACATTCAACTAGTTAGTGCCTGAGGCTACAAGTGAGAAGACATGGATTTTACTTGTTTGTTACCAAGGCACTTTTTAGGCAGAAACACTCCACCTCTCTTCAAACAGAAGTGTCCCTTCTGTAACTCAGAGATCTTGGTGTCAGCCAAGCCTTTGAGCTTGGATCCATACGTGGAATGTGTCAAAATATTGCAACATATCATTAACCTGAACGACAGTGTGAAATGAGACAAGCTAAGGACTGGCTTCTCCAGATGTCATTCCAAAGGCATGACACCAGCATGAAAGCCTGTTTCAGCCCAGTGGAAAATCAGAGGAATAGGGCTGAGGCAGGCAAGTCTCCAGGTACAACCCCTTCATGAAGCTTGCTGAGGTGTGGCTGGAAATTTTGACCTGAGAAGAGGATCGAGCAGATTTAAGTGGAGGAGGATCTGTGTGTCAGGAGGGCCTGGAACCCTCTGTGCATGGTGTTCGCTAGAGCAGAACGTGCAAACTTGACTAATGTAGGGATCTTCTAAAGAGATGTAGGCTCTGTACAACAAACTTCAGCTTAGCAAAAGCCCTGCATTCCTACAGAAGTAAACCCTGCAGCCACAGGTGAACCACAGGTAGAAAACCGTGCCAGAATGTATCCTCCAGTCCTTGCGGTGACTCAGATAACAAACATTCGCCTTGAAACTTCCCTGTCAGTCAGCTCTTACTGCTGAGAATAACGTGCTGGTGCTTAGCTAGTTATTTCCTTTAATTTCCGAAATAAATCTTGGCTCACAGTTACTTCCTTGTTTACTATACTAAGTGTCTCTTTTGTCTGTCTGGTATCTGGCAACTCCAAATCCTGCTAATTATTGATCGTGTTTCTCTTCAGCAGCTGTTGTCCAAGCTACGCCGAGTTTCTTCAGTCAGCTTTAAACTCTCCTTAAAAGCCAAAGTCACAGGTTGTTAATCATTCTCCCCTGCAGGAACTTAATATCGGATCTCCTTCAATTATTAACTGTCCTGCCTTGCATCCACAGGCCGTGCAGAATTCCTGCGGAGGAGTAGCCTGTGTTCCCCGCGGGAGGTGTGTGACGGCGGGTGCGGGATCGAAGAGCGCTCCTTGTTGGGTGGGATGTTCGGCTGGCCCGGGGGTGGGATCGGGCTCTGAAGGACAGAGCCTGCCCTGCAGGGGCAGACCCGAGACTGCCGGACCCGCCCAGCCCCGGGGTCCCCTCGCTGCCCGTCCCCCCAAACCCCCGCTCCACGCCGCGCTGGCGACCCACAGGTGAGTGGGGGGACAAGGCGCCTTTAAGGCGCGGCTGGCCCACCCCTTAGTCCCGCCTTCCGGCCCTTTCTATTGGCTCGCTTTGCTACTTCTTTCGGTCCCTTTGACAGAGCCCGCTCTGATTGGTCTAGCCACGGACCTCTCGGGGACCGTCTCTCAATAGCGCCCTTGGGGTCGGACGACAAGCCCCGGCTGTGGCGGCCGCGTCTCCCCTTGGCTGCGCGGCGCTGCGCTCGGGCCTCCCTTCAGCGATGCTCCCCGGCTGAGGGGAGCGGCAGGGCCGGGGCTGGGATGGCGGGGCTCGGACCCCGGGACTGAGCGGCGGCGGCGGCGGGAGCGGGNGGCGCCTCAGAGCGGGGTGGCGGGGCCGTGCTGCGCGGGGGCCGCGGGCCTCCGAGGGCCTCCCAGTGCAGCCCGGGAGCCCCATGGCCAGAGCCTCCGGGGCACCTCTGGCCAGCTGAGGGGTGGGGTGGAACTGCAGTGGGTCTCCAGCTGTGCTGCTTTAGCAGCCTGTGGAGCAGGCGGCGCGTCCTCGGCAGCCTACAACCAAGTGACCACGCACTGCTACTTTTTTTGTGTGTTGTGCACCCGCCTTTCACAGGAATCAAAACCAAAACAGAAAAAAAAACCCCGGGGTATGCATTTCTGAAGTCCACCTCTGGGCCATGGTTCTCTGTCTCTAAGGGTTTGGGCTTATTGCTGATACTTCTGCTTTCGGTATTTTTCATTTTTTTCTCTTTCTATTTGCAGTTCCTTTCTTTTTAAGCTTAGTTCAGAACGAGATGTGAAACTGGAGGGGAGCACCTCAATCACTGAGGGAAAATCCATGTCTTAAGTTCTAGGAGTGAAATGAGAGATGCAACTGTTGTGACCAAAAGAGAGGGTTGAAGAGACTTATAAAGGGAGAGAACAAAAAAAAAAAAGGCCTTTTTTTTCTTTTTTTTTTTTTTTTTTTGGGGGGGGATTTTTTTTTTTTTTTTTGGGGGGGGATTTTTTTTTTTTTTTTTGGGGGGGGGGTTTTTTTTTTTTTTTTTTGTGTTGGTGGGGAATTTTTAATTTTGTTTTGGGGGAGGGGTTGTTTGTTTGGTTTTTTACTTTTAGTGTTCTGGGGTATTCTTAAGCATTTCAGTTACTGAAGTAACAGTTATATTTGAGCAGGGATCTGGTCAGTGCAGTTTTTATTGCACAAATAGAGTTTTGTAAGAAGCAGTCTTATTCCTATCATGATCTGTACTTGACAGACTTTCTGATGCTATTTGCAGAAACAGAAAAGTTTCGATTTTTTTTTTTTTTGTTACAACTGCAACTTGTGCTTTGTGTAATTCACTTTTTTGTAGATGGGCTTTGAAAGAACAGGGAATTGCCAGTATCTGAGCTCTGAATTTCACTGAGCTCTGATATTGTTACAGTGCCATGATTTGAGGATCAGTATGCATTGATGAGGTAACATTTCCTTGAAGGTGCAGCAGAGCCTTTCCCAGTGCTCTGTCAATGCAGCCCAGGAGTCATGCCCATGTTCTTAGTCCAAATGCAGCGTGTCCAGGGCCTGGACTGAGGAATTGGCCTTGATCAAGTCAGCCTGACTTTGTCTGCAGTGTAGAAAAACATGTTATTTTGTTTTCTGGTGTACAGAGCTGCCTGCTGGATGAAAAGGAGAGATCAGGACAGCAGCACTGGTTTCTTTTCATGTGGCTCTGGGGTGATTTTACCCCCCATGGGCTGGGCTGGCTGAAGTGGGTAGTCCTGTGGAGGCAGGCTGTGGTGAGTGGGCTCTTGGATATGCTCAGCTGACTGGACTTATTTAGGACTAGACAGGGCAAGGACAGTGTGCTGAAAGGAGCTGGGGATGACAACCCCTAGTTGGATCCTTTCCCGCAATTCCTGGTCTTGTTGGTGTGGGATTTTTGCTGTTGATTTGGACAGGAGTGGGCCAGTTCTCCACATCCTTTCTGTAGGCTGTAGCTATTAGAAAAGCATTACCATCGTGCTGTCTGTCTGATGGCCTTGGCTGCCCTCTCTTATCACATTGGATGTTCTGTTGCTCTGCTTTGTGTACACTTTATCGGGGGAGGGAGAATACAAGTACCAGGCTGGAGCGAGCAGCCGGGCTGAGAGGTGAGCTTGATTCTGCTTTGCCCTTTGAAACCTCGTGACTGGAGTTCTGTTACGTGTGGCCAGCTCCTCTCCTTATCAGCAGCTGCTCTTGCATGATAGTGGTGGCTTCTGGCAAAAAATAATGGAGCCTGTTTGCTCTTTCAGTAAGAAGTTGTTTTTGTATTGTAAATCTCTCACAGCTTTATACTTGAGTTCTTTTCAGTGTGACAGGCAGATGGAATTATTTGTCCCAGAAGAGCTACTAGGAGGTTGTGATGGTTCACAGCTGATAATGTTTTTCTGCCCATGGTCTGTGAGGTTCTTCTCTACTTTTCCCCAGCTTTTTAAAAAATCATGTAGAAACTTTTCTGTGTTGGCAAATGTGACCATTCTTGGCCTCACCTCTACTGAGATGTAGTGGCGTTACAGAGGAAGAGAATGGAGTAAAATTATTGAGAGAAAATCGTTCTCTTAACAATTCAGAGAAGTAAGTAGCTGGAGGGAAGAGAGGACACTTCCAGAGATAAGTTTGGAATGTGAAGGTTGTTTGCTGGAACCTCTACTTAGAAGTAGAACTTTTTGGCCCAGGCTTTGCCATCTTGGCGCAAAGCTGCTCCTTCCAGGTCTGTGTGTTTATTTACTGTGATGCGTCTTGTGCAGCACAGCATATGGCAGTCACGAAAGAAAATCCCAGCTCAGGGAGTATCTGTCAGCAAGGATGAATCAAAGGGAGGGTGTGTTGGATTCCCTTGCCCCTTAGAGAACCTGGGAAGAGTCTCAGCCTCTGAAGAGAAAGAAGACCCTGTGACTGAGAGTCTCAAGCAATTTGTGAAGAAGGTGCTACTGAACTCTAAAAGCTCAGCAGATGACACAGGGCTGTGCTGATGCTTTCCAGCTTGTGACTCACCCAGAACCTCTAAGGGAAAATACCTTCTGAGCCCTGTCATGGGGGCTGTCAGTTTTCACCATGCAAGTCAGGGCTGGAGTCAAACAGGGAGAAGGTTTTTTGAGATAAACCCTGGATTAGCTATAACACAGACTGCTCAAGTGCTGTCCCTGGCAATGTGCATCTTTAAGATGTTGGCTGACAGAGATTTATCATTTTTGCATCTGTGGGTTGTCTGTGATTTCTCTTTTGGGGATTGTCAGGAGGGGTGATTGGACCCTGTGTTTGTATTCAGCTTCTAGCTACTGAAGTACCTTAACAGTCAGAGTTCTACTTTAGGGTGGGAAGAGACTTCTCAAAAATAGAATTGTTCTGGTGTCTTGCAGAGGGTTAGAAAAAGAATGCTGAATCTTGTTTTTTGCCCGTGTTGGGTTTGAAAGGTTAAGACTGCACAGTCCCTTTAGGTGGATGTATGTGAGGCTCTCCCTGTTCTCAGACTTCAGAGTTGGTAACAGCAGTGGGTTTTTGGGAGGGACTTTCATCTTTTCTTTGCAGTAGTTGAAGTTATTGACTGTCACTTCTTGATCTTGGGACCAAGAATGACTGTCCTGGTAAGGTAGGGTGTTTGTGTCTATCTAATGATGCCATGTATTGCTGTTGAGTCTTGATTTCTTGTAGGAATTCACCAAAGCTCAAAGAATCACAAAATGTAATCCCACATAGCACCATTTGAAGGTGCTTGTTACTCTGATATAAATGTGTGGTTTTGTACTGACCACCTTTAATGGCTGTGTACAGACTTAGGGCAGGTGGCATTTCATTGTGTAATACAGTCTTTGATATGATGATAATTGGCTATACCAAGCAGGAAGCAGTTGTGCAGGGGCTTAATGTCAAGGGTGTTTTTTTAGCTGTGACTCACAACTGATTTAATACTGCTTTTTTCTCTGCTGTGGTTGTCTTGCTCTGTTTGACCTGGACCAGAAGGAAGACAGGATGTTCCAGTCCATGATGTCTGTGATGACATTCTCCATGTCTGACAACATCACACATTCCACTACGCTGGTGACAGCACTGGATAATGTGACAACTCTCTCCCCGATGACAACGCTTGTGATCAACGACACAAACATCACAGTGCCGCACAAATGCTTGTTGTTGCTCTATGAAGACATTGGGAAGTCCAGGTGAGTTGGGGGAAATGGGACCACAGTCTGACCCTGGACCAAGAGAAAGAGCTTTGTTTGTTTCTCAGTTTGGTTGAGAAGGGACCAGGGCTGGTGCCTCCCCTTCTAGAGGTGAAGACCAGGGATAAAACCTGTTTTGTTTACTTTTTGCAGAGTGCGCTACTGGGATCTTCTGCTCCTGGTTCCCAATGTGCTTTTCTTTATGTTTCTTCTCTGGAAGCTGCCCTCTGCCAGGGCCAAAATCCGGGTCACTTCCAGCCCAATCTTCACCACATTCTACATACTAGTGAGTACCACTCTGTGCTTTTGAACTGATGAGTGTTATTTTTATTACCACTCATGAACAATATCACTGAACTAGTGGAGAGAGCCTAGACCAGCTCTTGCAGGGATAAAATCTCTTTTCCATTGAATGTGTACTGCAAGAAGTAGACATTTTTAAAAAAATACCATTCAGAAGCTTTTTGGTGTCCTGGTTTGCCTCAGTATGTAACATAATATGATTGCTCTTCCTCAGTGAGATTAGTACAGCTTGCAGAAGTGAATGTGTGTTTGAATTGGGTTCGATGGATGCCTATTTCCCTGGTCTATGTACAGGTGCTGGCATGGCAAAACCCAAGAAGCTCAAAACCAGATCTGACCTAGTAGCCTCACTTGAATCTTTCTTAGGAAGTCTTGTTAGCTCTTTCAGGCCAAGAGTTGGGGTTCCGGGCGTCTGCACAGTTTTGGATAACCAGGTATACACACAAATATTTGAACCTTTTAAAATCATTACTATCACTTTCCAGTCTGGATTTAAACCTTCCAACATGTTCCCAGTAATGCATATGGTCAATAGAGGTTTTTGCCAAAGGCTTTGAAAAACAAAACTCTTGATAAACCAAAGGGAGGAAAGTGAATTGACTTTATGCTCTGGATGGCAACTCAGCCCCACACAGCTGCTCTCTCGCTCCCCCTCACTGGAACAGGGGGTAGAATTAAAAGAATAAAAGTGAGAAAACTTGTGGGTTGAGATAAAGACAGTTTAATAAGCCAAAGCAAAAGATATATACACAGAGAAAGCAAAGCAAGGCATTCATTTACCACTTTCCATGGAAAGGCAGATGTTCAGCTGTTTCTAGGAAAGCAGGGCTCCATCACGTGTAATGGTTACTAGGGAAGACAAATACCATTACTCTGAAAATCTCTTCCTTCCTCCTTCTTCCTGGCTTTATGTGCTGAGGATGATGCCATATGGGCTATTCCTTGGGCCAGCTGGGGTCAACTGTCCCAAGGCAAAAAATGCCTTACATTCTGTGTAAATGCAGTGCAGCAGTAATGAAAACATTTGTGTTATCAACAGTTTTCAGCACAAAAATCCCAAACACAGCCCCATACCAGCTACTGTGAAGGAAATTTGCTCTATCCCAGCCAAATCCAGCACACAGTCTTGGAGGAAGATGCTTTAACTCAGTTTCATACTCATTTCTTGAGTGTGTTACTGAGAAATGAGGATGGGAGTGTGTTCTCTGAGGACTTCCTTTAAATTGGCTGTTTGTCATGTCCTAAAGGAATGCTTTCCTGTGGAGTTGGTGATTAATGTGGAGTTAACAGATAGGGAAGAGTATCTGCCTGCTTAGAAAGGAAACAAAAACATGCGTGTTCCTCTCCAGTGAGTTATTGCAGCTCTAGAACACCAGTATATTCAGGGACCCTTCTTTTTTGTCAGTGTTTTCTCATGGAGTTTTCCACCCCAGTTGTATTATTTCATGCCATTGATGTCCCTTCTTCCTCTAAGAAAGAGATACTCATCTGTGGGTCACCTGCTGGTCATTTCCATTCTGCAACTACCTTAGAATCAGCTTGGACTCTTGGTTCTCTGATAGGTTTAGCTGTCTCCTGCCTTCATCATTAGGATCCACCTGACATTTAGAGAATTTTATCTGGAAAAATCTACTTTCTTGGAGTGTAAGTCTGCACACTGGAGTGTAGATACATCCAGCTGAGCTCTTAATTGCATCGTATGGCTGTGCCAGCACAGGGTAACTGAGCCTTGCTGAGCTGTTGTGCTTCAATGGTATATGAAGTGAGCTGGGCATCTCTGTGTTGCACTGTGCGGCACAGTAAGATGTTGTAAAGCTGGTGGCTGCAGGTGACTTTTCCTCTGCATTGCTGAGCCTTTTTAGTATGGAGTGAGAGACCTGCAGGTTTAGTTTTGTCACAGTTGTGTAGTGTGGTAGTTGGTATTGAGTGGTTTCTGTTATCTGATGTGGTTGGTTTAGTCAGACATACCAACCATTTGGTTTTGTAGTTCAGAGGGGTATGTTTTTTGTCTGCTTCTTTTTCTCCTCCCCTGCCCCAGTGGAACAAAGGGTGGGAAGATTGTAAAGACACTGTTGTAAGGACTTGGTGAAGAACTCTTCAGAGCTTAATCTGACAGCTGCGGCAATTGTTCCTTCCTAAATTCTAAGGTACTGCTTCTATCTAAAGAGTCTGAGGAACCTTTTTCAAGAAATTAGCTGTAGTCTGCTGCAGGAAATTCTTAGTACACATTATCAGGCTTGAAAGCCGACCTGAAAATGGTATTCCAGAACGGTTTCTGATCGCTACTGTATATGTGCCTTTTGACATGAGCTCATTTTTGCTCTTTTTTTGCAGGTATTTGTGGTGGCTTTAGTTGGCATTGCCCGAGCTGTTGTCTCCATGACTGTGAGCGCCTCTGATGCTGCCATGGTTGCTGACAAGGTAGGTGCAGCGCTGACATTAGAGGCTGTGCTTTGTGTACTTCTGGTCCCAGCAATCTGCTCTGGCTTCCCTCTTACGTGTGTACAAGAAGAATGTGCTTTTTTTGCAGTACTCTTAGCTACGTTTACTATGGAATCCTGTTTTGATAGCTGAGTCTAAATCATCACAACATCCAGGACGGTAAAACAATGGATTTCCTAAAATAGACACACAAATAGTGGCAGCAGAAGTTTCCTGTTACAGGGATGAAATTATTATTTTTTGCAAGAGGTAAACATTCAGATACCTTTAGTGGGTAGGCAGGACCTGGCCTTTGTTACTCTTGCAGTATTCCAGTGGCTCTTTGAAAATGTTGGGGTTTTTGTATTGAACGCAAATAAGACCAACTTCTCTTTTGAGACTGATACCTGAATGTCCTTGCAACCACTCTGAGCACAGGGTAAACCTTTAGCAAACAGGAAATATGTCTGTACATGCTGTTCCTTTGTAGTAATTTGACTTGTAGCAAAATATTACTTAAAAAGTTTTGCAGTTCTTGAGCTGTTAGAGAAAGAGGAGCCACCTACAGAGTACAGGTCTTTGGGCTTTATTCTTTTGGATCAGAGTGGTTTCCTTGTTTTTCTCTTTAATGTTACCATCAAAGCATTGTGATGAGCTGCTGTTGTAAGTGGCTGGATGTTTGTAGAATTTTTCATTCACCTCTGTCCAACAGATGTATGTCCAGGACCTGAGTAATGAAGAAGAGGTGGAAAGGTGTTTTTCTTCATCTCTTGTGTTGCTGCTCAGTGCAGCAACTGGGAAATCATGTAGCAAGACAGATACTCTGACAGTTTTTTCTGTAAACATGTCCTATCCTGTCTATTATGTTTCTTTTGTGTTCTTATATATATATGCACACACACACACAGTGTATTTGCTGGGATTAGAAGTGTCTTATTCAATGCCTCTTAAAATATTACATATCTTCAGGAGAGAGTACCATTCAGTGTTCAGAGGTAAAGGGTTAATAAGCCAGAATCTGGGTGCTTGTTCTAGATTTGGCACTGATTTATTGCATGGCTCCCTAAACAATTGCCTCACCTACTTTTTATTGGTCTTGTTTCACCAAATAAAACATGAGATTGCAAATGACAGGCTGGAACAGGGGGGTGCTTTTTACTTGAATATGCTTTAGATTTAAGGACCAGTAGCTTTGGAAGAGGGCAGAATACAGAGTTTGTTCAGGCATATCTACTGCATTAAGAACTGGCCTTGTTTAGTATTTTACTTTTGAGGTTATCATGGACTTGTGCTCTTAGGGAGCACAGCAGCAAGAACACATCTGAAACAATTGACAGATCCTCAACCGGGGCAAACCATGGCCACTTCCTCTCTGTTAGAGCTGCTATTTGCTCATTCCCACACTACTGTTCCGTTCCACAGGCATGAACAGGGCTTGGAACAAGCATGTGATGAGTATCCCTGCAAAGCGTGAGAAGGGCTTATGGAAATAACCAGTCATTCAGAGGCTGCCATCCCCTGGAGTTTTGCTTTATTAACTTCAAACTGGTTCCTGGCTCCTTCTAATCGTTTGTCTGGTCTCTGTTATCCCTCAGATCCTGTGGGAGATCACAAGATTCTTCCTTCTGGCGATTGAACTGAGTGTGGTGATTCTAGGCCTTGCCTTTGGTATGTGTCAGGAGGTTTTTTGAGTGCTTTGAATGTTTCCTGTTGCCTTTCCTTCAACAGAGGTTGCATTTGTAAGTTTAGGGTGATGCTGATTCTAGAAAGTGAAGAGGCTGTGGAATAAATACAAAGGGCAAATTGTGGAGATTTGGTTAGAAGTGGCTGAAGGCCTGATTATACTTACAGATCTATGGTTTGTATGATTTAAGGGTTTATATGTGCTTGGTTTGTTCTGCACCCATATGGTGGAGTGTACAGCTTAGGTAAGATTTTTATGCCAAGATCAACAGTCTGATCTTTGCTTGAACCCCATTTTATTTAATATGGTCCTTTTGGGGGCCCTTCTATCCCCTTCATCCCCTCCTTAATTCGTTTGATCCCTCCTGGCTGCATTCAAATGCTTTATCTGCACCTGCAATTGTAATTCTACTTTTATCAGTTATGTAAGTGAAAATGCCTCTCCCTGTGGGTCAGAGGTAGAGGAGAGGGTGGGTGTCACTGTTGCACGTGTCACTGAGACATGTGAGCAGTATATTTTTCATCTTTTGAGGGCTCATATAATAATTTAGATTGGAAGGAGCTTCTGGAAATTGCCTATGTCAGTATATTCCAGTAGAGATTTCTCTACTTCACCCTCCCATCAACTCTTGTCCCTGAGAAGCAGCTTTTATAACATCTCAATGTACTTGATGCTGGAGTAATTGCACTTTTTTTCTTTCCTGTAACCCCAGCAGAAGGACTTAGTTGTTTTCTCTTAGTGTGGACAGGAGGAAAGCAAGTTAAAATCTGTTATTTTGTAAGTAGAGTTTTTGCCTGTGAAAGGCTCAACTCTCCAGACTGGGTTTAGTGAACTTTAACCTTCCCTTGAAGACCTCTGGAGACAGAAGTGTTTTCCTTTATTGGCTATGAAAAGAACTGATTTGAACTAGTGCTGTGATTACATCCTGAGTCATTTCCAAACCCCATAATTCCAGGTCACCTGGAGAGCAAGTCGAGCGTGAAACGTGTGCTGGCAATCACCACTGTGCTGTCTCTGGCATATTCTGTCACCCAGGTGAGTACATTGAAGCAGAAAAATTTGCAAAAGAAGGAACTTTGCTTGAAGTTAAGCAGTTAAGTGTGATTCCTATCTGAAAGTGGCAGCTTTGCTCTTTGGATGAGGTTTTCCAGGAAGACTGAATGCTTGTGGCAGTGTATAAGCAGATAGTATCTGCTTGTCTTCTTTACTGCATAAATAGCTGGGATAAGGTGAAGAAATAAGATGAGATTTGGATGAATTGCCTTGTTTAGTGAATCTTGGAACAAGAGTGAGATTTCCCACACCTGAGCCACAAGTTCTGGATCTGGCCTCAAGGGCCATGAAAACCATGTGCTTGCCAAGTAAGGACACTGCAGTGCCCTTGTCTGCTGAGTCTTTGAGAGCTGAGAGCTCTTGCTTCTCTTCAGACTAGCAGCTGGCTTGCTGGCTCAGTTTATTAGGCATGTCTTCATGCCCTGAACAATGCAATCTGTGTCTGGGTTTATTCTCCTCCTCAGCATGTCAGTGGTCAGCCCATGTCTCTATACTCAGGGCAGCGCCAGGATAACACATAGGGCTTTGTTCTGGGACCAGGCTCTTGGCTGCAGAGGCAGTGAGCTGATCATTACCCCATGATAAAGCTAGAGGAGTCTCATAAAATATCAAGTGTTGGAGCCATATCTGGGTTCAGTAATGCTTACAAGCATTTTTCTCTCCACTATCTGTACGGGTAGCTCCTAAACAAGACAATGTCCTTTCCCAAACTGACTATATTCTGGATGTTTCAGCAGAAAGGTCTACTTTAAAGATGGAAAAGGAACTCTTGGTCTATTTTAGGCAGAGAAGTACTTGCATCCCCTGTTGACCTCAGTCTCTCTTCTGTAGTGTCACTTATGCCAGTTTCCTTCAGATGCAGATTCCTGCCACTCTTTTTCTCCTCACTTCTTGTCTTCAGTTTCTTTTTCTTCTGTGTGAGTGTAACTTGGTCTAAGCAGGACAGGGCTTGGTTGGCTTGGGGGGGGGAGGCAGGCCAGCTGCTTTATGAACTACTTTAAGCATAGTGTTCCTTGTCCAAGTGTGCATTTCAGTGAGGATACTGCTTGTAACAGAATCAAGTTGGTGCCACTTATCTCCTAGGGCACCCTGGAAATCCTGTACCCTGATGCCCACCTCTCAGCAGAAGACTTCAATATCTATGGCCATGGAGGGAGACACTTTTGGCTTGCCAGCTCCTGTTTCTTCTTCCTGGTAAGTACTGGGAATGTGCTATGCACTCTGATACCTTGTGTTTTCTAAATGGAGCAAGGAGGATGATTTGAGTATAATAATGCCCTAATCCTCCTCCTGCCTCCTACAGCGCATCATTGATGCTTCTCATGTGGTGGGGAAGCTGAAGCAGTAAAGGTGCAGTGGGAGTGGTGTAAGGTGGGGCAGCTGTATTCCAGCTGAGCTCAGATGTTCTTCCCTCCCAAGTTTCTCAGCTGTTTTATGCTGATGGGGATGAGTTGTGGGGCTTTTACATCTGTACTGTGTTTAATGTTAAAGGTTTGTGCCTCTGCCCTGAGCCATGTAGGGAGTGCATAATACTACACACCATCCCTGCAAAGATTGTTGGGTTCAGTTGCCGAGCAGCCATGGAACTGTTAGTTCTTTGTCTCAACAGGTCTATTCCTTGGTGGTGATTCTTCCAAAAACTCCTCTGAAAGACCGGATTTCTTTGCCCTGTAGGTAACTGTAGTGTTTTCCATATATAGTATAGATGGGTACAGTATCAGGATAAAGCATAGGTGGGAGTAAAAGGTTCCTGTATGTGTTTGTGCTGCAGATGCATTCCAGAGCTCAGAGTTTAGATAATGTGGCAAAGGACTGATAACTTACCTCTAGAAAAATTAGTATGTTGTGTCTTTTGGAGAACAGAGAAAGAACACTGCTACTTTAGTAGCTAAATAATTACATTAAGAAAACAAGACCTACTGCTCAGTTAATGATACAGGTATAATGTAAATATATAATCTTCTGAGAGCCTTAAGGAATGGCTTCTTAATAACAGCTTCCTTTGAAATGCACACCTGATGTTAAAGTGTGCATGCTAGTCATCCCTTAGGAAGGGAAGGCTAAGTGGGAGCTGCTTAACAGTTTTTATCTGGGCTTTTACTTTATCAAGATGCTTGTTTGTTTGGTTTTTTTTTGTTGCGGAATATCTGAAGCACTTGAATAGAGAGAAGCTGTTACTAAGATGTTTTTACTGAGCTCTTCTCTCTCTAACTAGTGTTGACATCCCTGTGTGGGTATCCTGAGGGAGGGGATATGTATGTCACATGTCACAGGCACAGGTCCTGATCTACCTGGTGTCCAGCATACCCTGCTGCTCCTGTTGGGGTCTCCTAAGCAGTTTTATTAGTGCTGTACATTGGAAGGGTAAAGCTTCTGGTCCAGCTGGGTTGTCTTTGTTTTTCTTGCATTCCATTATGTGTCTGACACTGGTTCCAGATGCTTGCAAGTTAAATGTTTGAATGTGTTGCTGTAACCTTGCTTTCAAAACTCATCTTGTGTGTGCATATACACATGCAGGAGGGTATGGTTTAGTCCATTATACCACCATCAGTCCTGCCAGCATTGGACAGGAAAATACAGTCTTAGTTCTTCAGCAGTTCTTAGAGACAAGGCAGTGAGAAGCTTCTGTTAGATTTGGCATTCCCACCAAACAGATTTCCATGGGCCTGGTGTTTGAGGTTGAGCTTCATGTTGTGTCCATGTCTTTCCCACAGCCAGGAAGAGTTTTTATATTTATGCTGGCATTCTGGCACTGCTGAACCTGGTGCAGGGCCTGGGCAGTGCCCTCCTCTGCGTGGATATCATAGAAGGACTGTGGTATGTACCATGGGGGCGGAGGTCTACAGCCCTGGATCTTGGGTTGTGTTTGAGTGTCCTTCAACACTGCCTCTCCCAAGAAAACAAACCTATGCTGTGTTCCTAAGAAGGAATAAACCTGTTGGTTCTGTTTTGTGCCAAAAGGCCTCTAAGTAATCAGGAAACTCCCCAGTGGAGAGGCTGTGGAACTGCGTGTGTTGCAGTTGTCTTGAAGGGGTGAGTGAGAGTAATAGTGTGAATCCACTGATGTCTGGGCATTAGTAGGTAATAAGAGAGGAAATAGTCTGTTTGCTAGAAATATGGAGACGCCCTTATACCTGGAGTCTCATTCTGCAGGGATGTGTCACATCTGTGAGTCAAAATTGGGAGCACCGAGACTCTGCTGTTGGTCAGACCTTGGGTTTTGGCATGGTTCCCCCGAGTGTCTAGAAGCACATGTTGATGACAATTGCCGTTACTTTGCGTCACTTGAAATTTGTTTAAAATGTTTTTTTTTTTTTTTTAATCTCTGGAGACTTTGGAGGGAAATTGGATCGTTTGGGAGGATGTGAGTGGTGTTATCCAGCTGTATTGTGCTTGAGTGCTAAATCCCTTCATGTTCCCTTTTGCGGTTGACAGCTGTGTTGATGCTACCACGTTCCTTTACTTCAGCTTCTTTGCACCTCTCATCTATGTGGCATTCCTGAAAGGTTTCTTTGGGTGAGTAGCCAGGAACAGGTGTTTAGATGGGTATACATTGTCATTTGTGTTTTGCACCCATGTTATCTCAATCTGTACAATAAGGACAGCAACTAGAACCAGTTAGAGAACCAGTCTTAATTTCTGCCCTTAAGAATTTCTGTGACCCGGGGCTGCTCGCTTCGATGCAGGGCTCCTTTGTATGCAGAGCAGAGCTGATGGCTGTGTTCCTCACACATTTCAGAGGATAACTTCTTCAGCATCAGCATCCTGTGTAGTACAAAGGTTTTCTGCTGAAGTTGATAGCTAAGTGCTTAATGAGGAATTGAATCCTCGGAGCTTAAGCGATCTTCTGGGTGGGTTTTGGGGTAAGTTTGTAGAAAGGATGTGGGGGTTTAGTAATTCTTCGGCCGAGGACTCTACCATGGGCCCAAAAAATCACCAGAGAAAAGTCCTGGGAAGGTCGATTCTCAGGTCGGGGTCGCCGCCGCGTGGCCACTTACAGGAAATGCACTTTGGTGGGAAAATGAGTGGTTTAGTGCAGGCTTTAGTATTGGTCATTAGCAAGAAGCAGCAAGCTTTAAAATAACTGGCTTTAAAATAGTGAAGAAGATAAAGTGCTTTTAAAATATAAAAATGTACCTCTGCATCCCTTTGAAATTAGAAGGGAACACTGTCTGGAGTTAAAGATGAAAACTGCTGATCCACAAGTGTTTGTATTTTGATTTTCATGACGTGCACAAGTAGAACTTGAAGTGTACTCCTGTTCTGATTCATTTTGGTGTCAGTAGCCAGGCTGCTGTGGAGTTCAGTAGTGTTTGGGTGTTGTTGCCCTCAGTCATTCAAAGCTCCTGAAGATGAGAACTCTTTTCTCACAGTAGAGTCAGGATTCTGCCATTCATATTTCTCTTAAGTGACTTAATCCAAAGCTTCATTTAGCATTACTTTATGGCAGTTACTTTGCCACAAATTTGTAGACCAAAAGCTCATTTAAAGAGTGTTTAAGATCTGAATGCACCATTTCTTAATGTTGATGAGTTTCAATTAAAGATAGGTGGCTGTGATATCACATTGGTTAAACATACATTTTAAATCTTTCATCACTCCAGGTCTGAACCAAAGATCCTTTTCTCCTACAAATGTCAGGTGGATGAACCTGAGGATGTGGATGTGCACCTACCCCACCCTTATGCTGTTGCCAAGAAGGAAGGAATGGATTCTGGGTTCTACTCGAGCACTCAGATTGACACCACAGCCTACTTGGATGACGTGGCCTCTATGCCGTACCACGTGGGCAGCATCAACAGCATAGACAGTGACCGCTGGAAATCCATCAATGCCTGAGGCAGGGCACCTGAATCACATGAGGCCTCATTCCTTTCTTTCCAAACTCCCTGATACCACAGCTGTTAGGATGTCCACTGGAAATCTGTGCTTGGCTACCTGCCATGGCTTTCCTCTTGTCCTTAGGATTTCCAAAACCTATCGTGGAACTAAGTTGACAGCCCACACCCTTTTGGAAAGAACACTTCTGTTTCCACCTGAGAACAATGTATTGCAGTTCTGTTCATAAACCTTTAAACACTGAACTTTCCTGATCCTCCACGTTCCAGATGTGAATATGACCCAGACGATAGCCCTGGCTGGCACCTCTTCCTTTTCAGTGACTGAAAGCACTTGTCTTCCACTTAGAGGAATGGTGTTTAGGTATGAGGGTGCTGATTTGACTGCTGTATTGTACATATGTAGAAGGATTTTGGTGGTTGAAACCAAAGATGGTCTTCCTGGGCTTTTTCGAGCAGCATGGCTGCCTGCATCTTGCCATAATGCAGTAGCACAGGTGGTGATAGTGTCTGACAAGGGAAGCTGGTCACTGGGGCTCAGCCCTGGTTTCAGCTAACACTGATGAGAGTTGTGAATTGAAGTTGCTAGTGGTTAAAAGGAACATTCTTAGTGTATGGGGAAAAAGAGGTATGAAGAGGAATGAACTGTTCTCTGTGCCGAGGGAACATTTGGGAAGGCTAGTAGCTCACAGCATGGATGTGAAGTGACTGAACAGTAGGGAGACAGAAGGACAGACAGTTCTGTCTAGCTGAGCTGAAAGAGCTGTGAAACAGTCTGTGGAGACTGTAGTGCTGTGCATTTAAGCTCACAGGAAAATCTAAGTAACAACACTGAATCAGGGCTGAGTTTCAAGAGGAAAACCTGTGAGGTAGGTGCGTTTTCCATCTGCACCCTGCTTCATGGCTTTGGCAGGGGCTCGGAGTGCTGTGAAGGAGGAAGGTGACTCTGCAGATGAAGGCTCCAGAGACGTCCAGGTGCTTGAGGCAGAGCAGAAGCCTATGATGAGTCTGAGCTGTCAGAATTTAGCGACTGGAAACTCAAACACCTTAGGTGTGCTAGAATCAAGCTGTCTGGTATGCTGCAGTGGGAGAAGAGTGGGAGGTAGATGTGTATCTCTGGCTGTGTCCTTCCCTTATATTGCAGTTCAGATCCCTAGACTGCTGCTGGTCTGAGTAAGTTTTACGGCTCGATATGTTGAAAATACTTAGGTGCATGTGGGGAGTGGTCCTTTTAAAGACTTTCTGGAACTTCTTATTAACCTCTTCCATGCTGGAAGAGTGACTACTGTTGTCTGAGGTGGCTGGCATGCAGTTTCAAGACATAGTGTTCCAATCCAGCGACTGTTCATATAAAGGCTGCATCAGTCTGGTTTCTGGGATATCCTGTGCTTTCCAAGGATGAAGATGTGTATTCCTCTAGATTTGAGGGTGCTTTCCTACCTGAGTCCTCCAGGTAGGTGGAGATCTGCTATAAGCAACTTTCCACTAGGGATGGTAGAAAGAGGGAATTTGCAATGTTTGGGGACTGTGTTAATCTCTTGCCCCAACTTACTGGTGTTCCTGAAGAATACGGAGGTAAGAGTTAGCAAGGTGCAGTGTGCAGGTGTTGGTTTGGATCATTAGCAGGTGGAGGATGGTGTTTGCAACCAGTTATTCCCACTACAGGGAAAGAAAACATGGGTAAGAACATGAAGTTCATATTGGTTGCTAAAACTATGCAGGCCTTTGCTTATCTTTTTTTGTTAATGAGCAATGCAGCTTCTCTGTCTGCCTGGGGACTTTGCCCTGCAGGCCTCTAAGTAGCACTGGCACCTTGAAAACAAACAATGCCCCTGGCCCCCTGCCCCCTCCCTCCCTTTCTTTTTTTTAAGTTTTATTTACTTTTTGGGAAAAAAGGCTTGCATCTGTCTATGTGCTAGAGCGGAGTAGTTTCTTGTAGGTCACAGTCTTTCACATTTTCATTTCATGCAATGACTGCAATGGCTGGACAAGAAGCTGGCCAAGTTAGCCATTGCCACGTTAGAGAAGTGTTCCATGCTCCTCTGTCACTGCTCTCAGTCAGCCTGAGCCACGCTAGACTGCTTGCTGTAAAAGGGATAGATTGTGATGCCTGAATTGCTGTGCTGCTGCTCCTAATGCTGCTTAGAACACTGATCCCAGGCTGCTGTTGGTTAGAAAGGGTGGGGGAACCTGCAAAGCTTCCCTGGGCCTTAGACAGAGTCAAGAGAGATGAAGATTCAAAGCAGTTGAGAACTAAAGGAGCAACTGCTTTTCCATCCCAAGGAGTATTTGTTTACTTTGTATTTGTTACTGACTGAAAGGAGTTGCCTGCCCTCCTTGGTGATGTGAAGAACCTGTTATGAATTTGCCTTTTTTACCATCTGAATTCAGTGCTGAAAGATTACCTGTGCAGGTTGTCAACACATCCATCCTGTCTTTGCTGGCAGGACTCCAGTATTTCTGGAATGTCCCATGGTCTGCTGCTGAGGAGCTTCTGCACTAGGTCATGGACTGACCTTCCTCCTGTTGTGTATTTATGTATATATAGTGCTTTGGGCCATCTTTAAAGTGGTTCTTGAGCAAAGTGTGTTATGTGTGAGGGGTGGTGAAAAGAGAGAAAATATAGAATAAATGTATATTTTTGTTTGTAAAATAAATAAAATTAAGTTTGGCATAAATGGTCATGCTTTATTTCTCAAATAAGACATATTAGGGAGGAAAAATAACTTGAAGATTAAAAAAAAAAATTGCAAGAAGGTGTGGGCACAGGTGTGATGTGGTTTTGTTTGTCTTTGCCCGCTCCCTTTCCTGGATCTTTGCAGGTGATGTCTGCCACCTGGCTGGTAGTGTACACCTGGAAAAGGCCTAGGGAAGGGTGACAGGAATAATCAGAGTTACGGAAAAACTTCTGGAGGAGTAATTCTGGAGAACTCGCCAGCCTGGAAGAGCAATGGTGCAGGCCTGTGAAACCCTTAGAGAGGACAGAAGAGGTGACTAAGGAATATCTGTTCATGGACTCTTTTGGTACAAAAATCGGGTGCTGCCAAATCAAGTGAGCAGGTAGCAGATAAGAAACGAGGAGGAGGCAGGTGAGTGTGTTCTGGGAGGGAGCTTCAGCTGCGCCTGTGCTCTTGCCTGGCTGGGTGCAGTGTTTCTGGGTGAGACAGCTCATGGTGCAGGATGCAGTGCCCTTGTCTTGAGAGCTCAAGCAACGGAGCAACTCTCCAGCATATGAGGTACTGCACAATTAACAAAAATATTCCCTGCTTCCAGGAACGTGCTCTAGAAGAGGCCTGGATATCCAGGTTTGAGGGGTGCAGAGTCCCAGATACTCCTTTAATGCTGGCCCAGGTCCCACTCTGAGACAAAGCTCCCGTTGCCACATGAACTGCAGAGAGGAATAAGCAGCATTAAACAGTTAAAACTGCTTCCATGCACTACTGAGTAGTGTGCTGAGTAGATAAGTAGCACATTGATACCAACTGGCCTGTATTTCTGGGAATGCAGAAAGCTTGTTTGAGAAAGATTCTCCAAAGCTGTTATTTCTTGGTCCAGCTGCATCTGTGTTGCATTATCTCATTCCTTTGGTTTAGGCTGTGGATCAGCCATGCCTGGCAACGGGGACTGTTATCAGCCGTGGCCTGATCTATCAGGACGCACTCGTGTGTGTCAGGGCAGGTGACGGCACGGCCTGGCTGCAGCACAGCTGCTGGAAGGAGCAGAGATGAATTCTGCCCCCAGCGCAGCTGCTGGATCTGACGAGAGGTCATCCTTCCTCAACTTGGGAAAACCCCGTGAGTTGGACGTCTAGCAGTGGAAGCTGTACGGGCAATTTTGATGCCGCGTTCACTGCCAGGGCGGTGTGGAGGGCGGGCTCGCCGGGACAGGAGCGGGATTCTCCGCTGTCCCGGAGCCGCGTTGACGCCCTGCGCTTCGCCGGCACCGGGCGGGCCGCCCGCTCTGGGCACAAACTACAGCCCCCAGCGTGCACCGCGCCCGGCCGCTAGCACCGCGCCGCGCTATTGGCCGCCGCACGGCCGCCGCCAATGGGGAGCGGCTATGTTGGCAGGCGCTGCGAGGGCAGAGGCGCTGCCGGTAGCCGGTGAGGGAGAGGGGCGCGGCGAGGACAGGCGACCCCGGCCGGCATGGGAGGCTCCGAGAGCAGCCAGGGCGGCAGGAGGGTGTCCTTCGGGCTGGATGAGCGGGAGCGAGTCCGGGTGCTGCAGGGCATCAGGGTGAGGCGGCCCGGGGGTGTCGTGGGGCCGGGTGATGGAGGCGGGTAGGCTGCGAGGGCCGGGGGCGGAGGGAGCTGGGTTGGGGAAGGGTCTGGCCGGGAGGTCAGAGGACCCAGGTGCAGGGCTGGAAGGGACGATTGGGGGAAACAACAAGGAGGAGGGGAAGGAAACCTGGAAGGCTGAAGGAATAGGGGGTTGGAGAAGTGATGGGGCGACTGGTGAGTGGTAGGAAATAGGACTGGGGGCCTGGGCATGGCTGTTATCGAGTAGGGGTACACCAGCTCTTTGCTTTCACTTCCAAACTCTGCTCTCAACCCTCTTTCCCCCGTTGCTTAATGACCTCGTTTTGCCCCTGCCTTGTGCTTTGCAAGCAGTTCGATGCTAACGGCGCTGCGCGGCTCTGAGGGCATCCAGGAGGAGACAGCTCTGCCCTTGTTCATGGTGCCAAGAGCCCGGGCTAAACACCGCTGTGTGAACAGGCGGGAAGATAAGAGCGTGTGGAAATAGGGAGGTGTTTCTGGGAGGGACAGTGGGAAACTGCTTCTTGACCTTCAGTCGGAAATTGACAAGTGTGTGCTGTAGAAACATGCCCTAGAGAGTGGTGCTAACGTTAAGGAATATTTTTTCCCGTTAATATTTTTCTTTGTTTTTTACATGTTAGTTGTGGTGATTTTATTACTACCATCATTTTCATTGCTCTTGCTTCTTGATACTTTTATGTGATTTCCCCTTAAAATCTACCAGAAATGAACTTGCAGAGTGTGTTTTGCTGTGGCTACTTATTTTTCATCCCATTTTGACTAATTATTTGGCAAAAGTTACCTAAGATTGTGCCTATCTCATGGTTGAAGTGTTTGATGGAGGTGAAATTTTCTAATTTCTCTTTACAGGATATGGATAGGGATTTGTGTCTTTTAAATCAGGAATTGAGCATGATAACAATGTAAAATGAAGGTATTAAAAATGCTGTTAAGTTGGGTAGTAGTGGGATAGCTGAAAATACGTCTTCTACTGTGTCAAGTCTGGGTGGGGGAACAGCCTCATTTTGTTCTGCAGCCAGACCCTCTGACCTTGGCAGGAGGAAGGGATCAATTTTAACAGTGCTGTGAGAGGCCTTTTGGGCTGAATTGCCAGAAAACTTCAAGTTAACTTTTCTTTCTTTGTCATGGGTTTGAACCCAAGTCAGGGAGTGAAGATGAAGTTGAGATTGCAAAAATGTTTGCAGCCTTATGTGAGTGGGAGGTCTGTGTGGCTGTTCTCTGTCGTATGGCTTGCAGCATGTCTGCCTTGCTGAGCTGGTTTAGCGAGCATGGAGCAAGAAGAGGAAAAGATGGACTTAAAACCTGCTTAATTCCTTTCCTTCCACTTCTGGTAAATTTGTCCCTGTACAAAGGTTGACTTGTTTAGGGGAGCTCTCCACCTTTGTTGGTGTTTGTGGAAGATTGTCTAGTGGTGTTTTTAGGGTCAGGCAGTAGACTGGAGGATTTGTCACTTACTGATAGGGTATGGATGTTAAAAATGTGAAGTCAACATACAAGTGCTGACTGCCTGGATTGGAGGGACGTTGGAATGAGGTAACTGGCCATACTTCTGTAGTATCATGGGAACTAACAAACGGGGAGGTTCACAGTGAAATACACGCCAGAAACTGACTTGGCTAATGTCTTCCCTGTTCTATGTTTCAGCTCACTGACGATGTAGTGAACCGAATGAAAGATTGCTCTCCAAGTACAAAGGACAGCCAGACATCTCCCCGTGCATCCAATGGCACAGCTCCCTCTTCACTGGCTGCAGAGGGAAAACCCAGACTTATAGGTACTGTTGGGGTGATGCTGCCACTGCACATTACAGAGGATGCTGGTATTTTTCAGTGCTACCTCTTTGATTAGCCTGTGTCACTCTGTGAACCTTTCTAGCATTTCAGATGAACGTGCAATAAATAAGGCAGGAATATTTTGCCCTTCATTTCTGGCAAGCTGCCTTATTGTCTGCTTTACATATGTAGAGTGTATATTGTGCGTGGGTGAGGGAAGTACTGCTCTTTATTCTCTGGAAAGAAGCTCATAGGGAAGGATAACCTGTCTAAGCACAGCTGGCTAAGTGGATGATGAAAACTTGGTGTCTGAACTTGTCTTTCTTTGCAGGTCAGAAAACAATTTGATTTCTGTTGGTTCTCAGATAGACTTTGGTGATACATATCAGCAATATGGATTTGTTTGAGGCATCCAGACTAAAATGAAGTTAGGTAACTAGGCCTTTGCTTTTAGGGATTTGTTTGCTGTCAGCCTATGTCTTTCCTGAATGTAGATTTAGCTTTATGGATGGCCTGAACTCCATCAAATAATTTCATCTTCACTTGTGGAATCCCTTTTAAGTGCAAGGGGAGAAGGAGGTCAAGAGGAAGACTTACTGGAACTAGAGGAAGGAAGTGGAAAGTAGGTCTACAACCATGCTCATGTTTCAGTATATATAAGGGTTTGAGGAGTTAATATCCTCACACAGAAGTTTTCTGTAGCGTGGTTTATTCAGTGTGCCTGGTTAAAAATGATGTTGTTGGTGTCTCTGTTTCATAAATTCAAACTCTATCCATCAAACTTAAATTTTCTTGACTTTTTTTCTCTTGATGAATAATGTAAAATTCTCCTAAAATAATTTATGATGTGGTGAAGGACTACATTTGTGGTACTATTAGTTGTCACAAGTTTTTCTTCTCCTTTGTAGGAATTCAGCCACCAACGGCATGTGACTCTGCTGCAGAGCATGAATTCTACCGGAGGTGAGGTGAAGCTCTTGAAAAAGACAATAGTTTAGCTCTTTTGGGAATATATCTATGTATGCATATTTTTTCCCAATAATGTTTTTCTTTGGTTTTTTACATGTTAGTTTTGGGGATTTTATTACTACCGTAATTTTCATTTTTTTCATTTTAATTATTTATTTACACGTTGCTACCATAGATTTTTATGTTAATGTATGCAGTGTGTGTTTCACTTCCGTCTGAGCATGATGAGTGCGTGTTTGACAGCAGCTGAACATGAGCCCAGGTGGCCAAGAAGGCCAGTGGCATGCTGGCTGTATCAGCAATAGTGTGGCCAGCAGGGCCAGGGCAGTGATTGTGCCCCTGTACTGGGCACTGTTGAGGCCACAGCTCAAATCCTGGGTTCAGTTTTGGGCCCCTCACTGCACAAAAGGCATTGAGGTGCTGGAGTGTGCCCAGAGAAGGGCAATGGAGCTGGGGAAGGGCTACTTCTTGTGAGTAGCTGGGGGTGTTTAGCCTGCAGAAAAGGAGGCTCAGTGGGGCCTTAACACTCTACAACACCTGAAAGGAAGATAGAGCCAGGTGGGGATCAGTCTCTTCTCCCAGGTAACAAGTGACAGAGCAAGAGGAAATGGCCTCAAGTTGTGCCAGGGGAGGTTTAGGTTGTGTATGAGGGAAAATTTCTTCATTGAAAGGGTGCTCAGGCATTGGAACAGGCTGCCCAGGGAAGTGGTGGAATCATCCTTCCTGGAAGGATTCAAAAGGCTTGTGGATGTGGCACCTGGGGTCATGGTTTAGTGGTGAACATGGTGGTGTTGGGTTAATGGTTGGACTTGATCTTTTCCAACCTTAACAATTCTGTGATTCTCTTCTGTGAGTATGTTTTAGTGACTGAGAATCCCCTTTGAAGCTTTTCTCAGTTCAGGGCTGCTTCTCTTAGTGCTGTTGCTGCATGCATTGTGTGTGATTTTTCTTTCCTGTGTAAGAGCCAAAGAGCAGCACTGTCAGCTAGTCTGACTCCTTTTATCATTCTATGTCCCTTGATCTTTTCCAAAGCAGCATCTGTTAGTCTGGCTAACTGCTTCCTATTTTCCCTGTTTTCAGGTGATAATTAACTACTTAATAGAACTAAATATAAATGAAGTATAAGCTTATGTGGTGCTATGTCTGCTGTTGTTGCCAGAGTTGTATGTCACTGGAATTACAGGCCGTATTTAAAGTTTGTTGGGCTTTTGAATTCCTGCTGATAATGGAACTGTGAGCAGATTTTGTGTCAAATAGATTCTGGACTTGTGTTTTGGCTCTAAGCAGGGGTACTCCATGACAAGCCATGACCCTGTTGCCAGAAGTCTGCTGATGACCTTCTCTCTGTTGTTGATGCTCATACAGGTATGAGCAAGAACAGGCACTGGTCCAAGAGGAGTTGCTCTGGCTGGCCAAAAGAGAAAGGGAAGCAGCCAAGGAGGCCAGGGAAAGGATCAGCATTAATGAGGAGAGGCGGAAAACAGCCCAGCTGGTGAGTAACAAACCCCCTGCTCTGTTTCCAACTTGGACAGGCTAAAATGGCTTTGCTTGAGGGGATTCATTTAATGTCACTTGTGTGATAAACTTAGAAACTTGGGTTTAGGCTGAAGCACTCCTCACCTAACATTACTTAACATTTGGTTCACAGTGCAGCTGCAAGCTCCACTTGTAGTATGTCACTCTGTGCTGCCATGGCATGAACAATGGCTGTGCTGGGGAAGCTTTACCAGTGGCAGGGAGTATGGTGTGTGTATATGTGGCCCTTGTCTAGCTACAGAGAACTCTTTTGATCTCTCAGGTGTATGAAATAAATGTTTCAATATATACAGGATGACATTCTGCTGACCTGATGTATCCTGAGACTTTGCTCTGTTTTTTTCTAGGGTATAATTGTGCGTGTACACAAATTAATAAAAAGTAATAATGTCTTCCTTTGTTTGAGTCTTTTATAGATCTGGTAACAGAAGAACTGTTATAAAACTGTCAAGAATTGTAACCTTTTGAAGAACGTCTAGGATTGATTTTTAGGAACTAGGAAGCAGAAACCCTTTTTTGGACACACCACTGACTCCCAAACCAATTTGTTCTCGCCCAGCAGGCAGACTTACTTTTGGGGACTTCTTGCTGCAGCTTTTACTATTAGTCAGGCACCTTGGTGTTGTTGAGATGACCCATTGGGTTGCTGTCATACCAGTGCTGAGAAGAGCAGTGCTGGAGGCAGAAGTACAGTGGGATGATGCTAAATAGAGCAAAAGATTTCTATCAATTGCTACAGTACACTGGGATTGTCATTGGGGCTTAATAATCACATGATACTATTTTATATTGTTTTCTTCTACATACTGCCATTCCTATGGCAATGGTGTACTGCCTGTACTGCCAGAGTCTTACTGGAACTGCCACTTTTTCCTGACCTGCCCTGGTGTCAGGGTATGACAATGAGGTGGGGCCATGCTTGCCACTGGGAGATCAAACTGCCCATTCATTTAGACTGGGCTGTTAAAATTGTATTGAGAGAACTAGACCAAGAGATTTCTCCTTGCCTGGTGCATACTGAAAGGGTGGTTTAGGGAAAGGACAGACTGGAGTATGGGTAGTCTTTATTGTAGTTCTTTCATCCTGCTGATCTGTAGCTTAACCAATGTGTGCTTGATTTAAGCAAAGAATCCTGTGAGGTTTGGATTTTTTTTCTATATGTTGAATGCTAACAGGCCTGGCTTACCCAGGCAAAACGTGAAGCATTTAGAGGTTGTAATATAAAGATATTTTTGGGGACTAAATAAATGAAAATATATAAGAATGGTGACAGTGGTTGAAAAAAAAGGTCTTTACAGCTGTAGTCCATCTCTGACAGTGATCCCAGCAGCTGCTAATGGAGAGCATGAGAACAGAGCAGGTATATAACAGTATTTCCCACCTATACCCTTGCAAATTCTGATGTTCTAGGACTTAGAGGCTTTGAAAGCAAGAGGTTTTATTTTCACTTCGGTGGTTAACAGTCTTTAAGGAAATTCTCTTCTGTGAATTGATCTGTTTGTGGTTTTGGACCCAACTGTACTTCGTCTCCATGATAAAATTTGTATATGATTGGGTTGGTAAGTGTCTGAGCTTGCTCTCCTGGTAGATATAGCTTGTGAATGGCTGCTATGTTGCAGGAAATTTCCTCTTGGCAGATTGTATCCTGACCATGGGGTGTTGGATCGTTGCTGAGCTTCAGAGCAGTGATGTCTGAGGCAGGTGACTTGCTCCTCTGCAAAGGACATCGGGGTCAGCAGGTGCAGTATTAACTCTCTTTTCCTTAGAAAGAGCATATTCTCTTTATGAATGCAATTAACTGGCTTCTGTAAGAGCAATGAGAAGAACTTGGTGGATTTGTTGTCCAATCTAAAGATGTACCTTTGCTCAAAGTAGATCCCTGCCCTCCTGCAGTGAGGTGGAGTGTAATCCTGAAGAAATGTGACTAGCAGAGTCATGCAATATTAGTGAAATGCAGAGAGGTCACCTCTAAAATGAGTTGGGACCTGACTGCTCACACACAAAAGCTGTTCTATTATCCGAATTAGCTTTTAATCCTGTAGTGTTGTGTACCCAGGTATTACGTGCTTGATGCTCTGTCAAAATCTGATTAGGGTCCCCTTGTGATAAATAGTGGCCATGGTGTGTTAGCCCAGAATGTGGTGCAAGAATGAGAAACTGTTAAATTTCATTGCTCTTTAACTATCTCGTGATCAGTCATAAATTTAGGATCCTTAAAAAATGGGATAGTCTAGTCTGTTCTTCCAAAGGTGAGAGCAGAGCTGTTGTTTGTCAGCTTCTAGATATCTTCATAAACAGGAACTGATTTGGCCAGACTTAGATTATTGGGTTCCCTATCAGACTTGCTTTATCTCAGCTACAGTTTCCTTTTGGGCATGGTTACCTTATTGTATTGACTGCTCAAACCATGTCTGTCCTTTGTCTTCTGGTATTATCCTCCTTTATTATGAATAGGGCTTGAGTGTTTCTTGCTCTTCTGTTTTTTAGCCCCAGCAAATGGGGAAGATACTGCATATGAGCTGCTCATCCATGTCTTGTGTCAATCTTCTCTTTCAGGTAGAAGATAGTTGTGGAACTCAGGGTAGCCAGTGGTAATCCAGGTGCAGAGAAATACAGTGGAAATTATCTGCTTTCATTTGTAGGGGAGAAACGTCCAGGGTTGTTTTTGTTGTTGTTGTGACCTATTAGGGAAGTGAGATTAAAGATGAGGCAACTCCCATGAAAGAAATAACAAGTGAATAATTGGCTTCTTAGGTAGCACTTAATTTGAAAAAAAAATAGAAAACCATGCCACGGATAATTAGAAAGTTTTATTTGTTTTTTTAGTATTTGCATTAAAATCTTGAGCTGCCCTGTCCCCTTAACATATCAATAGTTCAGTGATTCGTAGCCCTCTCTTGTACTGTTGTCTGCAGCAGTGCTGGAACGATCTCATGTAACCAGACCTCTTGTATAAATCCAAGTACCATAGCTGTATTTTGAAGTGATTTCATTGTGATTGTGCTGAACATTGCTTGTCATTTAATCTGTTCTTTATGGCTTTCACTCACTGTCTTTTATTATTGGAAATATTGCTATAAGCACTTCAGTGTTATTATACAGTGCACACAAAGAGAAGGTGGACTAGAATTAACCTTTGATATGAAACCTGCTGTCAGCTTCTGGGGCCACTTACTTGATAGTTTATGGGGCAGGGTGCAGATTAAAAGTTGTCGTTATTTTATTGTAGTTTGTGTGTTTTGTTTTGCTGATTTTTTCTCCTTGAAGTGTACTGGTGTCAAGAGGGATTTAGAGTTAAGTACCTGGGTCCTATTCTGCATTTTTGTCTCGATCTTTCTTTTTCTTTTAATGACTTTGAAGAAGGTACTTAGCTTCTAGATGCCTTAGGTTTTACTCAAAACTCCTTACAGCTTTAGTTTAAGAAGCAAAACAGCTCTGTAAGTAATAGGGCAGCATTTACTTTCCTCTTTGAGTGAATATGGCTTTTTGATTAACCCTAGGGACTGGCTCAAATGGAAGTGGTCTGCTAAGCTGCTGTAGAAGAACTCTCCCCAATTTGTATTAGAGATAAAATGTTTTGTTTGTTTGTGCAGCACTGCAGGATCATGGGGCTGAGCAGACTTTTTGAACAATTTAATGCTGTGGGTACTTAGAACACAACAAGGATTATATGTACAGTATTTCAGAGCAAGGCCTAGGGTGTTTAACTAATGCTGGTGCCGTGCCTTAAGTCTCATGTGAAATACTCAAGAATTAACACAGCTATCTTTAAATCCTTTTCTATTTCTAGCATGAGGAATTGGCAAAGTTGTCAGTCAAGTTATTTAATAGCTTGACTATGTTGTGAATAGTCTCACCATTCCCCTATGTGAGAAGTCTTTCCTTTTTCATTTCCAATTAATCAAAACATCTTTCCTAACTTCTCAGTTCTTTTGGGTTTCTTTTTTTTTTCCCTCCCTCCTACCAGTTAAGGAAACTTTGCAAAGAAACTGCTCTTTTTCCTCCTTTTTTGCTTTTGTAATCTCTGAAGGTGGAGCAGCATGTGCAGCAGATGCCTTGGGAGCCTCTTGGAGCCAGTGACTTTCTGCCTGATGGTTTTCACTGAAACCTTTAAGACAAATCAATGTGGAATGGGAATGGATAAAAGCAGAAGTGGAGGGGGAATAAACGTGATTAAGCGAAGACATCTCATTACTACTCTAGAAAGGGAGGATTATAACTTATAAAATAGGAGGATCTCATTTAGAGGCCATGTGCACTTGTGTTATCAGGACAGAGGGAGAGCAAATAGAATAAATGAAATTAATACTTTGAAAAGAAGCATTACCCGGATTTGAGCATTGAACTAATATGATTTGTGCAAAGCCCTGAAGTTCTTATCTCCCCATTTAATACCCCAACGATAATGGCTTTGTCAGAGTTATTGACCAAAAGTCGTCGTCGTCTTCCTTCTCACTTTGAAAGAATGAGTTCAGAAATGGGGTGATGGTAGGACAGACTCTGCACTGTGACCAGCTGTTTCAGGCAAGACTGATGGGCACTGGTTGCTGCATGAAAACAGACTGGGCAGAGAGTTCATAATTGCTGGAGAGTTTATCCAGCTGTCTGTGATGGATGGCTTGCTATTCCCAGTGTTTCTGATCATGCCTTCGCACTGGCTTGCTGGATGGCAACCTTTGCTTTCTGGTGGTTCCAGCATTGGACTGTTGTGACTAGCATGGCTCAAACGGCCATGAAAAGAAATACAAGGATATGGGTTTGTTTCAGGTTGCTCCAGTAGCTGATTATAATTGGTCATAGGCTGTTGAATTCTTTCAGATTATTTCTTACCTGGATAGAATCTCTTTGTTTTTCAAAGAGATTTGTCTTTCTTCTCCTTTTCTTTTTTTGTCATCTCCTCTTCTTGATTCAGGAAAGATGGGATGAAGGAAGAATGCATGACTGGGAATGCCTTTGATCAAGCAGTGGGTTTTGATAACGGTGTCACCTTGCGAATGTGACATTCTGAACTCTTGTGCTTTGCTGTGGCATACTTTGGACACTTCCACCCTTGATTTAGTGTATATTGGGCTGCTAACATTTTAACTGGTATGTTTTCTTCTCCATTTCAAAGAATGTGGAGGTAAAATTGCTTAAAATTGATGAAAACAGCATAAACAGCCAGTTCATATATTGGCACAATGGAGGAGAATTTTGGTGTTAGGGAGTGATCAGATACTTTATTTTTTGCTTTGTAGGGATGGAGGAATGATCCAATCAGCTCATTTGTGGAAAGTTTCCTTTATATTTCTGGTAATTGATGAAGCTTTAAGTGAATCTTGTAGCTTTTTTTGCTGTGAATTGCCCACTGTTGTTGATCAGTGTCAGCTGTAGATGCAGCTGAGTTGGTACTGAAGACTGTTTTAGAAACTGTGCTGAACATGATTTAGTTTGTTAAGGCTTTCATTTACTTTGTGGTAAGCTGGGGATCAGCTTCATCCTGGCTGATTAGCCGTAGGTAAGCATTGCTAGATTAACTGAGGTTTTGTTGTGTGTAATCTCCTACCATTGTGCCAAGCTGTAGTGACAGGATGAGGCCCAGCAGCAGCTTGGTGTTTATTGGAACACTGACAGTGTGGAGCCATCAGTGAAGTGACGGTGCTGGTTTCGAGGTCAGGTCTCTATTGTCAAAACTTGCCTTTTTTTCTCTTCCTATTTATTTGAGTTGATGTAATGAAAGCTATTGTCTCTGTGAGCTTTGCGTTATGGTTTGGAAACTGTTCACCTCAGGGACAGTTTATTTGTTCCTGTTGGCTCTCCAGCTAAAACACAGCACCCTGAGCTGAACCCTTCCCTTTTTAAAGCTGTGAACACGTGTGTAGAAAATAGGTTGGTTCTGGGAGGTGACATGGCTAGCACATGAGGTTTGATGTTTCCTGGCTTTTTTTTTTTTTTTTTGGTAAATGCTTCTTGATTGAAGTTTTTTATGGGTGAGGCAGAAAACATTGAAATCTGAAAGTATGGAGGCTTGTTTTAAATAATAGTGGAAAACGAGGAAAAAGCCCATTCAGCTTGATTTTCATTGATGTTGCAGTTGTTAGCAACAGGTATCTATATGTGTTTATGAAAGATACCTTTATTTTTAGATTATGTTTTATGTTTTCTTTAGAAAATAAGTGGTGCATTTAGTTATTAGTCTTCATTCCTACCTGCAGTGTGGGTGACACCAGTTGTGGGGGCAGCACCTCCTAGTGAACATGGTTTGCTGTGGTTTGGCTCTTTGCAGAGCATTCACAGGCTGTATGCCAAACACCCAGACCTGCCCCCAGTGCCTGCAGAGCCACGGAGGGTCCTAACTAGGTTACCAAGAGTGGCAGTGTCTTGGGCTGGAAGTTGTAATGCAGTTGTTTTTGATTGCTCTCACTAATTGACAGCTAATTATTTCACTAATTGAATAAAGCTGCCTTTTAAATATGTTGATACAAATGGAAAGATGTATTTTTAGATTTGAGATTTAATGATTTATTACCAAATGTTGCAAACTACCGACAGGGGGATTTAAATAGTTTCAGTCCTTGTGCCTTGTATCCCTCTCATTCTTGCCATGTGAGCTTGAGACAGTCTTCCAGACTTTCTCCTGAAGAGAATATACGAGTATGTGGAGACTTTAAAATTAGTGGTCTGTTATTCTATAGTCTCAGGCCAGAACATCCCTCCTTTTCCCTACAGTTGGGCTCCTCTTTGTCTGCTACCCTCCACGATAAAAGTGGGTATATTTCTTCAGTGAAATAATTACTTAGCGAAACCGTTTAAGCATTAAACATTTAAGGGATCCCTATAGAAAATAATCTTGAAGTGTTAAATGATGGACTTCGGAAATGTTTGCATTAAATTTAAGCTTGGCATGGTGAGGATCTATCTACATGTCTTCTACCTCCAGCAAGCTAATAACTTCTGCTCTCTGGAGCATCAGTGAGGTCTAAATTTAACTAAAGCAATTTTGGAGAACATGCACTACAATAATGGCAGAAAGTGAAAACACAGCCAATGCAAGAGAACCTCCTCTTCCCTTGAGAGAAGGAGGAGGTGTTACCTGGCTAAGGGTAGGATTTGGCCTATGTACTGCTTATTTTCCTGCTACTGCTGCTCTGATTTGTCAGACATAGCATTTTTTAACAACTTCCAATTTCTCCAGCTAGTCTTTTATCTCCTGACTGAAGGTTAATTTGTGTTTGGAGAGTTTTTGCAGATTTCAGTAGCTGATGGTTGTTTGAGCTTCTCATTCTTGTAGTCTCTTGAGCTAAGAGACCTTATCACAAGGTTGGCCTTTTTTAAAATCCAACAGCTGCAACAAATTGAAGTTGTCTGTGGTGCTGCCTACTTCCCCTGTCTCGCCTTCAATTTTCCATGCCCTCATTTCACACTTTTTTGTTTGTCTACCAAGTTTATAAACTCCACAGAAACTTCTTCAAGATTCATTTGTTCTATTTAGGGTTACTGTAAAGCAGTTTCATAGTTTAAGAAGTAAAAGCTAAGCTTAGCCTTCATTTCTCCCAATGTATAACTACAAAATATTCAATTAATAAATAGGAGAATAGTATGTTGATATTTTGCTGTGACTGGTCCAGCAAAACTAGTACTGAATCTTCTTATTCCACTGTCAAACTACTGTGGAGTAGTAGAATTCTGCTCTAATTTACAGCTTATTGAGGGGGGCATAAACAGAACAAGACAGGCCCAAAGGCCTTTCTGTACCTTAACTGTTCCATGGATCACCACCTCCTTCACCCACTGTGATGTCCCAGTTGGAATCACTACATTCCACCCCTTCATCCACATACAGTTTGCCTTTCTGAAGCATAGGTAAGTTAGAGATGAAATCAACAAACTGTTCAGCTAATAGGAAGGTTCCTGATGGGCTGGCATGTGTGATAGCAGCTGTCAATGCACAACACAACTGGCATGGGTATTCCAGTGGGTTCCCACACACCAGCTGCTTGTGGTAACACATGGGCATCTCAAGCTGCAAGAGCCAGGCCCAACAGAGCAGGTGTGTCCTGGTCAAGATCATGTTTCCTCAAATGCAGTGTCTTCCACAAGTCCCAGTACAAATGGCTTTGTTGGATGATCCTAGTAGATCAAACTGAGTTTAAATGGTATGGTCTGAGTAATCAAAATAAACATTGATGTAACTTTCTATTTCTCACCTTAAAGAACAGTTCAAGTGAGCTGATATACAAAGACTTAAGTTTCACTGAGGTATTTTCTGGTTTGTTTATTCCTTCTGCTACAGTTGGGCATCCTCAAACCTGCCCCAATTTGCTGATGTTTGCTTTAATTCTTATTTGCTTCCTTCTTTCTCTCTCCATCTTTTTACTTTCCCAAAGCTGCAGGATGGTTTGCTCCCGCTGCCTCTCCTTGTTGTTGGTGTTATCAGGCACGCGTGCAGCGGGTGAGATTGCAGACGCCGCTGTTCTCCGGGATTCTAAGCATCAGACAATGTTTTACACGGCATCCCATTCTCTAGCTGGCTGGTTGGACATGATGTTGGTACCTTATCTTCACGCTGACACACACTGGACATTAATAGAAATACATTGCTGAGGCACATGTGTGGAATTTCAAGCAGCCTTTCTAGCTGTGCTTTAGATAGTCTATTGTGTGCTTAACCTCTTGGAAGAGGTTTTGATGAGAAATGCGCGATGTTAACTCTTGGGTGGCTGGGTGGACTCTCTGAGAGTTCGTCATTATAGTCAGCATAATATCCTCCTAATTGAATGCTGCTTATCTGTTTTGGAGTTCCAGCAGATTTAAACCTGTCTTTCTATGACCAGTATTCCTCCTTCCTCATGCAGATTTTTAAGGAAGAAATAGCTGTGTTTTGCACATGAGGCTGAGGTAGGAAATGTGTTGCTGCAGAGGGAACTGAGTTGCCAGCACCCTTATGTAGCTTTGTCTAAAGTCTATCCCTGTATTATTTTTGGCTCTCTGATTGCTGTACATGAACTGAAAAAAAAAATGACCTGGATGCAGCTGCTTCTATTTTCCAGGAATTCTTTCTGCTTTTGGAGCACATGAGAATTTTTATTGTTTCCTTTGTACTGTATCTGTATACTTTCTCTGCTTGTTTGCTATGACCATCTGCAATTATCTGTATTATTTATGAGTGCTGAGTAAAAAAAGATGGGAAGTAGCTTCTTAAAAGGGACTATACTAAGGGAAAGGAAATGAGCTGATGACTTTGATTTTTAGACAATGAAAATAGAACACCTGCAAGCTTGTGAGGAAGGGAAGGAATTAGAGTTAGCTGTATTTCTGTTTCCTGTCTGTGCATTACATAGGGGGTATAGAGCCCTTTTAGCCTTGAAGACTTTGTGATAATGGGCAAGCTTGAAGGATGATACAGTAGGAATCGAGTAAAAATTGATCAAACAGACTAAGCAGCACTATGTATAATTATTGTCCAAAAGAAAAAAGCTTTAAAAAAGTTTAATATTTACTTGAATAGAACATTAGACTGAGGATACGTTTGTTAAATAACCAGTGCTCTTCCAATTAGGACTGAGAACTTGCCATTTACATTCACTGCATCTTCAGCCTAATGCTTTTGCCATGGAAAAAGTGGTTCACTGTATGGTAGATGATTTCAAGCCCCTTTATTTTTTCAAAGATAGAGGTTCATGTCTCTTCTTTTCTCTCCATCCTCTGAGCAGAATGGATTTGTTCCTTGGTTCATCTTGCTGTAGCTGTAATTGGCACTGTCAAGCTGAGACTCCAGCTGCACTCCCCTGGCTTCCAAACTTCCCATACACAAAAGGTTCTTTACAAAAGCTCAGCTGAAGACCTGAGTAATCACTCATTTTTGTATTTTCATATGATATTCTCTCCTAGTTTTACAGCTAAATGTGGAGAAAGGGAGATTGGAAATAAAGGTATGTTAAAAAATGCCAAACCAAAACAACCAAACCCTCAAAAACAACAAACCACACAAAGCAGCACCCTGAAAAAAACCCCAAATCAGAAAAACTCCCCTAATTTTCCAGTGTGAAAGAATTTTGTTTCAAGTACAAAACTTGAAAAAGCATGAGAGCTTTAAACTGCAAAGCCAGCTACAATTTTAAAGATAATGAACATCAGTCCAGCCTGTAGTTTTCTGTCATTTAAAAAGTTGTCTCCCCAGCTGCTGTGCTGTTTCCTGTTCAAGACTCAGCATTTTGCAATGTAATTTTTTAAAGCTTTGTGTTACTGAAGATTATCATAGAGTTCCGTTAAAAACCTTCTTGCCTGTGGTTTCCTGTTAAACAGTGATGTGCAAAAAGAGGTGGTTCCATGCTCAAGTAAGATTTTGATACCATTCCTTTCCTGGAAACAGAAGTGGGATGTATCAACCCCCTTCCCATCTGATGGCTGTTCAGAAGCTGCCTCTCAGGTCACTGCCCTTGTTCCAAATCCTGCTGAATATAGTGATTCAACCTTGAAGCTGTTGCCAACCACTTGCATTTTCTTTTTTTTAGACTAGTTTAGAAGTAGTCCATCAAATTTCATGCATCTGGTATAAAAATAAGAGTTTTCATGGTAATTAATCTGGGTGGAGAGCCAGTTTGTGCCCAGATTAAGTGGGGACCATTACCCGTGTTTATGCTCCAATGTCATCCTGCAGGCTTTTTTTCTGAGCTTAATAAGGAATATTTTAAGGTACCTGGAGGGAGAGGAGCACTAATGGTCTTAGCGGCCATTCTCCTCTGTATGGATGGGACTAATGTGGTTGATAAATACTTCCTTGCCTCAGGCCTTGCAAGTGCAGGCTGCTCCTGTAGGAAAGAAAGTAGCTCAAGGCGTTCCATGGGTGTTTTCAGGTGTGATTGAACCACGTAGACAGAGGAGATTTTCTCCAGCATAGAGGAATTTTAATCCCGCTTAATTTCAGTGTTTTACTGTGAAATACATTGGTATGCAGGTAATGGTAGATGATGGATTTTTCTGACCACATGCACATGCAAGCTTAGGAAAAATTTTACCTTGTTGTTTGCATATCTGTTTAAAAGTTACATCTGCTTTTTGTACAAGAAATGTATCTTACTGGGTATTCTAAAACTGTAGCAGAAGTTCACGTTTATAAGAAGGAGTAACAAACTTTGGTATAATCAGACTAATTTCCTCTAGTTCCTTATTGCCCAGCAGATGTTGCTGTTGAGCTTGGTTAGGCCTCACTGTGCAGGTCATTGAGTCATCTGCTTATTATAGGAGCTATGATGCAGAGTGATTGGGAGCTAAGTTTCCTCCTTGAAAATTCATGTCATCTACTGCTAAGTCAATACACTGTCCAGAAGCTTAAGGTACATCTTGTGCAGGCATGTGTGTAAATAAATAAATGATATTAGAATGTCTTTTTTGACCCATGCATTATGTTTTCTCTTCATTACCGACTCTGAATTCTTATGAAACTTTCTGCTTTCATTACCAAAGCAGTTTGGATAGCTTGGTTTTTATAATTATTTTTGAGAGAGAGTGTTTTTTGGCTTTCCTAGTGAGCCTTTAAGATGTGGTGGTGCAAAGGGAGTCTGATAAACAATCCATAAACAGCATATCCTCATCAATATCCCTTCGAATGTAGGATCTGGGAAAATCTATCACCTGCTTCATGCAGAATCTGGGAGATGAATTACATTTCTTGTTTGGGATCAGACCCCCTGCTCAGTCCAGCAGCTGCTCTGTGTATTGATCTTGCAATAAGAAGCACATCTGTCCTCTGCTTTGCAGTTCTTTGGGATGTGATTCTCGTTGTAATACCCTTATTTTAGAACTAAAATGTTTTTAATGTGCATCTCAGTTGCCTGCCAGTGATGATGCCTTCGCTGAGTTCATACAATTTTCCAGCAGTGTCGAGAGCACTTGTAAAGCAGCAGTGAATATTTCCTGAAGGTGGCACTGGAGGGACACCCATGAAATCTCCTTTCCAGGGGTGGAGCGGGAACTGCTGAGCCCTCAAATTGCTTGCATACCAACGAAATGTCTCAAAGTTTTTGCTTATTTGTTTTCTTTCTGACTCTAGGTTCTCCAGGAGTTACCATAATATTTTCCAGGATGAGTTTACACTAAGTTTTTGAAGTTCTTTGCTTCCTACAGAAATTGCAGAATCACAGAATGGTTTAGACTGGAAAGGACCCTAAGGATTATCTAATTCCAACTGCCCTGCCGTGGACAGGGATGTCATTCTCTAGATCACGTTGCTCAGGGCCCCATCCAACCTGTCCTTGAGCACTACCAAGGATGGGGCATCCACAGCTTCTCTGGACAACCTGTTGCAGTGCTTCATCACCTTTTGAGTAATGAATTTCTCCCTATCATCTACTCTAAATCTGCCCTCTTTCAATTTAAAAACACTGCCCCTTGTGTGTGATCATTTGGAGTTGAGGCCTTTGTGTACGGACATAATTTATAAACTGCTTCCGTCTTTTTTTTTTTCCTAACCATGCTGCCTGGGCCTCTCTTTCCTGCTTAATGCACAGATCTAGAACTTGTGACATTGCTGCGTGTTCAGGCTGCAGAGGGGAGGACAAGGTTGTTGTGAAGACTGTGCAGGTTTTCACACAGACGGTGTGGTATATTCTCAGCCACCTCTGATTTCTCTTTGTTCTTCAGCTCTCCAGTTGGTTTCTAGTTGTATTTCTTGGAGGGGTAGATAACAGCTGTTGAGAGCAAGTTTGGTTTTGGAAGTGGTGGGAGAGAGCAGCAGATGCTGTCCTAATGACCTTTCATGTTTGCTATAGGAAATTACATTGCTGCCTCCATTCCTTAGACCCTCTTTAGGATTCCCTGATTTGACCTACATGCTGGCCTTCTAATGAGATACTCTCCAAAGCCTGCTCTGTAAAAATTTTCTATTATATCTGTGTCTCTTTGGCTCTGACTTTCTGCAATCAGACTGTGTAGACTGAGATGGCCAGTAGTGAAGAAAAATGGAGTTTCTCTCAGCAGAAGTTTGAAATGTATCTGCAGTGCTTTTGTAAAGGTAATATTTCAGGTCAGTCTTCACTGATACGGTAAATTTCTGACTGATTTGAGTAATTTGGAGCTTAAAAACATAAAGATGATCTAGCTGGACTTGGCTGAAATGAATTACTGCTTTTAGCACAGAATCTTCATTTGAGAGAGAAGCTGGTGGTTGACTGAAATTCCTGCAGATTCTTAGCAGGAGATTTGTATCTTTTCATCTGTTTTCAAGAAGGAGAAACAAGTTATAAAAACTACTTAAAGGTTCAGTTAAGATTTATTCTGGCTGCATAACTGCCTCCCATAATAACTTTAATATGCATCATCCTGAAACTCCTAATTGGCCCTGGTGTTGGCAGGGCTTTCAGACCCAGCAGAATCTACAATGTTCAGCATCTTTTAGGAAGGAATGTAGCCAGAGAAGCACAAAAGATTAAATGGCTGCCTTATAAATTCTGACTGACCTTGAGAGTCCTTCTCCTAACAAGCAGGAGGATGCTGTTGAAGCCGTCTAGATGAGACCAGTGGTGAGAATTGTGTGTAGGTGGGCCATTGGTGAGGCAAGAGGAGAGGATGGGGAAAGGCCTCGTGGGTTTGGTTGGAGGAAGTGGTTTCACTGTGGGCCATGTACCTACTTATCCTGTTGTTTCTGTTGTTGGTTGAAGTCTTGTCTGCACTGACACTGATTAATTTTTTTCTCATGGGTGCTTGTGGGATTGGGCTGTGGTTTGAACTAACCCATTTTGTCAGAGCTGGTTTCTTTTTTTAGGAAATTACCCCAGTCAGTTGTTCCTCTCTGCTTAGTGACTGCCTGGTCCCTGTGTGGGTGCTCATCAGACAGATCAGAGCCTGACTGACTGGGAGGGTTGAAATTTTCCTTAGCTTCTCCTCTGCTCTCCTTTTACCTGGGTGGAGGTGGAAGCCTGCCAGGGTGTGCTGGGGTTGTGTGGTTTCTGTGAGTGATGGAGGACTGTCGTTCTTGCTCTCCTGGGCTGTCAGTTGGACACCTTTTGCAGACCCTAAATTCCCTTTAAAACAAAGCATTTGGCTTAGTTTATTTAATTCCATTAAGTAATTTCACTGCTAATGCATAATTATCTACGGCAGTGACACTCGTCTCTGCTTTAATTATCACGAGGCTGCACAACTCCCCCTCCCCCCTGCCTGGAAGTTGTCACTTGTGCAGGGTGGTTTTGCAGAGATAAGTGTGTAATACATGGCACTGCTTTGGGTCTCACAATACTCAGTTGCTGATTGCTAAATGTAGGCAACAGAAGAGGCAAGGGTTTTGGTCTTAGTCTTCTATTAGTGGTTCTTATCTGTGTGGAGTGAGAGATGTTGGGAAGGAAAAAGCTTATCAAAACTTCATAATACTGGCTTGAAGATAAAGATGTGAGCAAGTGCTGTTTGGAGGCTTTAAGCTTACAGGTGTTGGGAAAATTTGGAAGCATAAATATTTTTCTTTTGAAGAAATGCAAGAAATGAAGCATCAGTGATTCTGGGCAGCAGCCCAAGAACCCTGTTTGTGTTTAAGGAAGATTCTTTGTATTTATCTTTTTTTTTTTCTCCCCTCCCTGCTTTGTTACTGACTCTTTTTGGTAAACACCCTCTCAGAGTGCAGAAGAGCCCAGCAAAAATGATTGATCCAGCCAGTCATTGTGAGGAAACTGAGATTCAGGGTATTTACTCCTCAGTTGGGAGAAGATGCATACTTGAGTGAAATACCTGCTGTTTCTTAACACCACACCCTTGTTTGTTAAGGAGTGATTTTGTTAAAGGAGAGGACAAGGTCAGCCTGATCTGAGTAGAGGTTATGTGGGCAATATGATACTTGTGTCATTGAAAAGTAAAGGTCTGTTTGGGAATAAAGTGATCTATAAAAGATTTCTAAACCCTTGCAAACAGAAGGCAGAAAAAGCTGGAGGGGGCTCATAATTGTACTTCTCTAGTTTCAGAAAGCTGAGAGGACTGGGTTGGAGACACCTCATTTAACTTGCAATGATGTGCTGAGGTTTGTGGATGAAGAACACCTGGAGCCTATGTCAAAAAGAGAGAAAATCGTGGGAGGGACCTGGTAGAAATGAGGATGGTATGAGGAAGCAAAACCTATATATTATCTTATAATAGATGGAAATGAGGCCATTTGTTGGTGTTATCTGCTGGCAGAGATGTTCTGCCAACTACCTTTGTTTGGAACTCTGGCCGAGACATGCAGTGTGTAATTGTGCTCCAGCTTCTATCCTGACTGAGTTCTTAGGATTGAAATTACATTTTTTCACGTATAAAAGCACTGAATTTTTTTCCTTTGTGTTGTTATGATGAAGGCAATTTTTGGTTGCTGACTGTCAGGAATGAGGAAGGGAGGTCTCTGTATCTGTAATACAGTGTGTGTTACAACATGCATTCTCAGTCTCTATTGCACCTGGCTGGCAGCAGTGGCACCTGTTTGAGCAAGATTCCTTTGGCCTGGAAGTATGTTATATATATTCTTTGGCCCAAGGACATAGTGTCAAGTATGTCACTTGAAGACCTCGCAGCTTGCGAAGCTCTAAATCTTACCATCAATCTCATACTTGTTTTCTGTGGCACTTACCACTGTAGTGGTTTATGTACTTCCCAGTATAAGTAGACTGGCATAATATGGTGGTCAGTTTGGCTTTCTTCCTTTCAGGAAGAACTGTACTTCCTAAAAGAGGTTATACACTCACCCTACAGTAATTTAGTCTTGGACCTTTCTTTCTGGGAACGTGAACTTGATTGACAAATTTCCAAATGTCTCTTCTCTAAATGCTTTTGGTTGAAATACCTTTCACATCAGGCAATGGGTGCTCACTTAGAAAGAATTTAAAGTGACGGAACTGATACCCAGAACAGTTGTTGGGTTCTTGGTTTTGTTTACAACTTGCCTGAAAACCTTCCCATAGGAGCACAGAGGTAAACACTGACTTAGTGGCTTTTCTGACTCATCTGATAAAATCCACTTGCCACGTCTGATGTTTCCATCATCTTGCTGTGTTATCTGATTCTCTGGAGCTGTGCTCTCACCTTTGTAATTCACTTTCCAAGCAAGACTGGGACTGAGATGTCACTCCTGAAAAAAATAAATTCAGTTTATGCAAAGATGCAGTGGAAAACAGGGAGATGAGGAGAACTTCATGATGGAGGTGATGGGATTCCATTGCCTCACTCTTGGCTGACGTGGGTGAGATGAAATGTGGAAAAAGCTTTCCTTATCCACATGGCAAGGGAGATTGGTTAGTCATTGCAAGGGGAGTGCTGCAGAAAAGGGTGGGTGACTTATCCCAATGGGGCAGGCATGGGAGAAAAAATAGTAACAAACCCCATAAGCCTGGGATTGGGGTAAGAGGGAGAGCAGCACTTCCTGGCTTGGTGCGCCGTGATGCTTTTGCCTCCTGTGAGTTTGTTGGCAGGTGTGGAGAGAAAAGATCCCAGCCTGGCAAGTCAGCCACCAGTGTGGCTGATGATTAATTGCCCTTTTTAAATTGCAATTATGTCAGTCACAGAACCCGTGAATATTAATTCCGGATTTGCTGCTTGAAAAAGTGAGTGCTGATGAGACGAGTCCATTTTACTGATGTCTCAAAAGTGGGATAAGTGCTGCAGCCAGTAGTTATTACTGAAAAGGAAGGCTGCTGTGACTCTTTGCTTTGCTTTGTGTCTGTCTTGCATCTTCTTTTCCAGTGTTTCTGTTCCCTTCTTCAGAATCCTCTCAGTGCTTGCACTGGATTTTCCACCTTGACAGTAGAAGGTGGCAGGCTGACACCCGGAGTGAGTTAATCACTACAAGCAATATGAGTTACCTGGGTTTGGTGGATGGCTTTGCACCATTCCTGCTGCTTCCTGAATCCCTTAGAGAATTCAGAATGAAATAGGGATTGCTTTTTTGCTGCTCCAGATCTTTCCCTTCATCTCAAATGAGTGTAACCATTCATTCTATTATACTTGGATCTTTTGAGATGGTTTTCTGATTGTGCCCTGTTGGAAAGATATTAACAGGCAAGCATCAGTACACGATGACTGTTTTCCTTTTGGTAATCTGCTTGAATACATGGATGATGAAAATCTTGTTTTCTTCTGTGGTTTGGGTCTCTCTTATCTGTCCTGATCCTGCCTAGTATTTTCTGCATGGATCAGGACAAATTGTTGCATCTTACTTGTGCTTTAGTTTTCTTGGAATAGTAGTTATCTCAAAAAGTCTTGTCATATGTTCATATTCACTGAGATCTTTGAAGGTGAATAGCATGGTATGTTTTCAGTAAACAGAAATAAAGCCCCTCAGAACTCTCTGGTGGTTTTTTATGCTTTTTTATTTTTTAAAGATTTGTCTTTCATTTAAAGCTTATCCAAGTTTTCAGTTATAAGTGACTTTAAATACCTAGTTATCTCATTGTTTGCTTATGGGGCTGGTATATGCTGAGTTATCAAAATGACTAATGATTTGTAAGAAACAGAATTAGATGGTGGAAGTTGCACAAGCTCTCTCCCCTGTTTGTTCTTCTTTTAGTTCTACATTTTGTGTGATTTGTATAAGTTGATTGTTTTCTGAAAATTTTTCAGAATGGAGGCATTAAAGATCTGAAAGTGTTGGGCATGTGAATGTCAACTGATTACTTTAGTTGATGACTGTAGTTACTGTCCTACTGAATTAAAGGCACTATGTGATAACCCCTTCAAATGCAAGGGATGTGACTTGATGCAACAGGAGGGCTCTTGTAGTTCTGTGTCAGACTGCCAATGAAAGGCTAGAGGAGAATTAGATGCAGCAGAGAACAGAAAAAAAAATTCAGTTTTTGCTTGGTGTGGTCCTTTCCTGGAAGGCCTCTAGCAGGCAGTTAAGTATATATTGATAAAGTTTTTTTACCAGCCTGTGTCGGCATCAAGAATTGGCCTAGGACAGCAGGTTCAGTGTGTCATTCTCGTTTTTTTGTTTTCCCCATTTTTCAACTTTTATAATTGAATGGTAAATCGCTTGTTTTCTTCTGAGCCGTTCATTTTGGAAGGCTCCAAGCAGTCTTGTATGGCTACTGTTGCCCTTTGAGGTGAAAATTAAGCATTTTGTTTTATGAAACAAGGATGTCTAATAGGGCTTTTTTGTCACTGGTTCTTGTGGGTGTTATTTTTATCCTCCTCCTCCTTGGTGTTTCCCTGGTGCACTTTGTCTTTACCCTGGTGTAGTAACTGCTTTGTGCAGTGCTTAGTTGATGGCATGTAAGCATGGTTTTCACATGAGGAAGTGGTCATTTTCATGACTGCTCTGAAGAGGTATCAGAACTGCCAGCACCTCTGGCTTCCCAAACTGCCATTTATTGGTACACA